>SJYT01077942.1:0-27085 GCA_006410635.1 Cephalophus harveyi
TTAAAATAAATTAATTTTTTAAAAAGAACAATGAAAAAAATAAGGAAAAGTGTGTTATATGGAAGGAAAGTGTCAGGCCTATGATTCTGTCACAGTTGTTTAGGCTGACTGGAGTAGGGAGAGACTCATGGCAGCTCATGAAGTTCCTGAAGCCTAGAATGCCTTTCTCTCCTCTATTATTCCCCATTCCTACTCCCTGGAACAGCATCCTTCAAGGTCCAAATCAAATGCTGCTATCAGTGAATCCTTCACTGATTTCCCTGCTTTCTAGAAGTGGAATAATTTCTCTCTATTTTGAACTCCTATAGAAACTTTTTCCCTCTATTTCAGTGAATAAAATATATTTATTAGTATTTGTCTATGACTTGTTTTCTCCCATAAATTCTGAGCACCTTGAGAGCAAGGATCTAGTCTCAATCAACTACCTTTTCCACTGCAGTTTCTGGTATACCACCATGACCACAGGTAGTACATAGTAAATTTGTTGAATTAATTTAAACTGGTATCCCAGAGATTAGCACTACTCATCCCAAAGGCTATGTTGTCCCAGATCCATAGGCAGAAATATGAATTACTTTCTTGCTTTATTTTTTCCCAGTTGGTAAAGGCCAAGGACAGCCACCAACACAATCGTAGGCATGGGTCATCTAGACTCTGAGACCTGAGCCCTAAAGGCCTTTGGGGAAGAGCATAGCAATCTACTAGGACAAGATCTGTGAGCCTTCTTCAGACCCAACTGAGGGAAGGTCAAGTAGGAGAGGATGCTTTTCCACTTTAACTGAGCATTTTCTTGCTTGAAAGTACATGTCTCCATGCTAATGTTGTATCAGTGCCATTACACTGCATGATTTACCATGATCAGCAAAGCAGCTTGTACATTATTCCAAACGTGCTAATCAATTTCAGCTCAAAATAGATTTTCATAACCCCATAAAATTTGTTGTCCCAAAATGCTGATCGACAGGGAAGAGTTAAACAAGTGCAGAGATGTTTGTATTGCAAGCATAAAAAATTATAATCCTTCTCCCAAATCTTTTTTTATAAACAGCCAAGGTATAAATTAAAATGTGCGAAAATACACGCCTTTAAGTTGTGTCATTTAGAGCTGAGATCTAAAATGTCATAGGAACGGACTAAAGGATTTTCTGCTCAGGGTTTAGCCTTCTGATTCTGTAGGGGGGGAAAAGGCCCAAATAATTGATAATCATTGTTAATATCTATGATAGGATCTCTATTAGTATCCAAGCCAGTATCTATGATACTCAGTTTGCCCTTTTGAAAAAAATTAAGGGAGCTCCCTGGTGGTCTAGAGGTTAGGATTCAGTGCTTTCACTGCCATGGTCCAGATTCAATCCCTGGTGGGGAAACTGAGATCCCAGGAGCTGCGTGTCATGGCCCAGAAAAAAGAAAACAAATAAGAAAACCTAGTAGAGCCAAAATTACAAGGTGATTATAAGTACAAAATGAGAGAACTTCTGTAACTGTATCCAGCCTAGCACCTAGTGCTCCCTTTCTCTCCCCTTCCCAGCTTATCAAACTCCCATACCAGTCTCCACCTCTTCTCTCTTTTGCCAAAGCATATTATTTCTATTCTCAACACTTTTTTTGCATTTAATTCAGAACAATGAATCCTGGAAGCTTGGTCAGATTTTTTCTGAGGAGAAATTTATATTCTCAGGAAAACAGCATCCCAGAGTAAAGTTACAGTGGCACTTATATGTTCCATGATTCTTGTTGTAGTATATTTGTTCCAGTATTCTTGTTGTATCTGACAAGATTAGACAATTCTTGATAATTAAGTGCATTGCTCCTGTATATATTTCATGATACATTAATTTTTGCTAGTAATATTTGTCTGAAGCAGCTGTTCGTTATTTCATTACTTGAAAGGGTATATAAGTATAGATTAGTAATCTGTGGAAACATTTTTACAGCCTTGTTTTGGCCAGGGGTTGGAAGCGGTTAAATGTGTTACTATCTGAAGGAAGATGTAAGTTTGCCTGCTTCCTCAGACTTCTGTTTTAATAGTATGGTAGCCAAGAGGGGATAGAAGGGTCTAGAATGTATGAATGAAGTGTGAATTTCCAAACTGACTTATATAGTATGTATAAGCTATGAAACAAAAACAACAGTGGCTATGAAGCCAGTCTGGAAACAGGTAAATTCCAGTAAAGCTTTTAAGACCTCTCCAGCTGAAATAACATTAAAACAGAGAAAAAATTTAGTGACTGATATTATTATGTATTTGAAATGTGCAGGTTGGACAGCATTTGGACTTGGAATGAAACAATAAGAGGTTCCATTCATGGATAACCAACAAGATAAGGCTATTGTTGCCTCAACCAACGGAGAAAACACTATGATTAATGGGGTCAAGGAAAATGGTAAGGGAATTTAATTATAGTATGCATTAGCTCTCCCAGTAATACTTTGTTATTGCTATAGGTTTTCTGTATCCATAGAGCAGGGGCAAGTTAAGTCTAGGATACCTCTGAGATAGGTGTTAATCCTAAACTTTATCCCATCAAATCTGTAACTGGACTAGAAGGGTCTGTAGGAGGTATCTAATCCAACCCCTTTGCTCTCTGAAATCATCTCTATCAAATGAATACTTAGGTTCCCCTAAATTCGTAGTGAATTAGAAATCTGCTTTGATGTGAAGTTTGAAATGACTAGATTCCATAGAAGCTTCCAAAACAGAGGTAAGTCTGAAGGACAGGAATATGCCTTAGAGTTTAAAAATCATGAATATATCCCATCTGAGCATTTTCCCACCCTGAAAGCTTTGACTTTCCAATTGATTAAGCAATCCATTTTCCCCTCATTTCTGAGGAGAGTGTTGTGTGTGTCTGAAGAAAAAGCTGAACCTAAAGAAATAATTACTTTATACTCTCATAAATGTTCAGTACAAAATCAGGGTCATTCTTTAACATTGTAGTTTCTAGTTCTAAAGTTAGAGAAGCTGAAGCTTACCTTTTCTACATTAAGATCAAGTACCAGAAACTGATCAAGGGAAAGAGTTAATGAGTCTGGTCTAAGATCTTTAACTTGATTTCCGTCATTTTCCCCCTTTTCTCTAGATTCAGAGGACCAGGATGTGGCAATGAAGTCATTTACAGCTCTAGAAGCTGCTGCACCAATCCAGTCTATACCAGTGGCTCAAAAAGAGAACCTGATGTACCCCAGAGGTCTCCTGCCTCTGCCCTCTAAGAAGCCCTGTATGCAGAGCCCTCCCTCTCCTTTGGGCCTGATTGAAGCACCTGAGCATGCTGCTAATAGTGCTTCTGTGAACGCCATCTCCCTTACATCTGGTGTTGCAAAGGGCCTGAACACATGGTCATTGCCCAATGAGTGTGAGAAAGCTCCATTTGCCATAATGGAGCCTGCAGGCATGTCAGCTTTGAATGGGGACTGCCTCATGCAGCCAAGCCGGACTTGCCTGGGCTGCTTCATGGAATCCAAGGATGCAGTAGATCCTGAGCCAGGGATCAGTCTAAAAGTCAGTGATCTAAACAGGGATTATGAAACCTGTGCAGTCTCTGATATAGGGATTCAGTGTATTAATGCTGGAGAAAACATGAAATACGGAGAACAGCTTCTCTCAGATCAGCTCCTAGGCTTCCCCTTGCACAAATCAAGGGCAGGAGATAGACGAGAAGCTGAGAAACCTGACATTGACTTGGAGGACCCAGGTCAGAAAAGTTATTATGAGGCATTATTGTTAGATAAGTGCAATACAGAAGAGGCTTTGCTGGCAAATTCCAATCAGGATTGGGGTTATTTTGAGACTTTCATTAGTGAGAGTAAGATCGAACTACTTGACCTCTGTTCCAAGAATGAGCTGTCTGTCAACCTGTTCTCTGAAGAAGATGTGGATAACTACATGTTTGATGATGATGAGTCAACACTGGGAAGTGATGTCTGCTCCCTGAAAATTCGATATGAGTCCTTCCAGGACAATGTTCGAGACAAGACCACCCTTTTGATGCAGGAGGATGCCCAGTTCAACTTTTTTCCCAGTGTCTTTACTACATGCCCTAAGCGGGAGTCTAAGACTGGGGCCCTGAAGCAAAGTAGCGATTTTTCCCAATTCAAGGTCCCTGATGTGAGCATTATCTGGGGGGAGGAAGATAAAAACCTGGACAAGAAGAAAGGCAAAGAAGAAGGCCAGGAAGAAAAAGGTGCAGAGAAAAAAGATGGCAAGGATAATGATGAAAAATCTGCCTTAAATAAACCACGCAGTGGAACTGAAGTAGGGCAATTTAAGAATCTAAAGCAAGGCCATCTTGCCAATTCCTTGGAGGCATCAGGGAATTTCAGTGATGGTAGTTCCTTCATTGAGGTCTCATTTGATACCATGGGGGAGATCAAGGACTGTAGCCGCTACATGGCTCGGGACACTAACTCTGGCAGCTCCTCCTCCCAGCAGAACTATGGGCTACGAGCCAAGAGAAAAGTCAGGTATAGTGAAGATTATCTGTATGATGTTGACTCACTAGAGGGTGAAAAAGTAAATGAGAGGAAGGAATGGCTGCCAGGTGGTTCTATAGAAGAAGATGATGATGAATGGTGTCCCAAAAAGAGAAGAAAAGTAACCCGTAAGGAGCCCCCTGTTATTATCAAATATATTATCATCAACCGTTTTAAAGGTGAGAAAAACATGCTGGTGAAGTTGGGTAGAGTGGATGCCAGTGAAACAACAGTTAATTTGAGTGAAAATCAGCTCAACAAATATGCCAAGCTGGCTCCCTTGAAGAGCTTCTGGCAAAAGAAGAAAAAGCAGAGAAACAGCAATGCAGACTCCAGCAAAACATCCTTATGCCAAAAGCAAAGCTTTGAACCAGGTAGCTTTGAGATGTCATTTCTGCCACCTGCTCGCAAACGAAAATCTAAACTTGGCAACAGGCACAGGATTCAAAGAATCCCATCCATAGATACGTCAGCAAGTGGTAAGCAGGTTTCATTCTGCAATGATGAGAGGCAAGCTAATAATCGTAAAGAAGATGGAGGCCTGAAAGGCACACTGAAGTCAGCACCTCTGGCTGCCCCCAGCTGTGCAAATGGATCACATTTAAATGACATCACAGGTCCTGACTCAGAGAAAGTCAAAGCCCAAGATGGTCAGTTTAAGGCACTGGAGAGGAAAGTGCTTAACAAAATCAAATTTAAAAGTGAAGCCAGGTTAAAATCCAAAAAAATCAAAGCTGGGCAAGAAAGCAAGACAGTTGTTCAAATGAGCCCTCTTTTGGAAAACCAATCCTCCAAGGCTAATTCAAAGAATGAAGCTATTGCTGGGACCTCAAACAGTTCTCATCTATCTGAATTTCATGAGACAAAGGTTGCTAAGAATTCTACTTTCCTACCAACCAGCTGCTCTTCTGAAATGCCTTTATCATCTGCTCATGTTGCCAACAATATACCTGTTATTCCTGGAGGGTATCTACAGACATTGTTAGATGCTTCTGACTTGTCAAATAATACTGGTATCTCATACTTCAATCATCATTCTCCAGAGCAAAATGAAGACAGGCTCACTCAAACAGAAAAATCATTTGTACCTCTCCAACCCTCCCAGGACTGTGTGCTTTCCTCACCTTCTGAGTCTGAGCTGCTTCAGTCATCCCAAAACTTCAAAATGGAATCAAGCAGCTATGGAGATGTGTGGCACAACAAACCTACTTCTGGCTCCCAGGAATTCATGGCTGAAGTCTCAAGGGAGATAGCTCCAACCCAGTCCAGTGAATTTGGAGTCTCCCAAGTAGTCTCCATGGAAAATAGCCTCACAGCTACAACATACAATCCAATCTGTCTCAATAGTGGTGGCAGTAGTTGCAACAAGGTCATATATACCTCTGTGCAAGACACCCAGCTCTCATCTGATGACTCTTACCAATTATGTCACTTTAATAATGGAGAGGTCTGCTTTCCTTTCCAGCAGGGTCCAATCAATATGGACAATGTGCGGCTCTTTAGCTTTGATTCCATTGCCCCACTCTCTGTCAACTCAAGCAATTATTGCTCCTTAAGCTTGAAATCTTGTGAAAAGGATGGTGATGATGATATTGCTGATGACTTCTTGGCCCACTGCAGCCCCAAGCTGGTGATACAGCAGAGCATTGACGAGATAGCACCACTAAAGGAGTCCACTGACCTCCTGGATATCTCCAACTTCACTCCTGACAAATTCCGCCACTCTTCCCTCTCAGAGGTATCTCCACCTGATACTCCCAGTCTTTCCCCTCAAATTACCAGATGTGAGAATATCAAGACGCTAGGAACACTAAAAGGATTTCAAGAGGGTGTCCCAGGAACACTGGGCAATATGGAGAAAATCAAGTGGGACTGCAGCACACTTTCACGGCAGGTTCAAGTGGATGATGGATTTACTTTACAGAACCATCAGTTTCAGTTCCATATGTTCAATGATGAGGATTCTGTCAGCCTGCTCCAGAAAGCCCCTTGCTTATCAACATTTAATGATCCATCTAGTCAAATAAGTACCAGCAACAAGGTGTCAAAATCAAGAAAGAAAAGTTCACCCAGCAAGAGTGGGGCTATGAACCAAAGCTCTTCTCAGAAAAACAACAGGAAAAAATCCCCCAAAGGCAACAACAAAGGGACTGAAAAACCACCTGGCAAAACCTCCCGCCAGGTCCCTAAGTCAGCAAAGAAAGGGAAATTCATGGCTGCAATCAATGGAGAGAAAATGCAAATTGGCATCAGTTGTGGAGGAGGCCAAATCAACAGCATATCCTCTACAGGGAAGACACTGGCTGAATGTATCCAACATGGCCCTGTGGCCTCTATGAAGATGCCAAGTCAGAAGGGACTTTCTGGAGACTGGTCTTTGGGGAAGGAGAGCAGCCCAGGCTGGAATGACATGAACATGGGCACCAACACCAACAACCTTTTGGATGATGACCAACGGGAATTTCAGGAGCCTTCATATATCTTGTCCAACATTGCCTCTGGTATGGCAGATGTGCAGAGGTTCATGATGGCCTCCATAGAACCCCTTTGGGAACCCATGGAGCACCATGGGGACCCCAATATATTCTACTCCCCTGAGTCCAATAGTCTAAAATTAAAAACCCTCAAAATATTGGCTGGGACACCACAGGAATCTAAGAAAAAGGTCAACAGTGGCTCTCCAGGAGCCACTAAGAATCACAGGTCTATCAAGGGTGTGAGTAAAAGCAATGGGAAAGCAGCGATAGGTGATCCTGGTCGTGCAAGCATGTCTGGTTATAATGAGGACTCTCGCTCTGCCTTCTTTGATAAAAAGCTTAATAACCTGAGCACTTTAGGCAATAATGTACCGACACACAAAAAGTTATATCGTCACAAAACCAGCTCCAAGGCCCTGAGAGAAGAGAAATGTAAGGGAAAGCGTATGGAGCGAGAACAAGTCCACAAGGATGAGGCTGGGACAGCTTCTTTTGAAAAACTGAGGTAATACTGCACCAAAATGGCTGAGATGATGCACCTTAGCTTTCCTACTCTGCTAAGCCCACAGTCCCTCATTTTTTCCCTCTTGAAAGCAAAAGTTTGCATGAAAGAAACTGTCCCATTCCTTTCTTTTTCAAATTAAAACAAAGAGAAAAAAGTGCATGAAAATCCCTATACCTCTAAGCCACCCAAAAGATTGGGCAATTTTGTTGTGGCTTGACTAGGGATAAGTTTTGACAAGGCTACTTTTTCTGCTAGTCAGCATTAATTTTTACTTACTGAGAAAATACAACTAAAATATGCTTTTGAATGATTTAGGAAAGGGAAGGGCTTTGCAGTAAGAAAAATTTTGACCAACAGAATTTAAAAGTTATATAGACCAAAAAACCAATGTGATTTAAACAAAAAGAGCATAATTTGCAAAACAAAATCTCATCATAATGCAATTAGGAGTGCTTTCTAGTGCCCCCTGCTATTGGTATCTTTTTCTGCATCATACGGCATCTAGTATGATGTAAACAAATTTAGATTGTATGATCCCTTTGTGGGACATACACTAAATCTAACTAAGATGGCATAAATTGTTTGGTTTTTCTGCAGGGATTCCAACTACAATCTCCTAAATGCAGAAACAACATTTTGGGTTTTACCTGTGTTTGAAGAAGAGACTCTCATTTTCCAGAAAGACACTTGATGTTTGTGTTTTATTTCTTTCAAAATATGCCTTGTGGTATGTATGTTGACATGTAAGTGCTTAAAGAAAAGAATTTTAAAGTGTGGGAATAAGTCTTTAGAAGCAAACTTTAATCTGATGTTCTATGTAAAAGACTTTAGAAGTCATACAGTTGCACAAGTAGTTTATGCACTATTTATCCAAGGGGAAATAAAGGAAAACATTGTGCCAAACTACAAACAGGTGACTGTATTGTATATATTTTTACTTCTATATCAACATTTGGTTGTGAGTATTTGGGGAACTTGTCCCTGTTAATTTAATAGAAACCATCCAGTGATTATTGCTATTAACCACCCCCACTTATGTGGATAGCACCTGTAGATCACAGTGGAAAAATATGTTGTGTTACACAATTTACCAAAACTTAAAGGATACTGTTTGAAATGTGCCAAATTTCCTTACCTCATCTTACATGTTCACCCCCACAGTTTAAAGCTCATTAATTAATTTAAAATATAAGAATACATACCTTATTTTTAAAATTAAAATTCTACTGTCCGGTGTGGAAACGTGAACCATTAAATAAGGCACAATAAAGGTTTGTTTGTTCCATTGTCTAAGGGTTAAAGAGTTGCAAAAGTCTGAAAGTCACAACAGCTAAGTCCATCAGGGACCCAAGTATATGCATTTACAGAAACTTTTACAAGGAAACAAAGCAGCTGCTTTAAAGTTTGTTTTCTAAAAGGAAAATCTGTATCTGAAAATTATTTAAAGTGCAAAGTTATATTGCTGATACTTTATATCTCAGTTTTATATATTTTATAATAGTCTGGGATAAATTATAAAATAGCTATAAAATCAAGACTACGATAAATGAAATACATAGATTGCTTTTAAGTAGTTTCATAAATGTTTTATTCCAGTTTTGTCAGAAATGCACTCATCTCATGGCTTTAGTGTTAAGTGTTTAATCTTGCAATGCCAATGTCATTTGAAGAAAATGTTAAGGTATCTCAGTTCGATGCCTATGAATCACATACATATATTTGATAAACTGAATAATTTGTAACAACTAATTGAGGCCATATATACTTAGTCTGAGGATGACTAGAGTATCTGATGCCACACACTAAACTTAAATCTCAATCTTTTATATAAATTTTTGAAATCACATTTTTTATTTAGCCCTTTCCCTTTTTTAAAAATTTCACAGCCCCAACATCCCTCACAACTAGCTTTTTCTTCCCTTTTATTCACCACTTGACTTCTAACATTTGATCTCTTTTCCTTGCACAGTTGAAGGCCTGTGTGTCTGATGACTGATGCATTATGGCACAGATGAGATAACGGATATGAAAGCGCTTTGTAGATCGTAAAGTGCTATACAGATATAGGGGATTAATATTATTAATGTTGTTGGTTGTTGTTGTTGTTACTCTTACTATTCTTACTAATATTGTTACTAACCTATTAACTTGTGGATATATAGGCTGTGGGTGGGAGGGTGGAGAATAAGTGGGTGGGGGAAAAGGGGATTTTAAAAAAGGGAATATATTTCAAAAGGAAAATTTTAAGCAAAATATGAACCTACCTAGTCATTGCCACCTAAATATATTCACAAACAGAGAAGCAACATTTGAAAGTAGTCAGAGAGAAATGGAAGGAAGCCTGTCACATATATAAGTATACACACTTGTCCATGATTCCTTTTACCAGCCAGCTCTACTACTTACAACTAGGTAGTAAAATGAACAAACTTTTCTTCTTGATGGTGTGATTGTGTATGTCTGTGGGGAATGAGTGGGTGAAGAGAATTTCGTGAGGCTGCTTCAGGCCTATTCCTAGGTTTTGACACTAGTGTTTGGTGAGTCCTGGAAAATTACTTAATGGAAAAGTACCAGATGTGACATGTCTCCTGCTCTTCAGCAGCCATTCAAAAGGGAAAACAATCAAATGGGAACATTTTCTTCTATTTCTCCACTCTGATAGCTAGCTGTTTTTACTAAATGCTGTGGCTGGTTCCTCAGAACTGGTCTTTGTTTTGTTTTTATTTTTCTATTTTCCAGCTGAATTTAGTTTGGAATCACCGACTCTGCCTATATTCTGATCCCCAAGACTCCAAATCTCAAAGTCACCAGCTTACAGGAATGGAGTGCTCTCTATGTAATCTAATGGTGGCAATGAAAGAAGGAATAAAGAAAATGTTCCATGAGTACAGTATGTTTTATAAAAATAAATATGGGAGCAGTTGTCCCACTTTTCCTCAGTATCAGTTCAGCTTTGGCAAATAGGGTGAGGTGGGATAGGACAGCCTAAAACTGTTGGAAACAATTTCCTTGTCAGAACTTGCTATCATGAATCCTTTGGAATGGATACTCTTTCAGTCGCTCCTATGGAGCCCATTAGGAGCCTAATCTAGGACACGGTTTATCCCTTTCTCCGAAGAGAACTGCCATTTTAAAGTACCTTTTTTTCTTGACCTACAGTTAATTTTATGTTTTTAAGGTTAAATTAGTGGCTTATAACCAATTACTTTGTACTGAAACATAACAAGGAACCGAGTTTGAGAAATGAACAACGGGATTAGGCAGAAGATGATTGTTCTCTAAATTGCATTCTATATCCCTCTCAGTATATCATGTTCTGAGGTCTTCAGTTTGGGAAGCTTTGTTGGTCTTGTCTCTGCTCTCGCAATCCTTTGCTCCCTCTAACAACATAGTAGGCCTGACTTTTGGAGATTCCTTATTTAACCAGCTGCCTTAGTGGAGTGAGGACCAATGACAGAAAGGTAGTGTTTTTACCCTATCATAGATATCTAAAATCAGCTATATGGAATTTTCCTTGGTCTGAATTTCCTGATTGCCACTCCCTTCTCTCTTCTAAGAAGCTTCTTCTTATAATTCCTCCTCCAATAGAATCCCCTTTAATCTCTTCTTTCCTGGGAGTGATATTCTCCATTATTCTCCTTACTTAATTTCAGTTCTTGATCTTAAAAATGTTCTTCTTTTATAATCTTATATTCCACCTCCCCAAGGTGTCAGACTATAAGAACTTTAGCCAGGCTACTTTCTTATGGAAGTTCAAAGGGAAACTTTCATACTCTTAATCACTTTTCATTGCCTTGGCTACTTTCAAATCTAATTTTAAATGCAGATACACATGCACACACATGCAGAATTATATTACATGACTAAGGAAAGTTGGAAACTCCTTTTCCTTGAAGATCTATAAGGAAAGATCTGATCCCTTTCTGCCCTAGTTAGTTGTTGGACTATGAGGAGCAGGGTGCTGAAATAGTGGCCTTGACCAATGTTATTTGAGACTCTCAGTGTTATGTTTGGTCTTTGATAACTGACTTGAACCCATGGCCTCTCCAGTGTCTCATATACCAGCTTCCTCACAGCTCTCTCTTCTGACTTGTTACTTTGTGTAGTTATGTGTTAAGGCCTTACCTTTTCCTCAATGTTTTCAAACCTCCGGCACTACCTTGACCATCACTTCATCACATCTTCCTGAAGTCCTTGGTGCTAGATGGACTTTTGTGACAACTTTCACCTTCTCTGACCTTTTCCCTTGCTTCTTAAGAAGCATCTGCGTGTGTGCAGGCAGGATAGGGAGGGGGCAAGTGTGCATAAAAAAGAGAGAGGCATAAAGGATGCTCACAAGCTGTAAACAACTCTGGCTAGCATCCTTTGTCCTGTTATGTGAGATTCTGCAGTTCTAGTAAATTTCCATTTTAGTGAGTTCTAATTAGCAGTTATTGCCTAAAGGAGAAAACCCATATACAAGAACCTCTTAACCAAGCTTGGTCTTACCAAGCTGAACCAGTCTGATGCAGATCTGCCCCATCTTCAATTCACAGATGCTCTCAGAACAGTTCCAAGAATGAAAGAGAGCTAAGTTTCTGTGCTGAAGAGAATGAAGCATTAGCTAGTCCTAACTGATGCTAGAAGTATTGGTTTTCTCCTGTATTATTGAGAAATTGTCCAATTTAAGGAGTTTTTGTTTTCATTTAGAGATTTTTAAGTGACTACCCATCACTACAGGAATATGTCCTTTTTATGAAATAAAACTAACATGAGATTGACTTTCTAATAATAAAATTCACTAAGCCCATCATTGTGTTTGGAAGACTTAGTACCAAAACCAAGTATTTTTAGTAACAAATAGGAATCTTGTCAACAAAGTGTAGCCCAGGAATTTTGTAAAGGTTTTTCAAGGAACAAAATAAGATAGAAAAAACTTTAGGTGGGCTGTTTAACTTGGGAAACAGTATCAGCTTGAAGGTCCTCAGCCAGCATGGGCTTATTTTGATGGCAGTACTCAGGCTACCCTTTAAGGTACATTTTTTTTCTCAGAATACTAAACAGTAGCTACAGTCGTGAAGCAGAGCTCCCTATGCAGCTACATGATACTTGAGATGTACTCTTGATTTCAGATTAATAACTAAGAGATAAAGCATTGGAGAAGGATAATGTAAAAGAAAGAGGTTTAGTTCAAAGTTTACGGTGTGAATGAGGCTTTTAAAATTGGTATCTGAGTAAATAGATATTAAAGATACTAAAGAAGCACTCATCAACATGATATGGAAAGGATGTCTGTCCATCTAACAAGCTCGGTGATTTCTGAGTCTGAGAAAGACACCCCCTTCACAAAGAAGAAAGGAGATATTTAAATTATTTTTGCCTCTGAGAGATGCCTAGTTTTACAGCACAAAAGAAAAGGCTTAGAATGAAAACTATAAGAGGCTTTTTGTTTTTGACTCCCAGTGAGGATGAGAGAAAGCTTGAGATGCTCTACTGGGATTCCTGTAGCACTGATTAGAGTTTGCTGCCTACAGAGTTTTGAATGTACTAGTCCTTAATTTAATTTCCATAAAACTGAATGCACCTCTTTAGTAAATTACTGATTTATGGTGCTAAATAAAATGATTATCCCCATTTTTTCTCCTCTCCCAAGCCCCTTAAGCATTTAAGAAAATTTAAAAGTGTTAAAGGCCCTTTTTATGAATGTAACCTAAGTTTCTGTTTGACATATGACACTGCAACTTTAAAATGTTAGGAAATTATTTGCCTTTTTCTTTTAGAGTTAAACTTTATAAATAATCTGTAGAGTCAATTGAAGAATAAAGCTTAGGGATCACTCTTAAGACGCCTACAAAATCTTGTATATTTTTAAGTGTGCCAATTTGTAACATATTTTGTAAGTGTATATTTTTCTTAGAAAAGTGCTGTGAAGTGTCTGTATGTGAGAATTTTCCTTTTTCTGCACCACTAGGTGCTAATAAAAGGATATTTACTTCAAAGTTTCTGGTTTTAGAAACCACAATACAAAGAAAAAATACACTTTTGTTGGGAATTTTGTAACACAAAACATGTTGTGAACGAGTGTAGTGATATTGTGCAAAAGAAAATGAACATTTGTGAGCTTCTTGCTGTTTTATAGATTTTCTTGTAAATTATTCTTGTAACACCTCTGGTTTTGTTGTTCTTGTTGCAAAGGTTTTAAATATTTGTGATTGAGTGTATGGTGAAACTGTCATAATGTTACTTAGCTGAGTTTTGTTATTGTTTATGGAATAAATAAAAAAGAAAAGTTTAAAATACTGCTTTAGAATCATATGTAACAGAAACCAACCATTTCTAATTAAATTCTATGTCCCAAATAAAAAGTTCTTCATTGTCTAGATCAATGTTTCTCAAACTGTCTGTGATGAAGGACCAATGTTTTCCTCCAATCCATTACAAACTAATACTATTATAAAACACAATAAGAGTGAATTTTTAAAAGTAAAATTTAAAATGGTATGCAAAATAAAAGCTCTAATATATTCAATTCAATATGTAAAATTACATTTCAAAACAAACATTCAGTTCAGTCGCTCAGTCTTGTCCGACTCTTTGCGACCCCATGAATCGCAGCACGCCAGGCCTCCCTGTTCATCACCATCTCCCAGAGTTCACTCAGACTCACATCCATCAAGTCCGTGATGCCATCCAGCCATCTCATCCTCGGTCGTCCCCTTCTCCTCCTGCCCCCAATCCCTCCCAGCATCAGAGTCTTTTCCAATGAGTCAACTCTTCGCATGAGGTGGCCAAAGTACTGGAGTTTCAGCTTTAGCATCATTCCTTCCAAAGAAATCCCAGGGTTGATCTCCTTCAGAATGGACTGGTTGGACAAATATTACGTAGGAAAAAAGGAAAGAATTGCAAAAAATTGGTACCATATTTGAGACAAGTCCACTGTGTGTGAAAGTTGCTTAGTCGTGTCCAACTCTTTGCGACCCCATGGACTATACACACAGTCCATGGAATTCTCCAGGCCAGAATACTGGAGTGTATAGCCTTTCCCTTCTTCAGGGGATCTTCCCAACCCAGGGATCGAACCCAGGTCTCCTGCATTGTAGGGGGATTCTTTACTAGCTGAGCCACAAGGGAAGCCTAAGAATACTGGAATGGGCAACCTATCCCTTCTCCAGTGGATCTTCCCAACCCAGGATTCAAACAGTGATCTCCTACATTGCAGGCGGATTCTTTATCAACTGAGCTATCAGGGAAGCCCGACAAGTCCACTGATCAATGTCAAATTGCCATCGAAGGTTCTAACCATGCTTTGAGTAACACTTTGAATAGGAATAGGAGTATTACCATCATCTGAGAATTCACCAGGAATGTTGAATTCCAAGCTCTACGACAATTCTACTGAATCAAAATCTCAATTTTAACAATATTCCTAGGTGATTTGTGTTCATGTTAAAATTTGAGGAGCACTGGGTAAGTTTTGTGCAGATGGATTTTTCTACCCCTTGAGTTGGGGAATCATTTTCTAGTGTGTCTAGTCTTCAAAGGACTTAGAACAAATGATGCTCTTATTTTCTGATTCAGATGGATTTTACAGAGATACAGTCATCTCAAAGTGTCAAAGCTGTTTATTGGAAAGCAATACATGTTAATTTGCCCGGTACCCAAAAGATATCAGATTTTTCATAATTCTTTTAAACTGAGACTTTCTTAAGTTCTTGTCCCACGGTGCTCAGTATTTTAATATTGGCTATGTCTAGAAAATGACTTTGCTTCCAAGTGCCCAGTCCATGTGAGCCACCTATGAGAGCCTAGAGCTCCAGATAACCACAAGGTCATTGTGGCACATACAGCCAACAGCCACTTCATTGGTTTTAAATATACTCAAGGAAATTGAAAAAAATTGGGATCTCATATACACCCATGGTGGATTCATGTCAATGTATGGCAAAACCAATACGGTATTGTAAAGTAAAATAAAGTAAAAAAAAAAAAAAAGAATCCTGATACTCAAAAATAAAAAATAAAAATAAAATTTTAAAAAAAATGTGTATGAGAAAGTGACCCTCTATTCTCACTTAAGGATCTCATCCACTTCCACCACTTGAACTATCACTTAGATTCCCTCAAATCTCTCCTGCATTCCCATCCTATATTTCCAGTTATAGGCTGGTTATATCCACTTGGACATTCTACAAGTTCTTCAGACTATGTATTCAAGATCATTTCATTATCCATATATCCCCTGAGTATGTTCTTGCTCAGTGAATGGTGCTGCCATTCATCCAGTTAGTGACCCAAGCCAGAGAGCAAGGTTCACTAGCAATTCTTTTCTCTTCTATCTTCATATCCATTTGGCCACTCTCAATTCTCCTGCCTTTCTATCCCCCTGCTCAGTGACACTGCATTAATTCAAGCTTTCATGGTATTTCACCTGGACTATTGCAACATTGTCTTAATTCAATGGTTTCCAGACTTAGATTTCAGATTTGGGAAATTTTTAAAGAAGGAAAGAGAGATGGAGGGGGAGTCTTTATAGTTACCAACTTTTTATTTTGGTAAGTAAAGACATTTAAAATAAAATTAGTCATTATCAATTCACAGAAGATCATTTTAACACCAAAAGACAATCAGGCAATCCTTTATTTAAATGCACTATATTGTCTTTTTTCTCTTCACCAGAACTATGAAAGACTGAAACCAAGCTTCCAAGCCACTGCTTTAAAGAATAAAAAGAGATTTTGAGTTTCCAGACCAAGGAAATGGGGGAGGATAGAGAATGAGGGACAGAGCAGATAAAGCCCCCACAATTGGGCCCCTCTAATATTCTGAGTCTTTGCTTTTCCCAATTTCTATGAGTTTCCTATGTGATGGATATCACAAATGTATATTCTTCACTCTGTGCAGGATTCAGAGGTGTATTCTGGTGACTATGGCCCTAGAGAAAGATTCCTCTTGAACTAAACTAACAGCATGGTTGTAGTGAATAAGTGGTTCAATTCTTTCCCCAGTGATTTCACATCCTTTTCTTCCCAACTCCTGATCAAAGTTGAGACAGTACCAGAGCTCATGGGTAAGATGGCAAGTCCTTTGTCTAAAGACATTTGATACATCTTGGAGTTGAGCTTTTAATGGACTTAATTTGGGGGAGAGTGATTATCACACTCCTTTTACACAGTATTCTATTTAAAATAATTGGAGCTGTAGTCAATAAATATTTCAGGCCACATACCGCTTTAAGAATCTAATGAAATCAATGGGCCTTTGCGCCCTGAAAATGAACATACTCAAAAGTTTTCATAGAATTTCAGAGGATTCACAGGTTAGGAACTCCCATATTAGGGGCATGAATTCTCCAAGATATCTTCCCCACGGTATAATGGAGTTTTAGTCTATCTCCTCCTCTGCACTGACGCAAGATAATAGCTATTATTTATTGTCTATTATGTGCAAGGCACTTTAATGAATTACTATTTCTCACAACAGCTCTGCAAAAGAGGCATTTTCTCCATTTACATTTAAGAAAATTGGAACATGGAGAGGTATCGTAAACTTCCTCAAGATCATACAATGAATAGTCTTTAAAGATTTTTCACCCAAGCTGATAATGCACTCTGTGCTTGTCCCATCCAAGCCCATGTCTCTAACTCAAGATATTTATTTCTAGCATAAACTATATTGCTTATACCACTTCAAAAATGATTATAAGTATTAATACTGACAACAATTATTCAATAAATATTCAACTATGCCAGATATTGTGCTAGACAGTAAAAAAAAAGAAATGTTTAAATACACTTGACCCTTGAACAACATAAATTTGAATTGTGCAGGTCCCCTTATATGCAGACTTTTTCTAGTAGGAGATACTACAGTACTATAGGGTCTGAGATTGGTTGAGTCCACAAATGCAGAACTGCAGATACAGAGTGCCCACTGTAAAGTTACATGTGGATTTTCAACTGGGCAGAGGGTCAGTGCCTCCAGCCCTGTGTCAACTGTATAAAGCACATGCCTTGCCTTCTAGGAGCTCACATATACAGCAGAGAGGTATAATTTAATAATAAAAACACCCACTGGTCAGTTTAATAATGTCACATAAATTTACTACAGGTATGTAGTTCAGAGATATTGCAGGCTTAGTTCCAGACCACTACAATAAAGCAAATATCACACTAAAGCAAGTCACATGAATGTTTTGGCTTCTCAGTGCATGTAAGTTATGTTTAACTATACTGCAGTCTATTTAAAGTGTCCAATAGCATTATGTCTACCAAAAAAAGTGCATATCTTAATTTTAAAATACTTTATTGCTAAAAAAAAAAGTGCTAACCATCACCTGAGCCTTCAGTGAGTCATAAGAGTAACAATAATGATCACAGATCACCATAACAAATATAATAATGAAAAGGGTTGAAATATTGCAAGAATTACCAAAATGTGACACAGAGACACGAAGTGAACAAATGCTGTTGGGAAAATTGTGCCCATAGACTTACGCTATGCAGGGTTGCCCCAACTCTTCAATTTGTAAAAAATGCAGTATCTTCCAAGTGCAATAAAGCAAAGCTGAATAAAACGAGATCTACCTACAGTGATTTGCTGTGCTTAAGCACCTGAGCGGGAGGTGTGGGGAACCTTCCATTCATTGTTATGGAGGAAATAATGTCACAAAATGCCACTCCCAGTAATCAATATCTAATCTTCCACTCTACCCCCTATTTTAGAATCAGTTGAGAATGAGCCTAGATCCATTTAACAACTGCGAAATTTGTGATAAGTTACTTTGATAGCTCTGTATCCCAGAGTCTCTGCTTAAACAAAAAAACAAACTAGTATAACAAGATTTGGAGAAGGCAATGGCAACCCACTCCAGTACTCTTGCCTGGAAAATCCCATGGACGGAAGAGCCTGGTAGGCTGCAGTCCATGGGGTCGCTAGGAGTCGGACATGACTGAAGTGACTTAGCAGCAGCAGCAGCATAACAAGATTATTGTTCCCATAGACTTATTGTGGATTAAATATCACACTTGTGAAGTCTTGGAACCAAGTGGGCAGTCAGGTAATACTTAACACTTGTTATTGTTTAACAGGTATGTATAGGTGTTTTCTTAAAAGTTCTTATTTTGGATTCTTAGAAATCACTCCAGCATCTTACCCTCAAGTATTTGTCTTTTTATTAGGCTAAAAACCAAGAAAATTAGTAAACTCCTAGCTCAAAAAACTTTTGATCTTTATTTGGAGAAAGATGCCATGTTTAAAGATGAAATTGAAAGAGTCATTATATTAAACATAATAATATGTTTTATAGTTGCATATGTGTAATAGTTCTGTCAGAGTTAATTTATTATCAGTAGCAGAATGAAGTAGTTAAATGTTATAAATTACCAATCAAGATACCTTGGTTCTATTCCTGGTTTTGCCACTAAATTCAGTGTAAGAACTTAGACAAGTGACTTCCCTTCTTGGCCTCCATTTTTGCATCTGGAAAATGAAGAGGTTGAGTTAGATGGCTTAGCATTTAAGAGCATGGAGTGTGAAGTAGAATGCCTGGAATTGAATTCAGTATTCCCCTCATGTTAACAGTAAGGCTTACCTCAATTTCTCTATCAGTAAAATGGGAATAATTATGGTGCCAATCTCACAGAATTTGGGAAATGAGATAGCTATTAAAGAGAGCACATTTGAATCACTTCTAATGAGGTGGATGAAACTGGAGCCTATTATACAGAGTGAAGTAAGTCAGAAAGAAAAACACCAATACAGTATATTAACGCATGTATGTGGAATTTAGAAAGATGGTAATAACGCCCTATATGCAAGACAGCAAAAAAGACACAGATATAAAGAATGTATTTTTGGACTCTGTGGGAGAAGGCAAGCATGGGATGATATAGCATTGAAACATGTATATTATCATATGTAAAACAGATGACCGATACAAGTTCAATGCATGAAGCAGGGCACTCAAAGCCAATGCATTGGGACAACCCAGAGGGATGGGGTGGGGAGGGAGGTGGGAGAGGGGTTCAGGATGGGGGACACATGTACACTGGTGGCTGATTCATGTCAATGTATGGCAAAACCCACCACCAAATTGTAAATTAATTAGCCTCCAATTAAAATAAATTAATTAATTTTTAAAAAGGAATTTAAAATAGTGGCTGGTACATATATAGGATACTCCATATGTATCAACTATTACTATATTGAGCTGCTGCAGCAAAATCAGAGATTACTGAAGCAACTATGGATACTTGTTCATTAATCAATTAAACAAATTATTTTGAGCACCTACTATGCCCTAGGAACTAGGCTAGGTACTGAGAATACTGATGATGAGCAAAATTGGACTTTGACTTTCTCCTCATAAAACTTACACTAGTTTAAAAAATCACTTTAATTATGAACATATGATTTAAAACTGATATAAGAGTTCTGAAGGAAAGGAACATAGTTTTATGAGAACCACTAATAAAGAAACGTGACCTGATACTTGGACTGGCACGCTAAGGATGAGTAGGATTACCTAGGTGAAGAGGAATATGGAAATGAGGGTAGGGAACTTCCCAGAAACACCACATTCAAAGATCCTTTGGCAGAAAGAAATGTGCAGTACTTTAGGAGCCAGAAGAAAGCTAGTATGGCTGGAAAGGAGTAGAGAGATGAGATCAGAGAGCAATGCTTCATGTTTTCCAATTTGACATTTTGTAGGAATTTTAATTATGAAAATTTGAGATAGTACAATACAAAATATTGAGTTTGACGATGTGCAGTTTTTGAAATAGTTCAAATTTTAAAATTATCAGAAAGACCATAATTAGTTTCAAAATGGGCAAGTATGTGAAATAATCTGTTATGCTACTGCAACATCTTTATATTATTTTAGCCATTAAATAGAAATTCCTTCCATCTTTAGTCAGAATTATGCCAACTTTGAATTAACCACCCTTTCATGAACACACACACATAAAATGAAGACATATGTCACTTTGGATTTGATTTTTTTTTTTAGATCCCACATATAAGTGGTAACAGAATATTTGTCTTTGTCTGACTTATTTCACTTGGCATAATACCCTCCAGGTTCATGCACATTGTTGTAAATGGCAGATTTTCATTCTTTTTTATGGCTCAGCAATATTCTATTGTGTGTGAAATATCTATATAACTATTACATATGTGTGTGTGTGTGTGTGTGTGTGTGTGTATCTCCTATATCTTTACCCATTCATATGTTGGTGAACACTTCAGTTGCTTCCATATCCTAAAGTGAGTGAAGTCGCTCAGTCATGTCCAATGCTTTGTGACCCCATGAACTGTAGTCTGCCAGCTCCATCCATGGGATTTCCCAGGCAAGAATACTGGAGTGAGTTGCCATTTCCTTCTCTAGGGGATCTTCCCGACCCAGGAATCAAACCCAGGTCTCCCACATTGCAGGAAGACGCTATTGTCTGAGCCACCAGGGAAGCCCACTGGCTATTGTAAACAACACTGCCATGAACATTGAGGTGCATGCATATTTCCAAATTAGCATTTTAAAAAAATATATATACCCAGCAATGGAGTTGGCAAATCAAATGGTCATTCTATTTTTCGATTTTGAGGAACTTCCATACTATTTTCCACAATGGCCACACCAATTCCTAATCCCACCAACAGTGTACAAGGGTTCTCTTTTCTCTATATTCTTGAAGACATTTCTTGTTTGTGGACTTTATGATGATAGCCATTCCGACAGGTGTGAGGTGGTAGCCCATTATGGTTTGGATCTGTATTTCTCTGATGGTTAACAAAGTTGAGCATCTTCTCATATGGCTGTTGACCATCTGTATATCTTCTTTGGAAAAATGTCTATTCAGGTCTTCTACCCATTTTTTAACCTTAGAGTTGGCATTCTAATATACTTTTAGTTTTGTTTTGTTTTTTTTTAATTAAAGGATAATTGCTTAACAGTGTTCTGTTGGTTTCTGCCACATGACAATGTGAATCAGCCATAAGTATACACCTCCCTCCCACTCTCCCTTAATCCCACCCTTCTAGGTGATCACAGAGCACAGGACAGGGCTGCCTGTGTTATACAGCAGCTTTCCATGAGCTATTTTACACATGGTAGTTTATACATATGTCAATGCTACACTCCTGACTTGTCCCACTCTTTCCTTTTGCTGCTGTGTCCGCAAGACTGTCCTCTATGTCTGCATCTCCATTCCTCCCTGCAAATATGTTCATCAGTACCATTTTTCTAGATTCCATATATATACATTAACATATAGTGTTTGTTTTTCTCTTTCTGATTTACTTCACTCTGTATAATATGCTCTAGGTTCATCCCCCTCATTTCAACTTACTCAAATTCATTCCTTTTTACAGCTGAGTAAATATTCCATTGTATATGTGTACATTGTATATATATACGTTTATATCCATTCATCTGTCGATGGACATCTAGGTTGCTTCCACGTCCTGGTGATTGCAAATAGTAGTACAATGGACATTGGGATACATATGTCTTTTTGAATTATGATTTTCTCCAGGGTATATACCCAGTAGTGGACTTTCAGGGTCATACCATAGTTTTATTCCAAGTTTTTGCCCATTTTTTAATTTGGTTGTTTGATCGTTTGACATTGAGTTGTATACACTGTTTATATGTATTGTATTAATATATTAACCCCTTATAGGTCATATAATTTACAAATACTTCCTCCCACTCAGTAGACTGTCTTTTTGTTTTGTCAATAGTTTTCTTTGCTGTGCAAAAGCTTTTAAGTGTAATTAGGTCCCATTTGTTATTTTTGCTTTTATTTCTCTTGCTTTAGGAGACAGATCAAAAAATTATTGTAATGATTTATGTCAAACAGTGATCCACCTATGTTTTCTTCTAAGAGTTTTATGATTTTAGGTTTTCAGTTCAGTTCAGTCGCTCTGTTGTGTCTGACTCTTTGCGACCCTATGAACTGCAGCATGCCAGGCCTCCCTGTCCATCACCAACTCCCAGAGTTTACCCAAACTCATGTCCATTGAGTTGGTGATGCCATCCAACCATCTCATCCTCTATTGTCCCCTTCTCCGCCTGCCCTCAATCTTTCCCAGCATCAGGGTCTTTTCAAATGAGTCAGCTCTTCACATCAGGTGGCCAAAGTATTGGAGTTTTGACTTCAACATCAGTCCCTCCAATGAACACCCAGGACTGATCTCCTTTAGGATGGACTGGTTGGATCTCCTTGCAGTTCAAGGGACTCTCAAGAGTCTTCTCCAACACCACAGTTCAAAAGCATCAATTCTTCGGTGCTCAGCTTTCTTTATAGTCCAACTCTCACATCCATACATGACTGCTGGAAAAACCATAGCCTTGACTAGATGGACCTTTGTTGACAAAGTAATGTTGCTGCTTTTTAATATGCTGTCTAGGTTGGCCATAACTTTCCTTCCAAGGAGCAAACATCTTTTAATTTCATGGCTGCAATCACCATCTGCAGTGATTTTGGAGTCAAAAAAATAAAGTCAGCCACTGTTTCCACTGTTTACCTATTTGCCATGAAGTGATGGGACTGGATGCTATGATCTTAGTTTTCTAAATGTTGAGCTTTAAGCCAACTTTTTCACTCTCCTCTTTCACTTTCATCAAGAGGCTCTTAGTTTCAGGTTTTATATTTAGGTATTTATTTTTAGTTTATTTTTGTATATGGTGTGAGGAAATATTCTAATTTCTTTTTTTTACATGTAACTGTCCACTTTTCCCACTACCATGTACCAAAAAGACTGTCTTTTCTCCATTGTATATTCTTGCATCCTTTGTCATAGACTAATTGATCATAGTGTGTGGGTTTATTTCTGGGCTGTCAAGTCTGTTCCATTAATCTATGTGTTTATTTTGTGCCAGTACTATGTGGTTTGATTACTGTAGCTTTGTAGTATGATCTGACTTCTGGGAACATAATACTTCTAGCCTAGTTCTTTTTTCTCAAGATTACTTTGGCAATTGGAGTTTTTTATGGTTCTATATGAACTTCAGGATTATTTGTTCTACTTTTGTGAAAAATGTCATGGATATTTTGATAGAATTGCATTAAATCTGTATGTTGCCCTGGGTAGTATGGACATTTAAACAATATTAATTCTTCTGACTCAAGGGATACCTTTCCATATCTTTGTATCAACTTCAGTTTCCTTCATCAGTATTTTATAGTTTTGAGAGTGTAGGTCTCTCCTTGACACAATTATAAATGGTACTGTTTTCTTGCTTTCTCTTTCTGATAGTTCATTATTGGTGTATAGAAAAGCAACAGATTTCTCTGTGTTAATTGCATCTTGCAACTTTACTAAATTCATTTATTAGTTCTAGTAGTTTTCTGATGGAGTCTTTGGGGTTTTCTGTATGTAGTATCATGTCATCTGCAAATGGTGTCAGTTTTTCTTCTTTTGCAATTTTGATACATTTTATTTCTATTACTTGTCTAATTCCTTTCCACTTAGAAGTTCATTCCACAGTTTATTTCTCTATGCATTAATCATAAACAGAAAAGAGAAACCAGGCCCTATCTTCTGTACTTTGCTTGGAAATCTCCTCAACTAAATATCCATGTTCACTATTTCCAAGTTTACTGTCTGTCCAAAGTCAGAACAGGATTCAGACAAGCTTTTTGACACTTTATAACAACAATCACCTTTCCTTCAGTGTTCAATAACTTGTTCATTATTTCCTTCTGGTTCCTTACAAGAAGTACCTTTAATGTTCATATTACTACCAACTGTCTATTCAATGCAATCTAGGTTTTTTTTTAAATCAAGCACCTCAAAATTCCTCCAACCTCTATCTATTACCCAATTTCAAAGCTATTTCTACATATTTAGGTAATTTGCAGCACCTCCCTTCCCACTACCAGAATCTGTATCAGTTTCTTAAGGCACAATAACAAAGTACCACAAATTGTGTGGCTTATGAAAACAAAAATGTATTATATAACAGTTCTTTTTTTAATACAAATCTATTTAATTTAATTGGAGGCTAATTACTTTACAATAGTGTATTGGTTTTGCCATACATCAGCATGAGTCCACCACGGATGTACACATGTTCCCCATCCTGAACCCCCCTCCCACCTCCCTCCCCATACCATCCCTCTGGATCATCCCAGTGCACCAGCCCCTAGCATCCTGTATCATGCATCGAAATTGGACTGGCGATCTAACAGTTCTGAAGGCAGGGACATGCTCCAAAATCAAGATGTTGGCAGAGACATGCTCCTTCTAAAACCTAAGGAGGAGAATCCTTCCTTTCCTCTCCCTAGTTATTGGTGATTTGTTGACTTTGGCAATACTTGTAGCTGTAAGTGCTTCAGTCCCTGCTGTCATCATTATGTGGAACTTTCCTTGTGTGTCTCTGTTTCTCTGTCTCTTCTATTTTTATAAGGACACCAGTCAGATTGGATTAAGGGTCCAGCCTACACTGGTATGGCCTCATCTGCAATGACCCTATTTCTGAATAGGGTCACATTCTGAGGATATTATTATGTTATTATTTTAACATATCTTTTGAGGAAGCACAATTCAACCCATATCAGACATGATGATTGAAACAAAAAATTAAAACTCCATCTGATACTCAAAACAATAATATTTTAAAATTAGGAGGCTACAAGAACCTAAATGGAAGCAAGATTTCCACATCACAATTGAGATGTGATATCACCAGACTGTAATAAGTCATGTATGGATATTGTAATACCCAGACCAACCACTAAGAAGGCTATAGAAGATAATATACCCCAGAGAACTACACATAAATAAATATACAATTGTAAAAATTGGTCAAATAACTCACAGGAAGGCAATAAGAGAAAGACAGTGGAATAAGAAACAGTGGAAATGAACAGGAAATAAACAATAAAATGATAAACTTAAGTATTAACAAATTAATGATCATCTTAAATTTAAATGGTCTAAACACATTTAAATGGTCTAAACCATTCAAAAGGCAAAGATTGGACAAGTAAATTAAAAACAAAAACAAAATACAGCCAAACTATGTACTGGTTATAAGAAACTCACTTCAACTTTAATGATATAGATGAGTTGGGGGAAAAGAGATGGAGAGAGATATACCATGTAAACATAAATTAAAAAGAGCAGGTGCCTACATAATGTCAGATGAAGTAGTCTTCAGAGAAAAGACTATTACTAGATACAAATAAAACCTTTAAATAGAATAAAAAGGTAAATCCACCCAGAAGATTTAATAATCCTAAATGTGTACACATCAAAAACCTAAGTCCAAGAATTCACAAAGCAAAAATTTATAGAGTCAAAATACGAAATAGACAAATCAACCATTAGAAACTCCCATATCTCACTCTCAGCAACTGATAGATCTACCTACTACACAGAAAGTCAGTAAGGATATAGAAGTACCCATCAACCAACAGTATCTAATTAGCATATATGACACCCCACCCAAAAATAGCAGAATTTTTTAAGAGCTTATGGAACATTCATCAGTCTTCCCTGATAGCTCAGTTGGTAGAGAATCTGCCTGCAATGAAGAAGACCCTGGTTTGATTCTGGGTCGGGAAGATCTGTTGGAGAATGGATAGGCTACCCATTCCAGTATTCTTTGGCTTCCCTGGCTCAGCTGGTAAAGACTCTGTCTGCAATGCAGGAGACCTGGGTTCAGTCCCTGGGTTGGGAAGTTCCCTTAGAGAAGGGAAGGGCTACCCACTGCAGTATTCTGGCCTGGAGAATTCTATGGACTGTATAGTCCATGGGGTCACAAAGAGTCAGGACTGAGCAACTTGCACTTCACTATGGAACATTCATCAAGGTAGACCATACCAGGAAACAAACTTCAGTAAATTAAAAAAAATTGAAATCCTACAGAATGTGTTCTCTGACCACAATGGAGTCAAACTTGGAGTCAATAATAGAAAGACAGAGGAAAATCATGGAATGTGGAAATTAGACTTCTAAATAATTCATCAGTCAAAAGGAATCTTGAAAGGAAAAAAAAATTGCTAAATGTAAATGGAAATACAAAATACCAAAATATGTGCAATGGCAGTTAAAGTGCTAAGAGGGAAATTTATAGCACTAACTGCTTACACTGGAAAACAGGAAAGGTCTCAGAGCAGCAATCCTACTTCTAACTCAAGAAACTAGAAAAAGAAAAGCAAAACAAAGCCAGAGTAATAAGGAAGGATATAATAAAGAGCCAAAATCAACAACATTGAAAACCAGAGCAAAATCTAGGTAAAAGAAAAGATCGATAAAGCTGAATCTATATTGCACTTGAAAATATGTGGGTTATTTTCAAATAACTATTTTTTAATTAAATTTATTTATTTTTAAATGAAACACATATAAATATTAAGGTACAATTCACAAAAGATGGTTTATGTCCATCATAAACCATTAGACACCTAACAAAGAAACAAAGATACATAAGACAAAAATCAGAAGAAATATCAGGGAAAAGAAAAAATATATAATCATAGTGAGACATATTAACATTCTTCTGAGAATATTTTATCAAGTGCAGAAAAACAAGAATAGGAGGATCTTGAATTATGTCACTAATACTTTAAAAGTAATAGATTTCTATTTAACTAATTTATCTTAATCATATTCTACACAAATATATTTAAAATGTTGTGTCTCATAC
>SJYT01077942.1:28607-57078 GCA_006410635.1 Cephalophus harveyi
ACTCTCCTCTTTCACTTTCATCAAGAGGCTTTTTAGTTCCTCTTCACTTTCTGCCATAAGGGTGGTGTTACCTGCATATCTGAAGTTATTGATATTTCTCCTGGCAATCTTGATTCCAGCTTGTGTTTCTTCCAGACTGTCTTAATTTCTTTTTTTAAACCATTTATCATTTATTTATTATTATTATTATTATTATTTTTTTACTTTACAATATTGTATTGGTTTTGCCATACATCAGCATGAATCCTCCACGGGTGTACACGTGTTCCCCATCCTGAACCCCCCTCCCACCTCCCTCCCCTTGTATAGAACAGTCTTTTGGACTCTGTGGGAGAGGGAGAGGGTGGGATGATTTGGGAGAATGGCATTGAAAAATGTATAATATCATATAAGAAACGAATCGCTAGTCCAGGTTCGATGCAGGATACAAGATGCTTGGGGCTGGTGTCTTAATTTCTTTTCATCATTTTTTCTACTTTCTGTTCTGTGGCAGTGATTTCCACCATTCTGTCCTCCAGATCATTTATCGGTGCCTCTGCTTCAGTTATTCTGCTATGGATTCCTTCTAGTGTACTATTCATCTGTTCGTTTGTTCTTTAGTTCTTACAGGTTTTTGGTAAACATTTCTTGCAT
Source organism: Cephalophus harveyi (assembly GCA_006410635.1). Classification (NCBI taxonomy): domain Eukaryota; kingdom Metazoa; phylum Chordata; class Mammalia; order Artiodactyla; family Bovidae; genus Cephalophus; species Cephalophus harveyi. The sequence goes on from SJYT01077942.1 coordinate 29,241, forward strand.
CTTCCCCATTGTTTTCCTGAGATCCTGAATCTTCACTATCATTATTCTGAATTCTTTTTCTGGAAGGTTGCCTATCTCCACTTCAATTAGTTGTTTTTCTGGGGTTTTAACTTGTCCCTTCGTCTAGGACATAGCGTTCTGCTTTTTCATGCTGATTAACTTTCTGTGATGTGATTTTTGTTTTAGTTGCTGTGAGACGGTGCTTGTTCTTGTTTCTTCTGTCTGCTCTCTGATGAAGAAGGCTAAGAGGCTTGTGTAAGCTTCCTGATGGGAGGGACTGCTAGTGGGAAAAACTGGGTCTTGCCTTAGTAAAGTTTTAATCCAATTATCTGCTGATGTGTGGGGTTGCACTCCTTCCCTGGTAGTTTTTTGACCATAGGTGACCCAGACCTTGGGTCTACCGGCTCTGTGGTTGGGTTAATGGCGACTTCCAAGAGGCTTTACACCATGGGGGATATTTCAGGACTGCTGCTGCCAGTGCCCCCATCCCTGTGGTGAGGCCCTGCCTACCCACACTTTCACAGGAGACCCTCCAGCACTAGCAGGTAGTTTTGGTTCATTCTCCTGTGGGGTCACTGTTCCTTTCCTCTGAGTCTTGGTGCATGCAAGGTTTTGTTTGTGCCCTCCAAGACTGAAGTGTCTGTTTCCCCTAGTCCTGTGGAAGTCTTGTAATCAAATCCCGCTGGCCTTCAATTCCCTGGGGATTCTCAGTCTTTTTGTCAGATTCCCAGGCTGGGAAGCCTTACATGGGGTTCAGAACCTTCACAACAGTGGGAGAACTTCTTTGGTATTATTGTTCTCCAGTTTGTGGGTCACCCACCTGGTGGGTATGGAATTTGATTTTGTTGTGATTGCGCCCCTCCAACCATCTTGCTGTAGTTTCTTCTTTGTCTTTGAACTTGGGGTATACTTTTTTGGTGAGTTCCAGTGTTGATGGTTGTTCAACAGCTAGTTGTAATTTTGGTACTTTTGCAGGAGGAGATGAGTGCATATCCTTCTACTCTACCATCTTGAACCAGAGTGGTTATTTTCAAATATCTTTTGATATTGATTCTTAATGTAACTCCACAGTGATAAGAGAACAGACTCTATAGTTTCAATACCTTTAGACCATGAAACTTTTGCACCTTGTTTCATATCCCTGGATATGTTCCAGTGTTTCCTGGTTTATAATCTATGGGGACTTGAATAGAATTTGTATCCTGTGGTTGTGCGAAAATTGTATAAATCTTAATTAAGTTGAACTGGTTCATAGTGCTTTTCAGATCTGTATCTTCCTACTTTTCTGTCTATTCATCAATATGCAATCAACTGATTGCATATTTTAACTACATCTAGCATACATACACCATCACCTATGTAAGTGCTTGATTAAATAACTGGATACAATAAACTAGCCAAGTTGATACATAAACTATCACAGTCCCACTCTTGTCCAATGGGTATCCATACACATATCTCTAAATAAATACAATAACAAAGTCATTTAAAACTGAGAAATGTGCTAACTTTTTCACCATAAGAGCATGCAAAGTCTTTGAGTCATTCCTCTCCTTGATATCCTGTAACTCAAATGCTATGATATAAATTTAATTATTGTTAATGCATCTCATATTCTATGAGGAGATAATGGAGGGAGAAAGGCATTTGACATAAATATACACCCAAACATATTCATAAAAAATAAGAATTATGTATTATAACAATTATAGCCATTTTTTCTACAACTGGTCACATGATCATAACTGGTGTTCATAACTACCTTATTCCACTTCTTAGTCCATATTCCTTTTGACCTTGGCAAGCACCTTATCTGACTGTGGTTCTATGCCTGATGAAGCCATTCAAACCTTCGTTCCTGAAAGGTCTGAACCATTAGTAGTCCCACTGAATTGAGTTATTATAGCTTTACATTGATTTTATTAATGAGGATAGTAGTATTAAGAGATGCCTTAAGAAACCTAATGTATTCCATACAACTCTTCCTTACCTCCATTGTGTTGTAGAGTTCAGTTTCTCCTTAGTAATCAGGATCAATCACTTTAGCCAATAAAGTATCTCCCTTCATTGTCTATTGATTCAAAGGCATGAGGAGCCCAAAGTGGCAAGGTGACACTCTTAACTACAAGTACAATGCACTGTTGTGTCTCCTGGTAGAAGCATTACAGTCTTTGGAACTAAGACCTATAGATCTGCAGAGCATAACGTTGCAGAAACAGAAAGCCAAATTTATGCTATTGGATAACTATGGTAATAGTAGTGGTGCCACTCCCATTTCCACCCCTTGGTTCCTAGAGCCATAAATTTTGGCTATAGGAGGAACAGCACTATGTATTGGATGCTGATTTAGGGTATGTACAAATTCCTAGAGAACATTCCTCAGCCCTGAAAATACTGTCACCCAGATGGTACTGTAATTGAGCCTTCATACAGCTATTCCATGCTTCTATTAGCCCAGCTGCTTCAGGATGAGGGGAAACATGGTAAGACTAGTGAATTCCATGAGTATGGCCCCATTGCCACACTTCAAGTACTATGAAATGAGATCCATGATCAGAAGCAATGCTGTTTGGAATACATGGTAGTGGGTAAGGTATTCTGTAAGTCCACAGAGTGTATTTTGGGCAGAATAACTGAATGGTGGGAAGACAAGTCTATATCTAATGCATTTGTTCCAGTAAAATTAAAGGGCTGTCCCCTCTATGATAGAGTGATCAAATGTATTAATAAGCCACCTGCCACCAAATAACTGACTTGATCACCCCTGGAAATTGTGTCTGATCAGAGACAGAGCAATGGTTTCTGCTGCTAACAGACTGAGCACTGAGCAGTGGGTGGAGACAAGTTGTCCTTGATGAGTGGAACTTGATGTTTCTAAGCCCATGCATAAAATCCATGCCTATCACCATGGCCACTTTGTTCATGAGCCTCTTGAGCAATGACAGGAGTGGCTGAGGAAAGTGGCTCATGGCTATCCAGAGAACAGATCATCTTATCCACTTAATTATAAAATCCTCCTCTGCTGATGTTACTCTTTGGTGAGCATTCACATTGGACGCAAATATCCAGTTTTGTCAAGGGTTTTGCCCATTCACAGAGGCTTACCCACATACGTCTTCCCTGGACCTCTTCATCACCAATTTTCCAATCATGTTCCTTCCAAGCCCCTGCTTACCCATCTAAATCATTGGCTACAGTCTATGAATTGGTATATACACACTCATACCTCTGACCATTTCTGTTTCAAAGTAAAAATGAACAAGCATGTTCACTGCTCCAAGTTCTGTGCAATGGAAAGATTTCACTTCATTACTGTCCTTCAGGGATCTCCCACAAAGAGGTTGTAGTGGTGGAACAGTCTACATTTAAGTGTTGCATGTATATCAAGCAGAACCATCTTGATATGCATGTATATCAAGCAGGCCCAAGTTTTCTCTTCTTCAGTCAACTGATTGTAGAGAACTCCCCATGAGGCAATAGATATAGGTTGAGAGAAAGGAGGTAATAGAAGTAGTAGGGGCCATAAGCATTTGAGACATTTCTTTATTTAATTTACCTGTGCCTTCAGAGCCTGCTAAAGCATAATTTTATATACCACTTCTATTTGCTAGTGGAGTGCCAGTGTGCATAGCCAACATTATAGGTTTGTGGGGGAATCAATATCCACTTCATGATGAACATCTCAGGTCTCATAGTAATTTTGTGGCTCATGGTTAAGTGTTCAGTCTCTACTAAAGCCCAGTAGCAAGCAGCTAAAAGCTATTTCTCCAAAGGAGAGTACTTATCTGCAGAGGCAGGGTTTTGCTTCAAAATCCTAAGGGCATACACTATGATTGACTTATAAGGTCCTACCAAAGGCCCCACGTAGAATCCCTATCTGCCACTGACAAATACCACTTCAAGTGACATTGAATCTGCTGGATCATATGGCCCAATGGCAGAGGTGTTTGTACAGCAGCCTGAACTTGTTGCAAAGACTTCTCTTCTTCTGGGCTCCATGCAGAACTAGTGGTTTTTTAGATCACTTGGTAAATGGATCAGAGTAGCACATCCAAATGAGAAACATAACTTCAAAATCCAAAAAGTCCCACCTGGCATTGGGTCTATATTTTGGTTGTAGGAGGGGTCAGATGCAGCAACATAGCCATCCTAGGGATATCTTCACATAATACCATTGAGCCCCTAGAAGTTTCACTGAGATAGAAGGCCCCTGAATTTTGTAGGATTTATATCCCACCCTCTGACACATAAATGTCTTTCCAGTAAGTTTAGAGTAGTTTCCACTTCTGGCTCACCAGGTCTAATCAGCACAATGTCATCAATGTAATGAAGTAGTATGGTGTCTTATAGAAGTAAAAGGCAATAAAGATCTCTATCAAGCATGAAAATTAGGAGTGGAGCAATTGATATACTTGCAACAAGACAGTATTGCTGCTTTGGAAGCTGAAAGCAAACTGCTTCTGGTAGTGTTTACTAACAGGCATTGATAAAAGGCATTTGCCAGATCAACAACTGCAATATCCCCAGATACCAAGGGATATATTAGCTTTCTCAAGCAAAGAAACCACATCTGGAATAGCAACAGCAATTGGACTCAACATCTGGTTAAAGTTATGGTAATCCATTGTCATTTTCTAAGGCACACCTGTCTTTTACATAAGCCAATAGGCAAACTAAATATGGGCGTGGTGGTAATTAACACCCCTTCGTCTTTCAAGTCATTAATGGTGGCACTAATTTCTGCAGTTCCTCTAGAAATGTGGTGTTGCTTTTGGTTTCCTATTTTTCTGGTAGAAACAGTTCTAGTGGTTTCCTCTTGGCCTTTCCTACTGTAATAGACCTCACTACATAGATTAGGGAACCAATGAAAGGATTATACCAGTTAATGACTATATCTATTCCAACTATGCATTCCAGATCAGAAAAATAACCACAAGACAGATTTGAGGACCCACTGTGTCCACTGTGAGATGGACCTGAGCTATCCATTATCACTTGACGTGCATGAGCCTTACTCTGACTAGTGGAGCATACTGTTCTTTTGGTTCTCCTAGAATTAATGTCATTTCAGATCTCATGATCAATAATTCCTGAAAGTCTGATTATTTATTTTTCCCCAGTGCCTTCTTTACCACTGTAAATAGAGCCATTCATGTATTTAAACCTAATAGATTAGAGAAGTAATTCCAGAAACTCCAGAACCAACTCATACAACTTATCCTTGGGACTTCCCTGGTGATCTAGTGGTTAAGACTCTATGCTTCCACTGCAGGGGGCACGGGTTCCATCCCTGGTCAGGGAACTGAGATCCCACATGCTGTGTGGCATGGCCAAAACAACAACAATAATAAAAATGAAAACTTATCCTTAAGATTCTGTCCTCTCAAGCCAAACTGTATATTTGTCATGGTTCTTCAGATAAACAGAACAAATAGGACATAATTTATATATGTATAAAATTATATTCAATGTATTAATATATTTATAATAAGATATTTATCTTGAGGAACTGGCTCACGTAATTGCAGGGACTGTCAGTCATAAATCCATAGAGCAGGTCATCAGGCAGGAAACTGCAAGAAGTGATGCTGCAATCTTGAGGTAGAATTCTTTCTTCTCCAAGAAACTTCAGGTTTTCTCTTAAGACTTTCAACTGATTGGTGAGGTCCACCCACATTATTTAGAGCTTCCCAGGTGGCTCAGTGGTAAAGAATCCACCTGTCAATGCAGGAGACACAAGTTCAATCCCTGGGTCAGGAAGATCCCCTAGAGAAGGAAATGACAACCAACTCCAATATTCTTGCCTGGAACATGTCACGGACAGAGGAACCTGACAGGCTAGAATTTCTGTTATTGCATCTTTGATCATACAGAACTTGGTAACTGAACATGCATGCAATCACCCACGTTAATCAGAGTAATCTTTAAGTCAACTAATTGTAGATGTTAGCCACATCTGTAAAATACCTTCACAGCAACATCTAGGTTAGTATTCTATTAAAAAACTGGGTAGTATAGCCTAGCCAAGTTGACAATTAAGATTAACCACCATTGCACTCTATATTCACTTTCCCAGTCTTATTTGTTTCTAATTTATCTGATATAACACATTCTCTATTTTTCTTTAGATATTTTGAGTTTTGTCTATCTCCCCCAACTTCAATGTACTCTTCAGAATGCAGTAGATTTTGTCTTCTTTGTTCACTCTTGTAACACAGCTCCTAGAATAGTGTCTGGCACATATTGTGGAGTAAATAAATATTTGTGCACTGAACTAACTGCTATTCAGAAAGTGAGTCAATAATCAGTAAAATTGAAGATATGAACAAACCAGTGGTTATCAGTGGGGAAAAGTAAGCAGTGGAGGGGGGGCAATATAAGGATAAAGGATTAAGAGGTACAAACTGTTGGGCATAAAATAAGCTACATGGGTATAATGAACAACACCAGGAATATAACCAATATTTTATAATAACTATAAATAGAATATAACCTTTAAAATTGTGAATCATTATATTGTCCATCTGTAACATGTAACATAATCAATAATACTTCGATTTTAAAATAGGATTAAAATGATCTGAAACAAGTATGAAAATGTCAACATTTAGTTAAGTCTAGATAATAAAAACATGGGTGTCTGATTTTGTGTCCTTTTGTGTATTTGCAATAATAACTGGTAATAAAAATATAATGGTAGAAAAGGTCCAGTTTCAAATGGCAACAATTAAAACCCTCAGGACTTAAAAATATGAAACTTAAAAGATCTGTATGAAGAAATCTTTTATATACTTTTGACAATCACAGAGTCTTCAATGTTCTGTTACTGGAAAGATGTTCTTTCTTGTATGTATTACTATATAAGTTTAATTTGATCTTTTAAAGACAACAATAGAATTTTTTGAAACTGAAAAAACTGATTCTTAATATAAAGAAAAGCTCACATCAAGAAAAGTAAGAAAAATTCTGGAAAAAATACTAATTAGGAGGAAATTGGTCTTATGAGATATTAAAGTATATTATCAAGATACAGAAATTAAAAGAACTGTGCGGTACTGATATATGAATTAAATGCCCAAATCTTACCTCATCTATGACCACTTTTCTCCATTCTGCTGTAACTTCCTATTCTAAGCCACTGTTATCTCTCACCTAGATTACTTCAATATCCTTACTCCCTACTTGCACCCTGCACACTACCCCACCGTACAGTCCATTCTCCACACAGCAGCCAAAATTATCTTTTTAAAGCATAGGTTGTGTCATTCCTCTGCTAGAAACCATGAAGGGATAGTCACATCAGTGGATAAAAGAGTTTAGAAATAGGTTCAAATACATAAAAGAGATTGATATATATTAAAGGTAAAATTTTCTATCAGTGGAGAAAAGGTTTATTATTTATTTATTACTTAATAAATGGTGTTGGGACAACTAACTAGTCATTAAAAAAAATAAAATGGGTTCTTGGATTCACTCTTTTCCCTAAAAAGGAGTTTTTGAATGTTATATTAAAAAATGGAACCTTATAAAACTAATTTACTACCTTGTGTGGGAAAGAACAGGTAGTCACTGTGTGGGAGTACCCATGGATACTGTTCATGTTCTATTTATTGATCTGAATGCTGGTTACAGGGAAGTATTCAGTTTACAAAAATTCATTGAACTACATTTATGACATGTGATAATAATCACTTTTATGTACATTATATTTTAATTAAAAAAACTTTTAAAATAAGCAAAATAATGAATTTACTAGAGAAAAGATTGATGAATTTGACTATGTAAAAATCATGGGCTTTATTTCCTGCATGGGAAAAATGCTATAAATAAAATCAAAAGGCACATGAGAAACTGGGGAATAGTTTCTAACACATATAACAAACAGTTAATTTCCTTAATATATAGTTAGTAAGTGAAATTACCAAAATCACTTAATAGAAAAATGGGCAAGGGAATCCCCCAATACTCCAGTAGTTAGGACTCAGCACATTCACTGTCAAGAGCCTGGAACTAGGTTGGGTAACTAGAATCCCAAAGTCTCCAACAAAAAGAAAGAAAAATGGACAAAATATATGTTAACACTCATAGTAAAATATACAAATAAGTTTTCTTTAAAACTTTTTATTTTGTATTGGAGTATAGCCCATTAACAATGTTGTGATAGTTTCAGATGAACAACAAAGATACTCAGTCATGCATATGCATGTATCCATTCTCCCTCAAATTCCCCACCCATCCAGCCTGCCACGTAGCACTGAGCAGAGTTCCCTGTGTTATACAGTAAGCCCTTGTTGGTCACCCATTTTAAATGTAGCAGTGTGTACGTGTCCATCCCAAACTCCCTAACTATCCCTTCTCCTCTTTCCCTTCCCCCAGCAACCACAAGTTTGTTCTCTAAGTCTGTGAGTCTGTTTCTGTTTCATAAATTGTTTGTATTAATTTTTTAGATTCCACACATAAGCCATGTCATATAATATTTGTCTTTCTGTCTGGTTTACTTCACTCAGTATAACACTTCCTAGGTCTATCCATTTGCTGCAAATGGTATTGTTTCATTCTTTTTATGGCTGAGTTATATTTCTCTAACTCTGGTTTCCTTTCTCAAAATTGCTTTGGCCATTCAGGGTCTGTTGTGTCGCCAAACAAATTTAAAAATTTTTTGTTCTAGTTCTGTGAAAAATGCCATTAGTAATTTGATAGGCATTGCATTGACTCTCTATATTGCCTTGGGTAGTATAGTCATTTTGAAAATATTCATTCTTCCAATCCATGAATATGATATATCTTTCCATCTGTTTGTGTCTTATTCGATTACTTTCATTAGCATCTTACAGTTTTCAGAGTGTGGATCTTTTGTATTCTTCAGCAGGTTTATTCCTAGGTATTTTATTCTTTTTGATGATTAAATGGTTTTTATTTTTCAACTTGTTGATGTAATGTACCACATTGATTGATTTGTGGATATTGAAAAATCCTTGCATCCCTGGGATAAATCCTACTTGATCATGGTATATGGTCTTTTTAATGCATTGTTGGATTCAAAACATTAGTAATGTGCAAAGGATTTTTGCATCTATGTTCATCAGGGATATTGGCCTGTAATTTTCTTCTTTTGTGTGTGGCATCTTTGGCTAGTTTTGGTATCAGCATGATGGTGGCCTCACAGAGTACATTTGGAAGTTTTCCTTCTCTGCAATATTTTGGAACAGTTCCAGAAGGATAGGTGTTAATTCTCTAAATGCTTGATAGAATTCACCTGTGAAGCCATCAGGTCCTGGACTTTGGTTTTTGGGGAATTTTTCATCACAGCTTCAATTCAGTGCTTGTGATTATTCTTTTCATATTTTCTATTTCTTCCTGGTTCAGTCTTGGGAGACTGTATCTTTCTAAGAATTTGTCCATTTCTTCCAGGTTGTCCGTTTAATTGGCATACAGTTGCTTCCTCATGTTGTTTTGTATTTTTGTGGTACAAGTTGTAAATTCTGCTTTTTGTTTCTAATTTTATTGATCTGGGCCCTCTCCCTTTTTTCCCTGATGAGTCTGGCTAAAGGTTTATAAATTATGTTTTTCTTTTCAATGAAGCAACTTTTAGTCTCATTGATCTTTGCAATTGTTTCTTATGCCTCTGTTACACTCATTTCTGCTCTGATCTTTATGATTTCTTTTCTCTTACTATCTTTAGGGTTTTTTTGTTCTTCTTTGTCTAGTTGTTTTAGGTGTAAGGTTAGATTATCTATTAGAGATTTTTCTTGTTTCTTGAGGTAAGATTGTATTGTTATAAACTTTCCTCTTAGAATTGCTTTTGCTGAATCCCATAGATTTTGGACTGTTGTGCTTTCATTTACAAATATAAATGAAAATTACATTTTCATTTCCATTTGTCTATAGGTGTTTTCTGATTTTCTCTTTGATTTTGTCACTGATCCATTGCTAGTTTAGTAGTGTATTGTTTACTTGCCACATATTTGTGTACTTATGTGTGTGTGTGTGTCACCCCATGAACTGTAGACTTCAACCTCCTCTGTCCCTGGGATTTCCCAGGAAGGAATACTTGAGTGGGATGTCATTTTATTCTCCAGGGGGTCCTCCCAACCCAGAGATTGAATCTGAGTCTCTCACATTGACAGGCAGATTCTTTACCACTGAGCCACTTCATGAATCATAGTCTTATCATATCAAAGGGGCTTGTGTAACTCAAAAAAGGTATGAACCATGCTTCTCAGGGACACCCAAGATGGATGGTTGAAAACGAAGAGTTCTGACAAAACATGGCCCACTGGAGAAGGAAACCACTCCAGTATTCTTGCCTGGAGAACACTTTGGATAGTATGAAAAGCAAAAAGATATTACACTGGAAGGTGAGCCCTCCAGGTCAGAAGGTGTCCAGTATGCTGCTGGGGAAGAGTGAAGGACAATTACTAATAGCTCCAGTAAGACTGAAGCAGCTGGGCCGAAGTGCAAAAAACACTCAGCTGTGGATGTGTCTGGTGGTGAAAGTAAAGTCTGATGCTAGAAAGAACAATATTGCTTAAGAAACTGAAATGTTAGGTCCATGAATCAAGGTAAATTAGATGTAGTCAACCAGGAGATGGCAAGGTTGAGTATCAACATCTTAGGAATCAGTGAACTAAAATGGACAGGAATGTGTTCAATTCCTGGGTTGGGAAGATCCCCTGGAGAAGAGCACAGGAAACCCACTCCAGTATTCTCACCTGGAGAATGCTGGACAGAAGAGCCTGCTGAGCTACAGTTCATGGGGTAGCAAAGAGCTGGACACCATTGAGTGACTAACACTTACCACTCTAATGGCAGAAGTGAATAGGAACTAAAGAGTCTCTTTTTAAAAATTTATTTTTAGTTGAAGGGTACTTGATTAACAATATTGTCTTGGTTTCTGCCATACACCAACATGAATCAGTCATAAGTATACATATGTGCCCTCTCTCTTAAAACTTCCTCCCACTTTCTACCCCATCCTACCACTCTTAGGTTGTCACAGAGCTCTGGTTTGAGTTTCCTGAGTCATATAGCAAATTCCAACTGACTATCTATTTTACATATGGCAGTAGATATTATTCCATGGTACTCTCTCCATTCATCCTATCCTTTCCTTCTCCCACGCTGTGTCCACAAGTCTGTTCTCTATGTCTAAAAATATGGAATGCTTCAGAAATTTGTGTGTCATCCTCACACAGGGGCCATGCTAATCTTCTCTGTACATTCCAAATTTAGTATTTGTGCTGCCCAAGTGACCACTAAAGACCCTCTTTATAAGGGTGAAAGAGGAGAGTGAAAAGCTGGCTTGAAACTCAACATTTAAAAAATTAAGATCATGGCATCCATCCCATCATGTCATGGCAAACAGAAGGGGAAAACGTGGAAACAGTGACAGATTTTATTTTCTTCGGCTCCAAAATCACTGCAGATGTTGACTGCAGCTATGAAATTAAAAGATGCTTGCTCCTTGGAAGGAAAGCTATGTCAAACCAGACATCCGTACATGACTACTGGAAAAACCATAGCTTTGACTATGTAGGCCTTTTTTATTTATTTTGTTTTTATTTTCATTATTCCAGGAGGTGCTTCAAAAAAGATCTTACTGTGATTTATGTCAAAGAGTGTTTTTCATATGTTTTCCTCCAAGAGTTTTATAGTATCTGGTCTTGCATTTGTTGTTGTTGCTGTTGTTCAATTACTAAGTCATGTGTGACTCTTTGTGACCCCATGGACTGCAGCAAGCCAGGCTTCCCTGTCCTTCACTATCTCCTGGAGTTTGCTCACACTCATGTCCATTGAGTCGGTGATACCATCCAACCATCTCACCCTCTGTTGCCACTTCTCCTCCTGTCCTCAATCTTTCCCAGCATCAGGATCTTTTCCAGTGAGTCAGCTCTTCCCATCAGATAGCCAAAGTATTGGAGCTTCAGCTTCAGCATCAGTCTCTTCAATGAATATTCAAGGTTTATTTCCTTTAGGATTGACTGATTTGATCTCCTTGAAGTCTAAAGGACTCTCAAGAGTCTTCTCCAGAGCTACAGTCTGAAAACATCAATTCTTGGGAAAGCATCAATTCCTTGGCACTCAGCCTTCTTTATGGTCCAACTCTCACATCTGTACATGACTACTGGAAAAGCCATAGCTTTGACTATGCAGACCTTTTTAGGTCTTTAATCCATTTTGACTTTATTTTTATGTATGGTGCTAGGTAGTGTTCTAATTTCATTATTTTACATGTAGCTATCCAGATTTACCAGCCCCACTTATTGAAGATACTCTCTTTTTTCCATTGTTTATTCTTGCCTCCTTTGTTACAGATTAGGTGACCATAGGTGCATGGGTTTATCTCTGGGCTTTCTATTCTGTACTATTGATTTATATTTCTGTTTTTGTGCCAGTACCATACTGTTTTGATTGCTGTAGTTTTTTAGTATAATTTGAAGTTGGGGAGCCTGTTTCTTCCTGCTCCATTTTTCTTTCTCAAGAGTACTTTGACTCTTGGAGTCTTTTGTGTTTCCATACAAATTGTAAAAAAAAAAAATTGTTCTAATTCTGTAAAGAATGCCATTGGTAATTTGATAAGAATTACATTTAATCTGTAGATTTCTTTGGGTAGTATATTCATTTTCACTATATTGATTATTCCAATCCAAGAACATGGTTTATTTCTCCATCCATTTATGTCCTCTTTGATTTCTTTCATTGGAGTATTATAATTTTATAAGTATAGATCTTTTGCTTCCTTGAAAGTGAAGTCACTCAGTCGTGTCTGACTCTTTGTGATCCCATGGACTGTAGCCCACCAGGCTCTTCCCTCCATGGGATTCTCCAGGCAAGAGTACTGGAGTGGGTTGCCATTTCCTTCTCCAGGGGATCTTCCCGACCCAGGGATCGAACCCAGGTCTCCCGCATTCCAGGAAGACACTTTAACCTCTGAGCCACCAGGGTAGATTTATTCCTAGACATTTTTTGTTGTGATGGTAAATGGGATTGTTTCCTTAATTTCTCTTTCTGCCTTTTTGTTAGTGTATAGGAATGCAAGAGATTTCATGCATTAGTTTTGTATCCTGCAAGTTTACCAAATTCACTGATTAGATCCAATAGTTTTCTGGTGGAATATTTAGGATTTTCTATGTATAGTAACATGTCATCTGCAAACAGTGACAGTTTATGTGTCTTTTCTTTGGACATATCCTTTCTCTTTAATACAATGGAATTATTTTGGATACCATAGTTTGTTTCCCCCTTTTTTCATTCTGTCCCTCTGTCATGACTGTAAACTAAACTTTCGGTTCAGTTCAGTTCAGTTGCTCAGTCGTTAGTGGGAGACAATTAGGCCTTTAAGTGTTTATAGTTGGTGCCATCTGCCCATATTATGTTGCTGCTTACCTTAATTCTGTGTGACTTGTATGCCATACTTCTAAGGCTCTCTTTCCTGTTTCATAAGTTTGTGAATCCGTTCTAGCTATCCCTCAGGTATACCATGATCCTTGTTGTTGATTTCAAAGCCCCAAAGGATGGTAGACTTTGTTAGAAACCAAATCAAGAAGTGTGAAAGCCTTAAATACATGGAAGAATATGGTGGCTTTTTACAATTAATGTTGCAGGGGTGGGGGGGACAGTGAAATAAATTACTAAAAATTCAAAAGAAAAAGTCAGAACAAAAAAGAAATACACTAAAAGAGACCGTGGCAGTAATGCCTTGGCTTTGAGAATCTGGTTGGCACAGCAACAGCTTAAAGATGTTGGCAGCAGGCAGAGAAAGTACAGTGTGTTGTAAATGAACAGAGAATCACAGCCTAGGAGACCATTTTAGATTTAGAAATGTCAGAAAGCAAACCAGAGGTTTATCAGGAAATGAAGATTGAGAAGGCTTAAGATCTTAGTGGTCAAATTTGGCTTATATGCAAAGGAAAAGAAGGATAACCCTGCCCCCCAAATGTCCCCAAGCCTGAAAGCTTTTTGGTACAGAGTAGGAAAAAGGAGAGTATATGCTCTATTATTAGGTTAAGGAAGATAACTCAGGTCAAAGAGATTTAACAGAAAAAGAAAGATGAGAGTAAACTGGAATGACCTCTCATTGCCCCTCCTCTTCCCACAAACTAGCCCAGGCCCAGAAAACTATTGAGGAGCCCTCTGAGTATTACAGACAAAGTGTCATTAATAAGAGCAGATTACAGTCCTTTTCATGACAGATTACAAAATATTCAGGAAAAAAAATCAAGAAAGACCACAAGATCAGCATAGGATACTTCAGGCATTATTTAGTGAATTTCAGGAGACACCACTTGTGACTGGGAAAGCAGGTATAGTTTGGAGCAAAGAGGAAGATGTCCATAACACTTAGAGAGTTAGAGCTCTAAGGGAAGAGGAGAAAAGATGAAATCACTGAACTAGGATTTCAATATGTATGGATCTGGTGTAGGTTAGATATTGGAATGATGCAAAGATATCACCGGAAAGAAATTCTTCTATTCGGGGATGTGAAGATGGATAAGGTAGATTTATTTGAACCGTGAATGCTTTCTGCAGACTTAGAACTTCTTTTCTTCTTTTTAATATTTATTTATTTTTAGCTATGCTGGGTCTTCATTGCTGCACCCAGGTTTTGTCTAGTTGCAGTGAGTGGGGACGACTCTTAGTTGCAGTTCATGGGCTTCTCACTGTAGTGGCTTAGCTTATTGCAGAGTATGGGCTCTAGGGTGCATGGGCTCAGTAGTTGTGGCTTGCAGGCTCAAGAGTGCTGGCTCGGTAGTTGTGGCATATGGGCTTACTTGCTTTATGGCATGTGGGCTCTTCCTGGAGCAGGGATTGAACCTGTATCCCCTGCACTGGGAGGCGCATTCTTAACCACTCCACCAGGGAAGCCCCTAGAACTTCTTTTCTTTACGGTTCTTACTGTGGGAGGAATCCCCTAAGGTAAAGCCTGGAGTATTTTAAGAAAACAAATGTCTTAAACACGAAAGAAAGAGAAGGAAAAGGAAAGACAAAAGACAATATGGTCCAACAAATAGTGTTAGCATTATGCATGGTAGGGAATGTACAGAACCTTAAGAAATAAATTGGGGAGAAATAGAAAGAAATAGAAATAGAAGCATATGCTACTACTTCTGGGGGTAGAGTGCAAAAGAATGTTATACTACAAGTTACTAAAAACCAAAGGGAATGCAAGGTTTCAGGAAAGAAGACATGACAGCAGATACACTAGTACTCACTGAGTGGCTGAGTGCCTTTGGAAGTTATCAACAGCAGCCCCTTTGGTTTAGGAATTTGTCAAGGGTTCTTTCTTTATTGGGTCATTTGTGAGAACAAGGGATGAGCCTTCCTTAAAAGACAGGTTTTGTAGTCTGAAGGAACCTGGAGCAGAGAGTGATAGCAACAGTCACTGTGACATAGAGCAAAATCCTTGGTATCTTGCTGGGGACAGAGATGTATATATAGATAAACAAGAGACTGATACTGTGAAGACTGTTAGGCCATAAATTTCACTCAGAGAGCTATCTTATAAATGTAAGGTACCTTCTCATAACTGGAGGAGGGTATGGCAATCCACTCCAGTATTCTTGCACAAAGAATTCCATGGACAGAGGAGCCTGGGATCATAAAGTGTCGGACATGACAAAAGCAACTTGGCATGCACCTTCTCAAACAGGAAGTAGATGAGATTGTTAAGAATACAAGAGTCAAAGGGAAATGAAAATGAAAATACAGTTGACCCTTGAACAACACGAGGTTTAGGGGCGCCAACATTCCCCTCAGTCAAAAATACAGATATAAATTTACAGTTGGAACCAATTCCTTATCCATGGTTCTACATCTTTGGATTCAACCACCCTTGGATTGTATCATGTACTATATGCATGCATGCATGCTAAGTCGCTTCAGTCGTGTCCAACTCTTTGCAACCCCATGAACTGTAGCCTGCCAGGCTCCTCAGTCCATGGGATTCTTCAATCAAGAATACTGGAGTAGGTTGCCATGCCCTCCTCCAGGGATCTTCCCAACTCAGGGATCAAATCTCCATCTCTTACATTGGCAGGTGGATTCTTTGCCCACTGAGCTACCTGGGAAGCCCATCAGGTACTATATGAAAGTGAAGTTGCTCAGTCGTGTCTGACTCTTTGCGACCCCATGGACATCAGGCTCCTCCATCTGTGGGATTTTCTAGGCAAGAGTACTGGAGTGGGCTGCCATTTCCTTCTCCAGGGATTCTTCCCAACCCAGGGATCGAACCCAGGTCTCCCACATTGTAGACAGATGCTTTACTGTCTGAGCCACCAGGGAATATAGTACATGATAAATATTTATTTAAAAAAAAACCATACATAAATGAACTCATGCAATTCAAACCTGTGTTATTCAAAAGTTAACTGTATTTTAAATATGTAGGATGGATAATGAAGAAAAGGGGGGGCTTAGAAAGGATGAAGAGATTTGAGGGACCACTACAATGAATGTAATACTAAAAGAAGACAGAATGTGAGCCTGTCTATCCCAGCTATCTGAAGACAAAACTTGTGCCCTTAAGATCCAATTAGAGAAAATTCCCATCTATAAAAGAATTAGGACCATCTGATTGCCATACTCTTATAGAGGCATCCACATATTGTACAGTTTCTTCTCACAGAGTGACAGTTAAGGACAAAGTGAGAATAAAGAGAAGGATCACAGCTTCCTCACCTCTACTACCTCCCTCACAGAGGACCTAGTAATTTGATTGGATCTCTTGAGCCATGTTTGCTAGTGTGTTTAGGCTGATCACTATGGATTGAAAGATCTTTCTCTTTAGTGCTTTTTTTTTTTTTTTTTTTTGCCATTCAGAGATATTAAAACACTAAGCCAGAGTCTTCTGGGTGCCCAACCATCTTGCTTTCCTGTGTCCTTCACTTGATATTTCATGTAGTTAAGAGTTCATATCAATTCAATGGTCATTTACTAACGTTGGGACTTGGCAGGAGAATGTGAAGTCCTTTTGGGACCCTGAGCTGAGGTTATTTACTGAAACCTAGTTTTATAGAGAACCCTGTACCAAAGTACTGGGCACTAACTCCACTAATCACAAAGTAGTGTTTTAATTTCTATTTATCTTTGCACCTTATGTATATCTTTCCTTTATGACCTTTGCATGGGTTAAGTTGAAACAATTATTCCTGAGTCCCTGCCTGTAACACCAAATTACTATCATCAAAAATCTTATGTTAGTACCTAGCAGGCAAGACTTATGGGATTGGGACTTACAGGACTGACCACATCCAACAGGATATGATCAAGAAACAGACTAGAAGTGAAATGAGGTTTGTCCCTGGAACCATCATCGCTAATACTTTATTTTATGATCTCTAGTTAAAACTTGTCATAGAATCCTTTTCATCTGTAGTTCACCCTCTTTATGACCAGCTCCATCTAAAAGCCCCTGTATCAGTGAAATCCTGGTGGAAATGAAGTTAGCTTATTGTCATTAAGCTGGTCAATCATTTGGGGGTGGAGGGACAAAGCTAATTTTTCAGTAACTGGAAATATTGTTGCCTTTCTTTCATATGTCTACTGTTTCTTGTGGCCTCTTGCTGTAGAGATGATGAGTGACTTATTTCTTTTTATATATTTCTCCATACTTCCCAAATTTTCCAAACTGTATGCTTACCACTTTGATAATCAGGGAAAAGAAAAAAAAAGGAAAGAAAATTCCATAAATTTAAGGAATTAAATCAGAAGAGAGAAAGAAAGTTTCCTTTACCCATAATTCCAGCCTGGTCTTAGAAATAAAGCTCATATCCCTCAGGGGAGAATGTCAGTATTGAAATTCTATGATAAGGGATGATGTTCATCATAACAAATGATATACTCTTTGCTCATTTAATTCTCACTTTGTCTTTAATTCTCAATATGTCTTTAAATCATTTTTTATTCCTCCTAAAACAACCGTTTGTTGTCTCAAAGGGTAAATATTCTCTGAAAAACAAAATCAATTATTAAATTATATCTTAGTATCACTCATTCTTAATTGCCCTTTTTATAGGTGATTGGGTTAGGGAAAAAGTATTTTCAAATATCTTGTATGCCCTTAAGGCAAAACATGGCCATTACAAGGTTGGTGAAAGATCTCAGATATTGATAGGGTACAGGGTCCTGATAATGTCAGAGTATAAAATAGGAATACTAACATTTTGGAAGATAGTTGCTTTACAATGTTGTGTTGGTTTCTTCTGTATGATAAAGTGAATCAGCTATAAGTATACACCCTCCCTGTTGTGCCTCCCTCCCTCTAACCCTAGCATCTTAATAGAGTAAGACTGAATCATTTTCAAAAAAAGAGATTTGATCTCTCGGAGTAAAAAGTTAAACTTTTAGAATCTGTTCTACGAACATGGGCAGTATATATATATTTAGATGACATCAGAGTAAATAATACCCAATACAAATTTGAAGGGCTTTGTTAGTCTGGCTAAGAATTGGTTAGTCTACATTGCATCCCTAGAAGACAGAGTCTCTGAGGTGGCCTCCAAATTCTTCAACTGAGTTTTGTCTTACACCAAGTAGAGATGAAGCAGCCCTGGTTCTCATCATTGAAGGCAAGATGGGCTGTCTGATTTTTATGTGGGTCTGGGATGGGGGCTGCCTTGGTTTTTCAATCACCTAAAATTTTATGTCTACAGTTGAATCAGCATTGATATATACACCACCCCAATCAAGATATAGAATTCCCCTAAATTGCTGCAGGCCTCATGATGGTCAATTTCCTTCCCTAATCCCCAGCCCTATGAAGCTATTTCTTTCTGTAACTGTTGGTTAGTTTAATCTTTTCTAGAATTTCAGTATGTGAAATCATACAGTATATGCTGTTTTGTTTGACTTCTTTAAATCAACAGAAAGCTTTTGAGATTCAGCCAAACTGTTAAATGCATTTGTGTTCATACTTTTTAAAAGCAGCTTTATTGGAGTATTATTTACATAAGGTGAAGGCAAGGGGAAGTCGCTCAGTCATGTCCGACTCTTTGCGACCCCATGGACTGTAACCTACTAGGCTTCTCCGTCCATGGGATTCTCCAGGCAAGAATACTGGAGTGGATTGCCATTTCCTTCTCCAGGGGATCTTCCTGACCCAGGGATCGAACCTGGGTCTCCCACATTGGAGGCAGATGTTTTAACCTCTGAGGCAGATGCTTTAACCTCTGAGCCACCATGGTATTTGCATACCATGAAATAAATAAACAGTGCTATATCCATTCAGTGGAATACTATAAAGCAATAAAAAATAGTGAATTAAGAGGAACAGTAATGTGCCAAGTCCCTCATGCCACAATTCTGAAAACCTAGCTTTATCTTGCTGCACATTTCATTTGTGTGTGTGTATGATGTGAAGTAGAGGTCATGGTTTGCCTTTT
Source organism: Cephalophus harveyi (assembly GCA_006410635.1). Taxonomy (NCBI): domain Eukaryota; kingdom Metazoa; phylum Chordata; class Mammalia; order Artiodactyla; family Bovidae; genus Cephalophus; species Cephalophus harveyi. Next base: position 48,620 of record SJYT01077942.1, read on the forward strand.
TCCCAATATCCAATTGCTCCAGCACTATTTATTGAAAATCCAATCAGTTCTCCATTGAATTGCCTTTATACTTTTGTAAAAAAATCAGTTGAGAGAAGATATTGGCAAATCACATATTCAGTAAAGAATATATAACTAATTTTCTCAACTTAATAATAAACAAAGAACTCAGTTTTTTTTTTTAATGGGCCAAAGACTTGAACAGATTCTTCACCAAAGAAGATATACAGTTGGCAGCATATACAATAAAATCTACTAAATATTGGTTTTAAAAAACAGTGAGAATCTCAAGTTCAATGACAGAAGCTCCACTGCAGACAGATGCATCCAAGAAGATGAAGGTTTTCCCCAGGAGGGGTGGGCAATCAGCATTTCTTATTGTCCCCAGACCTATTTTGAAGCTCTGTTTCATCTAAGCATGGTTGAGAGGATTGTGGCTCCCTTCATCTAGCCAGCTTTAAATCATAGTATGGAAGCTCTAACCTAGGTATGTCAGGTCAAAAATACTCGTCCCCAGTCACCCTCACTCCAGCTGACTTATAGGCTATTTTCCACAGCAAAAGAGGCCAAGACACACTGTGCTTTAAAGTAGGTGTGTCATTCTGAAACAGACCACTGATGCCAGTTCCAGCTCTGGAGCAGTGATACAGAGATTTTCCCCAGGGAGAAAGGTGACCCATGCTGCTGCTGCTGCTAAGTCACTTCAGTCATGTCCGACTCTTCGCGACCCCATGGACCGCAGCCTACCAGGCTCCTCTGTCCGTGGGATTTTCCAGGCAAGAGTACTGGAGTGGGGTGCCACTTCCTTCTCTGAAGGTGATCCTTAAGAACAGCAAATTCTGATGCTCTCCCCAGGGGAACTGAGTTTATTGAAACATGGTATGGGGAAGTTCAAGCCAAAGGGTGCTTTTGAAATGCTGGAGATTTTGGTAGTAAGCAATTAAGAAGAGGCTAGTAGTTTCATGAGAATAAGCAAAACTAATCATAGACCAATTTACTAGAGAGAATGAGGGAAAGAAATAAGAAAAGTCCTCCTGTAGTCAGAACAAAACTCAAAGGCTGGCCTCAAAACCTACCTCTACAAAGGGGCACAAATTTAATTAGATTGGACTGAGGAACAATATATGACACAGGGCAATCTCAAAAGCAGCAGGGTAATTACTTGGCAATTACTGATTCCTAATAGCTCTGTGTGTCACCAGCAGAGGTAGATAGCTTAACAGAGACATCAGAGAAAGAGAAAAAAGATCTCTGCTAAAACAACTGTCATCTCAGGGTGACTGTATGCATGCCCAAAGCTGTGCTTTTTGAGGAATGACATTAATGGGGAACTGTTCACTATAGGGGAAATAGACTTCATTAAAATAGTCTATCCATATCACTAAACAAAGAAGCAAACAACAACAATAAACCCTGAGTAAGGGAAGGTCAGTACACAGAGCTGCTACAATTAGACATGCAAAAAAGGAAACACAGGAAATATAACTCATACATGGATTTTTCCCATACATGGGAAAAAAAGAAGAAAGTGAAACTGCCAGTGAGAGGGTCTAGATATCAGTTGAGAAGACGAATATTTCAGAATTGGTATTATAGTAAATATGTTCAAAGTATTATATAAAACTTTACTTAAAAAATTAAAGAAAGTTGTGATGATAATGTTTCTTTTCTTTGAAGTTTTAATTTAATTTTATTTTTTAAAATAAATTTATTTATTTTAATTGGAGGCTAATTACAATACTGTATTGGTTTTGCCATACATTGACATGAATCCGCCATGGGTGTACATGTGTTCCCCATCCTGAACACCCCTCCCACCTCCCTTCCTGTCCCATCCCTCTGGGTCATCCCAATGAACCAGCCTCAAACATCCTGTATCATGTACTGAACCTGGTCTGGTGATTTGTTTCACATATGATAATATACATGTTTCAATGCTATTCTCCCAAATCTTCCCACCCTCGCCCTCTCCCACTGAGTCCAAAAAACTGTTCTACACATCTGTGTCTCTTTTGCTGGATGACAATGTTTCAATAAAAAGAAAATATCATTAAAAATATAAATTAGTTTTAAAAATCAAAATTCTGGAGTTTAAAAGTATAATAACAAAATTAAAAATTCACTATAAGAAATGTAGTAGGTTTCAAAAAGTGGACTTGAACTAGCAGAAGAAAAAAATGGTGAACTTGAAAATAGATCAATAGAGATTATGCGATCTTCATAATAAAGAGAAAAAAGAATGAAGAAATATTAACAGAGCCTCAGAGATGTGTACAAAAACATTAAATGCACCAAAATATGCACAAAGAGAATATCAGAAGAAGGAGAAGAGAGAAGAAAAGGAGCAGAAAAATATTCAAATAAATAATGGCTGAAAATTTCTGAGTCTTGACGGAAAACATTAATCTACAATCTAAGAAGCTCAGAGAACTGCAAGTAGAATAAATGCAGAAATCAATACCAAGATACATCATGGTAAAAATATTAAAAGACAAAGACAAAATCTTGAGAGCGGCAAGAGAAAAATGACTCCTCACATGTAGCAAACCCCACTAAGATGAACAGGTGACTACTAATCAAAAAGCATCAAAAGTAGAAGGGGAGAGTAGGATGATATATTCAAAGAGCTGAAAGAAAAAATTCTGTCAATCAGTAATCATATATCCAGTAAAGCTGTCTTGTAAGAATGAAAGCTGAATAAAAATATTCCCAAATAAGCAAGAGCTGAGAGAATTTGTTGCTAGCAGACCTACCTTATAAGAAATACTCAGAAAAATTCTTCAGACAGGAAGCAAGTGACCTCAGGAAAAAATAACTGGTCTGAATATCTCCTGTGACTATAGACACAAAATCCTCAAAAACAAAACAAAACAAAACCCCTAGCAACTGAAAATTGGAATCCAGTGATATATAGAAAGGATTATTTACCACAGCCAAGAACCAAGAAGGGCTTACCCCAAGAAATGAAAGTTTGTTTTAAACATGAGAATTAATCAATGTAAAATACTGTATTAATAAAATGAAGGACAAAACTACATGATCCTTTGAACTGGTATGGAAAAGCATTTGCCAAAATCCAACATGCTTTCAAGACAAAAAAAAAAAAAAAACCACCCAACTCATTAGAAGCAGGAGATTCCTCAACCTGACAGTGAATATCTACAAAAGTACTCATAGGTACTATTCGACATGACAGTGGAAGACCAAAAGATATCCCCCTAAGGTAACAAGACAAGGATGTCCCTTTTGTCATTTCAATGGAACATTATACTGGAATTTCTAGCCAAGACAATTAGACAAGAAAATTAAATAATAGACATGCAAACTGAAAAGGAAGAAGAAAAACTAACTCCATTTGCAGATGACACAATCTTGTATACAGAAAATGCTAAAGAATCTCAAAAAAGAGAGAAAAAGAAACGAAAAACCTATTCAAATGAATAAATGAGTTAAGCAATGTCAATTACAAAACCACTGTATTTCTCTACACTAGGAATGGACAATCTGAAAATGAAGTTAAGAAAACAATTCTTGTTACAATAGCATCAAAATAAATAAAATACTTAGAAATAAATTGAACAAGAAAATGCAAGACTTGTAAAATTAAAACTACAAAATGTTGTTGAAAGGAATTAAAGAAGACCTAAATATAGTAAGACATCCAATATTTCTGAATTAAAACTTAAATATGAAGTGGCAGTGCTCAAATTGACCATATGGCAGAAACTGACAAGCAAATCCTAAAATGTACGTGGCTGTTTAAGGGACTCAGCATAGTCAAAGTAATCTCGAAAAAAGGACAAAGTTGGAACACTCACTCTTTCCTAATTTCAAAACCTACTACAAACCTACAGTAGAGTAATCAAGACAGTGTGGTACTAGCATAAAGTTAAACAGATAGATCGATTGAGTAGAATTGAATGTCCAGAAATAAACTCTCAAATTTATGGATAGATGCTTTTTCACAAACAATCCAAGATAATTCAATTGGGGGAAAATATGTCTTTTCAACAAATAAACTTGGACTACTAGATACACACATGCAAAAGAATGAAGTTAGAGCCTTTCCTCATACCATACACACCAAAGGGATGGTACGGGGGAGGGAGGAGGGAGGGGGGTTCAGGATGGGAAACACGTGTATATCTGTGGCGGATTCATGTTGATGTATGGCAAAACCAATACAATATTGTAAAGTAATTAACCTCCAATTAAAATAAGTAAATTTATATTAAAAAAATAATAACTCAAAATGAATGAAAGAGCTAGATGTGGGAGATAAACCAATAAAGCTCTTAGAGAAAAATAGGAGTAAATCTTTGTGACTGTGAGTTCAACAATGGTTTCTTAGATGTGACACCAAAAGCACAAGCAACAAAGGAAAAAATAGATAATTAAGACAACAAAATTAAAAATTCCTCTGCTTCAAAGGACATAATTTAGAAAATGAAAAGATCTACCTAAATAATGGGATTAAATATTTGCAAATCATATATCTGATAAGTAACTGTACCCAGATATATAAAGGACCTTTTACAACTCAACAACAAATCAATTAAGAAACAGGCATATAATCTGAATAGATATTTCTCCAAAAAGACATACAAATAGGTGATACACACATGAAAAGTTGGTAGACATCTTTAGTTTTCAGGGAAATGTTAATAAAAATCACAGTGAGATACTGCATCTCAACCACTAGGAATGCTATAGCAAAAAAAAAAAAAAAAGGTGGACAAGTGTTGGTGAGGATGTATAGAAATCTGAACCTTCATATATTTCTGTTGGCAATGTAAAATGATGTGGGCACTTGGGAAAATGATTTGGCAGTTTTACATGCAGAGCACATCATGCAAAATGCTGGGCTGGATGAATCACAGGCTGGAATCACAGTTTCTGGGGGAAATAACAGCAACCTCAGATATGCAAATGGTGCCACTCAGTCCATTCTAAAGGAGATCAGTCCTGGGTGTGCTTTGGAAGGAATGATGTTAAAGCTGAAACTCCAATATTTTGGCCACCTCATGCGAAGAGTTGACTCATTGGAAAAGACACTGATGCTGGGAGGGACTGGGGGCAGGAAGAGAAGGGGACGACAGAGGATGAGATGGCTGGATGGCATCACCAACTCGATGGACATTAGTTTGAGTGAACTTCAGAAGTTGGTGATGGACAGGAAAGCGTGCTGGCGTGCTGCAATTCATGGGGTCACAAAGAGTCGGACATGACTGAGCGACTGAAATGAACTGAACTGAACTGAATAGTAGAAAATGAAGTTGAACTAAAGAGCCTCTTGATGAGGGTGAAAGAGGAGGGTGAGAAAGCTGGCTTAAAATTCAACATTCAAAAAATTAAGATCATGGCATCTGGTCTCTTCACTTCATGGCAAATAGAAGGGGGAATATTGGAAACAGTGGCAGATTTTATTTTCTTGGGAAAATAAATCACTGGAGACAGTGACTGCAGCCATGAAATTAAAAGATGCTTGCTCCTTGGAAGAAAAGCTATGACAAACCAAGACAGCATATTAAAAAACAGAGATATCACTTTGCTGACAAAGATCCATATATATAGTCAAAGCTATGGTTTTTCCAGTAGTCATGTATAAATGTGAGAGTTGGACCATAAAGAAGGCTGAGCTCCAAAAAATGGATACTTTTGAATTGTGGTGCTGGAGAAGACTCTTGAGAGTCCCTGGGACAGCAAGGAGATCAAACCAGTCAATCATAAAGGAAACCAACTCTGAATATTCATTGGAAGGACTGATGCTGAAGCTGAAACTCCAGTACTTTGGCCACCTGATGCAAAGATCTGACTCACTGGAAAAGACCCTGGTGATGGGAAAGACTAAGGGCAAGAGGAGAAAGGAGCAACAGAGGATGAGATGGTTGGATGGCATCAACAACTCCGTGGACATGAGTATGAGCAAACATTGGGAGATAGAGAAGGACAGGGAAGCCTGGCATGCTGTAGTCCATGGGATCGTAAAGAGTTGGACATGGCAGTGACTGAACAACAACAAAAAGTAAAACAAAGGAATACCATCTGAACTGGCATTTCCAAGAGAAAGGAAATTCCAATAGAAACTAAGCATATGCCCACGAAAAATATCTACACAATGTTCACAGTAGCATTATTCAAAATAGTGGGAAAAAATGAAAACACTTATATTGTCTATCAACTGAAAAATGGATACACAATATGTAGTACATCTATACAACAGAATATTGTTCAGCTACAGAAATTGATAAAGTGCCATAGAGTCTAAAGTCAGGGAGCCTGAATCCTCTAGCTCTGTTTTTCTTTTTAAGTGTTGCTTTGGCCAGCTTCCTCGGTGGCTCAGTCGTAAAGAATCCACCTGCCAGTGTAGGAGAGGCAAGAGACTTGGGTTCAATCCTTGATCCAGGAAGATTCCACATGCCACAGAGCAACTAAGCCTGTGTGCCACGACTACTGAGCCTGTGCCCTAAAGCCTTGGAACCACAACTACTGAAGCCCGAGCACCCTAGAGCCTGTGCTCTGCAACGAGAGGAGCCATTGCAATGAGAAGTCCTCACACAACAGCTAGAGAGTAACACTCACTTGCCTCAACTAGAGAAAGCCCACACAGCAACAAAGAACCAGCACAGCCATAAATAAATTAAAAAAAAATTTTTTTTAAGATTGCTTTGACTATTCTGGTTCTTTTGTGTCTCCATACAAATTTTGAAATTTTTTGTTCTATTTCTCTGAAAAATGTCATTGGTAATTTGATAGGGATTGCATTGAACGAACTTGTAGATGCCTTGTGAAAGTGAAAGTTAGTCACAGAGTCCTGTCCAACTCTGCGATTCCATGGACTTCAGCCTGTCCTGCTCCTCTGTCCATGGAATTCTCCAGGCAAGAGTACTGTAGTGGTTTGCCATTTCCTTCTCCAGGGGATCTTCCTGATCCAGGGATTGAACCCAGGACTCCCTCATTGCATGTGGATTCTTTACTAGCTGAGCCACAAGGGAAGACCTGATTCCTTGTAGACTGTCTTGGGTGCATCTATGCATGCTCAGTCGCTTCAGTTGTGCCTGACTCTTTGGGACCCTATGGAATGTAGCCTGCCAGGTTCCTCTGTACATGGGATTCTCTAAGCAAGAATACTGGAGTAGGTTGCCATACCCTCCTCCAGGGGATCTTCCTGATCCAGGGATTGAACTCAAGTCTCCTGCATCTCCTGTATTGCAGGCAGATTCTTTACCACTGAGTCATGGGGTAGAAGTCCAGATTGCCTTGGGTAGTATAGTCATTTTGACAATATTGTTTCTTCCAATCCATGAACATGGTATGTCTTTCCATCTGTTTATGTCTTCTTCAATTTCTTTCATTAATATCTTATAGTTTTCAGAGTATAAGTCTTTTGTCTCCTTAGGTAGGTTTATTACTAGGTATTTTTATTCTTTTTGATGCAATGGTAAATGGAATTGCTTCTTGAATTTCTCTTTCTGATCTTTAGTTGTTAGTATATAGAAATGCAACTCAGTCATCAAAACAGTATGGTACTAGCACAAAAACAGAAATACAGATCAATGGAACAGGATAGAAAACCCACAAATAAACCCATGCACCTCAATTTTAATCTGTGACAAAGGAGGCGAGACTATGCAATGTTGGAAAGACAGTCTCTTCAACAAATGGTGCTGGGAAAATTGGACAGCCACATGTAAGATAAAAAAAAAAAGAAAGAAATTAGATCATTCCTTAACTCCATACACAAAAATAAGTTTAAAATGGATTAAAGATCTAAATGTTAGAGTAGACACTATAAAACTCCTAGAGAAAAAATGCTACTAGAGAAAAACATAGGCGAAACTCTCTCTGACAAAAATGACAGCAACGTATTTTTTAAACCACCTCCTAGAATAACGGAAATAAGAGCAAAAATAAACAAATGGGACCTACTTAAACTCAAAAGCTTTTGCACAGCAAAGGAAACAGTAAAAAAAAGACAACCCACAGATTGGGAGAAAACATTTGCAAGTGATATAACTGGTAAGGGATTAGCCTCCAAAATAGTGTCAGACTTTATTTTTGGGGGCTCCAAAATCACTGCAGATGGTGACTGCAGCCATGAAATTAGAAGACGCTTATTCCTTTTTTTTTTTTTAATTTTATTTTTACTTTATTTTACTTTACAATACCGTATTGGTTTTGCCATACATTGATATGAATCCACCATGGGTGTATATTAGCTCCCAATCCCGAATCCCCCTCCCACCTCCCACCCCACATCATCTCTCTGGCTCATCCCTGTGCACCAGCTCCAAGCATCCTGTATCCTGTATCGAACATAGGCTTGTGCTTCGTTCTTACATGTTAGTTTACATGTTTCAATGCCATTCTCCCAAATCATCCCACCCTCTTCCTCTCCCATAGAGTCCAAAAGTCCTTTCTATACATTTGTGTCTCTTTTGCTGTCTCACATACAGGGT
>SJYT01077942.1:57164-67963 GCA_006410635.1 Cephalophus harveyi
CTTGGACTGCAAGGAGATCCAACCAGTCCATTCTGAAGGAGATCAACCCTGGGATTTCTTTGGAAGGAATGATGCTAAAGCTGAAACTCCAGTACTTTGGCCAGCTCATGTGAAGAGTTGACTCATTGGAAAAGACTCTGATGCTGGGAGGGATTGGGGCAGGAGGAGAAGGGGACGACCGAGGATGAGATGGCTGGATGGCATCACGGACTCGATGGACGTGAATCTGAGTGTACTCTGGGAGTTGGTGATGGACAGGAAGGCCTGGCGTGCTGCAATTCATGGGGTCGCAAAGAGTCAGACACGACTGAGTGACTGAACTGAACTGAACTATGACAATTAATAGTATCAAAACAAACAATCCACTCAAAAAATGGGCAGAAGACCTGAATAGACATTTCTCTAAAGAGGACATACACAAGAATAGGCCACTCTTTTTAATGACTGAGTAATATTTCTATAAATACCACATCTTTATCCACTGTTCACTGTTCATAGCCAATAGGCACACGAAAAGGTGTTTAAAATCGCTAGTTATTAGAGAAATGCAAATCAAAACTACAATGAGATATCACCTCACACAGCCAGAATGGCTATCAAAAAACCCAGAAACAACAATGCTGGAGAGGGTATGGAGAGCAGGGAACCCTCCTGCACTGTTGTTGGGACTGTAAATTGGTACAGCCACTATGGAAAACAGTACGGAGTTTCCTTAAAAAAACTAAAAGCTACCATATGACCCTGCAATCCCACTCCTAGGCATATATCCAGAGAAAAACATGGCCCAAAAAGATACATACACCCCAGTGTTCATTACTGCACTGTTTACAATAGCCAAGACATGGAAACAGCCTAAATGTCCATCAACAGATAAATGGATAAAGAAGACACGATGTATGCTTGTATGTGTGTGTATATATATATATATAATGTAATATTACTCAGCCATTAAAAAGAATGAAATAAGGCCTTTTGCAGCAGCATGGATGGACACAGAGTGTCATGTGGAGTGAAGTAAGTCAGATAGAAAAGGAGAAATATCATATGACATCCCTTATATGTGGAATCTAAAAAGAAATGATACAAATGAACTTACAAAACAGACTCACAGACTTAGAAAATGAACTCATGGTTGCTGGAGGCAAGGGATAGTTAAGGACTTTTGGAAGGTCATGTACACACTGCTATATTTTAAATGCTTAACCAACAAAAACCTACGGCATAGCACATGGAACTCTGCTCAATGTTCTTTGCCAGTCTGGATGGGAGGGGAGTTTACTGGAGAATGGATACATGTATATGAATGGCTGAGTCCCTTCACTGTTCACCTGAAACTATCACAACATTGTTCATCAGTTATACCCCAGTATAAACTGTTTTTTGTGCTTAAAGAAAAGTAAAAATAAAATTAGGATAAATGATAAAGTGCTGATGCATGCTACAAAATGGATGGACCTGGAAAACATGCTAAGTGAAGGAAAGACCATGTATTGTAGGATTCCATGTACATTAAATGAGCAAGCAAATCCATGAAAACAGAAAGCAGATTAATGTTTGCCTAAAACAAAGATCATGGCATCCAGTCCCATCACTTCATGGAAAATAGATGGAGAAACAGTGGAAACAGTGTCAGACTTTATTTGGGGGGGGGGGGTCCAAAATCACTGCAGATGGTGACTGCAGCCATGAAATTAAAAGACGCCTACTCCTTGGAAGAAAAGTTATGACCAGCCTAGATAGCATATTCAAAAGCCGAGATATTACTTTGCTGACTAAGGTCCGTCTAGTCAAAGCTATGGTTTTTTCAGTAGTCAGGTATGGATGTGAGTTGGACTGTGAAGAAGGCTGAGCACCGAAGAATTTATGTGTTTGAACTGTGGTGTTGGAGAAGACTCTTTTTTTTTTTTTTTTAATGCTCAGTCAACATCTTTTACTGAAATCTTGAGAAATCCTGAGTCAGAACCATTCAGCTAAGGTGCTCCTGAATTCCTGACCCTCAGAAACTGCATGGTCATACATATTTTTTTAATATACATATATTAAGCCACATATATTGTTTTTTATATACATATTATTAAGTTTTAGGGCAATAGATAATGGCATTGCAAATACCTATGTACCTACCACCCAGACTGTCATAACTCTTTATTACATATCTTTTCTTAAAAATACAAACATCCCCCCCACCCCCCCAAACAAACAAAATATCCTGTCCCTGCTTTGTGCCTCTGGACTCAAAAAGCAACATGGCACACCATAGTGTGTGCTTCTCCCTCCAAAACCTCCTCTGTATTGGTTTCCCAGGCTCCAGCCTAGCTACTTCTCTCTCTTGTATGTCTTCAGTCAGCTATAAAGACGGCTTCCCTGAAAGTTCAATACTAGCAAAGTCCTATCTTCATTTGGGCACTAATTAGGGTTCCCATCAGTGCTATAAAGGCCTACATCTGCCTTCCCCTGGGACCTGTGATTTCTGACTACATTATGGGTTGCTGTACCGCCTGTAGTGCCTCCCAAAAGAGCTCTCTGAAATGTCTGTGGATTTAATCAGTTGAGAACTATTAATATTCTCTAAGTTTACAGGACTTATTGACTAGAGAAAGAGCTGGCAAAATTTTACTCATCTCTATTCTCAACTTTTCAGACCTTTATAATCCATGTGCGTCCTCAGCTTTTAAAATGTTATTTCTCTAGGCAGATTTAACCTCTCTTCTATAATGGGCTTTAGATGTAGCCACACTATATACTTGAAAGAATGTAAACTATGCCCAGTGCTACAAATTGTAACTTTGTCCTAACCTTTCCAAGTGTTGCCATATCCCTTGTAAAGCAGCTGCTCTTCCACAGGTGTATGGCTTACTCTTCAATTGTTCCATATTGTTTTGTTGGTCAGCAGGGAATTCTGATCCTGCAACTTTCTTCCATCATTACAGAGTAGAAAACAGTTTTTACATCTTTCTGCTCAAATATTCCCCCAACCAAATGTTTGAAGTGAAGTGAAGTAGCTCAGTCGTTTCCAACTCTTTGTGACCCCAGGGACTGTAGCCTACTAGGCTCTTCCCTCCATGGGATTCTCCAGGCAAGAATACTGGAGTGGGTTGCCATTTCCTTTTCCTGGAGAAGACTCTTGAGAGTCCCTTGGACTGCAAGAAGATCCAACCAGTCCATTCTGAAGGAGATCAGCCCTGGGATTTCTTTGGAAGGAATGATGCTAAAGCTGAAACTCCAGTACTTTGGCCACCTCATGCGAAGAGTTGACTCATAGGAAAAGACTCTGATGCTGGGAGGCATTGGGGGCAGGAAGAGAAGGGGACGACAGAGGATGAGATGGCTGGATGGCATCACGCACTCAATGGACGTGAGTATGAGTGAACTCCGGGAGTTGGTGATGGACAGGGAGGCCTGGCGTGCTGCGATTCATGGGGTCGCAAAGAGTCGGACATGACTGAACGACTGAACTGAAGGCTGGAAAAAGGGAATGAGAGGAAAGTAGGGGGGAACATGCTAATTGGTATGAGGATATTTTATTAGAGTGATGAAAATGTTCTGGAATTAGTGGTGAAGGTTGCACAACTTTGTTAATATACTAAAAACTACTGAAACTAAAAACTACTAAAAGGGTGAATTTTATAGTACGTGAATTTTATCTCAAGCTATTAAGAACACACACATAAAATGAAATGTCAATTGTGGTAGGCTAAATAATGCTTCCTCTCCCCCAATTTGCCTACATCATAATCCCTGAAACCTGTGACTGTTATCTAACATTGTAAAAGGTGCTTTCCAGATACAAGCAAGCCAAGGATCTTGAACTGGGGAGATCATCCAAGATTATCTGTATGGACCCAAAATAACCACCAGAATCCTGTTTAGGGAGAAGCTGGAGTATCTGTTGAAAGAAAGGGATGTGACAACAGAAACAAAGATTGGAATGATATGTTTTGGAGATGGAGAAAAAAGCCAGGCATGAGCCAAGGAATGTAGGTGGCCTCTAGAAGATGGAAAAGGCAAGGGAAAGGAGTTTCTCTTGCAGTTTCCAGAAGGAATACAGTCTGTCTTGTGCTTTGATTTTAGTCTTATGATACTCATTTCAAACTTCAGGCTTTCAGAATTGCACAATAAATAAATTTCTGCTGTTTTAAGGCATTAAATTCATGTTAGTTTGTACAGCAGCAATAGGAAACTAATATAACATTTCATAGCCAATAGATAAATAAATGGCTAAAACAAAAAAATGTTAACCACACTAAATGTTTTTTATTGAAGAATAGCTGATGTACAATGTTATGTTTCAGGTGTACAACATAATAATTTACAATTTTTAAAGGTTATACTCCATTTATAGTTATTATAAAATATTGCCTATATTTCCGATGTTGTACAATATATCCTTGTAGCTTAATTATTTTATCATAGTAGCTTGCACCTTTTAATCTCCTACCCCTAACTGGCCCCTCCCACCTTCCTTCTCTCCACTTGTAATCACTAGTTTGTTCTCTATATCTGTGAGTCTGCTTCATTTTTGTTATATTCAATAGTTTCTTTTAGTTTTAAAATTTCATATATATATGAAGTATATAGTATTCACATAGTATTTTCTTTCTGTGTCTGATTTATTTCACTTAGTGTAATACCCTCCAAGTCCTCAATGTTGTTGCAAATGCAAAATTTCATCCTTTTTATGACTGAGTAGTATTCCATATATACTGAGTTGGCCAATATACATATCACACTTTTTTTGGACTGAGGTGGTTTTTAAAACAAAAAGTACAATTGTTTTACAATGCTGTGTTATTTTTAGCAAAGTGATCAGTTACACATACATATATATCTTTTTGAGATTCTTTTACCATGGAGTTTATTACAAACTATTAAGCATAGTACCCTGTACTATACAGTAAGTTCTTGTTGGTTATCTGTTTTATACATAGTAAAGTGTGTAAGTCAACCCAAAACTCCTTATTTATCCCTCTCCCTTCCCCAACTTTTATAAATTTTATTTATTTATCTGTGCTGGGTATTCGTTGCTGTGAGTGAGCTTTTTTTAGTTGCAGCAAGTGGGGGATATTCTCTATTTGCTGTGCAAGGGCTTCTCTTTGCAGGGACTTTTCTTGTTGTGGAGCATGGGCTCAAGGGCACGTGGGCTTCAACAGTTGTGGTGCATAGGCTCAGCAGTTGTGGTTCGTGGGCTCTAGAGCACAGGTTCAATGGTTATGGTGCACAGGCTCAGTTCCTCCACAGCATGTGGAATCTTTCCAGACCAGGGATTGAGCCTGTGTCCCCTGAACTGGCAGATAGATTCTTAACCACTGGACCCCAGGGAAGTTCCCCCCTTCCCCTTTGATAAACATATTTGTTTTCTGTGTTTATGAGTCTGTTTCCACTTTGTATAGAAATTCATTCATATCAATTCTTTTTACATTCTACATATGTGATATAATATGATATTTGTCTTTCTCTGGCTTACTTCACCTAGTATGATAATCTCTAGGTCCATCCATATTGCTGTAAATGGCATTATTTCATTCTTTTTCTAGCTGAATAATATTCCATTAAATGAATATACCACACCTTCTTTACCCATTCCTGTTAATGGATATTTAGGTTGCTTCCATGTCTTGGCTATTATAAATAGTATTGCAATGAACACTGAGGTGTATGTATCTTTTCAAATTATAGTGTTGTCTGGATATATGCCCAGGAGTGGGATTGCAGGATCACATAGCAGCTCTGTTTTAAGTTTTTTAAAGAACCTCTCTCTACTCTGTTCTCTGCGGCTTCCCTGGTGGCTCAGTAGTAAAGAATCTGCCTGCAACGCAGGAGATGCAGGAGGAATGGGTTAGATCTCTAGGTCGAGTTAGATGCCCTAGAGTTAGATGGGTTAGATGCCCTGGAGGAAGGAATGCCAACCCACTCCAGTATTCTTGCCAGGAAAATCCCACGGACAGAGAAGCCTGGCAGGCTACAGTCCATGGGGTTGCAAAGAGTCAGACACAACTGAAACAACTGAGCACAAACACAGCACACACACACACACAGTTCTTTACAGGATATCACATCTTCTTTATCCATTCATCTGTTGATGGACATTTAGGTTGTTTCCATAAATTGGCAATGGTGAATAACTAATGCTGCTATGAACATTTGGGTGCATTTATCTTTTCAAACTAGTGTTTTGTTGTTGTTGTTGTTGTTGTTTTTTAAGATATATACTCAGAGGTGGAATTGATTGTTGGGTTAAATGGTAGTTTTGGGCTTCCCTGGTAGCTCGGCTGGTAAAGAATTCACCTACAATGCAGGAGACCCTAGTTCAGTTCCTGGGTCACGAAGATCCCCTGGAGGAGGACATGGCAACCCACTCCAGCATTCTTGCTTGGAGAATCCCCATGGACAGAGCAGCCTGGTGGGCTACATACAGTCCACGGAGTCACAAAGAGTCAGACATGACTGAGTGACTAAGCACCACACAGCATGGTAGTTCTATTTTTAGTTTTTTGAGAAACCTTCATACTGCTTTCCACAATGGCTGTACCAATTTACATTCCCTCCAACTGTGAATGAAGGTATCCTTTGTTCCACATTTTTGTTCTTTTTGATGATAGCCACTCTGACAGGTATAAGGTGATAGCTCACATTATTTTGATTTGCATTTCCCTGGTAATTAGTGATGTTGAGCATCTTTTCATGTGCTTATTAGCCTCTTTCCTCTTTGTAAAAATGTCTATTCAGGTCTTCTGCTCATTTTTAAATTGGGTTTGTTTTTTGATACTGAATTGTATGATGGATGTATGCTGGATGTTAACCTCTTATATATCATATACTTTGCATAAGTCTCCCATTCAGTAGATTGTCTTTTTTTTTTTTTTGGCAATAGTTTCCTTTGCTATGCAAAAGCTTTAAGTTCTCCCACACTCTGGGAGATAGTGAAGAACAGAGAAGCCTGGTGTGCTGCAGTCCATGGGGTCACAAAGAATCAGACATGTTCAGTCGCTCAGTCGTGTTCGACTCTTTGAGACCCCATTGACTGCAGCATGCCAGGCTTCCCTGTCCATCACCAACTCCCGAAGCTTGCTCAAACTCACGTCCATCAAGTCAGTGATGCCATCCAACCATCTCATTCTCTATCGTCCCCTTCTCCACCTGCTGTCAATCTTTCCCAGCATCACGGTCTTTTCCAGTGAGTCAGCTCTTCGCATCAAGTGGCCAAAATATTGGAACTTCAGCTTCAGCATCAGTCCTTCCAATGAATATTCAGGATTGGCTTCTTTTAAGATTGACTGGTTAGATCTCCTTGCAGTCCAAGGGACTCTCAAGAGTCTTCTTCAACACCACAGTTCAAAAGCATCAACTTTTCGGGGCTCAGCTTTCTTTATGGCCTAACTCTCACATCCACACATGACTACTAGAAAAAGCATAGCTTTGACTGGATGGATCTGTGTTGGCAAACTAATGTCTCTGCTTTTTAATATGCTGTCTAGATTGATCATAGCTTTTCTTTTTTTTTAACACATTGAAGTAGTATCCGTATTTGATCATAGCTTTTTTTCCAAGGAGCAAGCGTCTTTTAATTTCATGGCTGCAATCACCATCTGCAGTGACTTTGGAGACCCCCCAAAATAAAGTCTGTCACTGTTTCCATTGTTTCCCCATCTATCTGACATAAGACATAAAGTGACGGGGCCAGATGCCATGATCTTAGTTTTCTGAATGTTGAGTTTCAAGCCAACTTTTCCACTCTCCTCTTCCACTTTCATCAAGAGGTTCTTTAGTTCTTCACTTTCTGCCATAAGGGTGGTGTCATCTGCTTATCTGAGGTTATTGATATTTCTCCTGGCAATCTTGATTCCAGCTTGTGCTTCTTCCAGCCTGGCATTTGGCATGATATACTCTGCATATAAGTTAAATAAGCAGGGTGACAATATACAACCTTGGCATACTCCTTTCCCTATTTGGAATCAGTCTATTGCTTCATGTCCAGTTCTAACTGTTGCTTCTCGACCTGCATACAGATTTCTCAGAAGGCAGGTAAGGTGGTTTGGTATTCCCATCTCTTGGAGAATTTTCCACAATTTGTTGTGATCTACATAGTCAAATGTTTGGTGCAGTCAACAAAGCAGAAGCAGATGTTTTTCTGGAACTCTTTTGCTTTTTCAATGATCTAACAAATGTTGGCCATTTGATCTCTGGTTTCTCTGTCTTTTCTAAATCCAGCTTGAACATCTGGAAGTTCTCAATTCACATACTGTTGAAGCCTGGCTTGGAGAATCTTGAGCATTACTTTGCTAGCATGTGAGATGAGTGAAATTGTGTGGTATTTTGAACATTCTTTGGCATTGCCTTCTTTGGGATCGGAATGAAAACTGACCTTTTTCATTCCTGTGGCCACTGCTGAGTTTTCCAAATTTGCTGGCATATTGAGTGCAACACTTTCACAGCATCATCTTTTAGTATTTGAAATAGCTTAACTGGAATTCCATCACCTCCACTAGCTTTGTTCATAGCAGTGCTTCCTAAGGCCCACTTGACTTTGCATTCCAGGATGTCTGGCTCTAGGTGAGTGATCACACCATCGTGGTTATCTGAGTCATCAAGATCTTTTTTGTATAGTTTTTCTGTGTATTCTTGCCACCTCTTGTTAATATCTTCTGCTGAACAACAACGTATTAATGTAGTAATCCTTGTGTCAATCTTTTCTCAACAAAATATTTTTAAGAAAATAAATTTAAATGACTGATATAACATACCTTTGGATCTTTTTTGTATAGTTTTTCTGTGTATTCTTGCCACCTCTTGTTAATATCTTCTGCTGAACAACAACGTATTAATGTAGTAATCCTTGTGTCAATCTTTTCTCAACAAAATATTTTTAAGAAAATAAATTTAAATGACTGATATAACATACCTTTGGACCATTCTCAGGATTATGAGAATGACCTGCTTACTTTTTATTTTGCACCCAATGAACAGCAGCTATATCAGGGTAACTGCCTGTTTGTGTTAACTCCTCCTCGTCCTCCTAATATTTAATTCTCATTTAAGTTAGCCTTATATTTCTCAAGCTGAACTCTGGGTTCCCTAAGAAGAATTATTTGTTTCTCTGAATTTAGAGTAGAAACAATATCCTAATAATCAAAACATAAGGCAAATCTTTGATAAATTCAAATATGTTAGGATTAAGGATTTCTATTCAATATGAGGTTCCATGCAGAAAGCTAACAGAGAGATGACAAGGTTAGAGAAAAAATTTCAATGTCTGAAACTGATGAAGGAATACCTGAAGTATACAAGAACTGGCAAATCAACAAAAAGTCAGCAACTTCATGTTCTATATCTTGACTGTGCTATTGGTTACATGACAGTGTACACTGACAAAACTCTATACACTGAAAAGTGCAAATTTCATTGTGTGTAAATTATAACTAAATAAGCTTATTTTTAAAATAAAAAGATCAGCAACTTTAGTAGAAAAATAGGCAAATGATATTTATAAGCAATTTACATAACAGAAAGTCCAGAAGACTAATAAAGCATATGTAGATATGATGAAGCTCATTCATAATCAGAGAGATGTAAATTTTAAAAACAATGAAATATCACTTTGTACCTATTAAATTGATAAAAATGAGAAAGTAGGGTCATGCCAAATGCTGGGGGAGACCTTCTCATAAAGGTAAGAGTGTAGATTTATACTGTCTCTCTGAAGAATTAACTGGGAGGCAGTTAAATTTGCATGTCCCATGGCCCAGCATTTTTGCTCCTGAGTTGGTATCCCAGACTCTTACATAGGTTCATGCAGAGTTATGTTCACTGTAGTATGGTTTGTGGTTGTGGGAAGTTGAAGATGCTAGGAGAGTGAATACAGAAGATAAAAGCTATATGTTAGATGCGCACATAGAAACATGAATGGAACTTTTAAATAATGTTAAGGAAGAAATGAGATATACAACAGAAAGCCACTAACATCAACTGAAAAAATATTCATATACACATCTTGCAAGAATACCTATAAGTGAAAAGATGCACACTAAACTAAAGATACACACTAAACAAGACTGGGAGCTGACTGTGGCTCAGATCATGAACTCCTTATTGCCAAATTCAGACTTAAATTGAAGGAAGTAGGGAAAACCACTAGACCATTCAGGTATGACCCAAATCAAATCCCTTATGATTATACAGTGGAAGTGAGAAATAGATTTAAGGGACTAGATCTAATAGACAGAGTGCCTGATGAACTATGGACGGAGGTTCGTGACATTGTACAGGAGACAGGGATCAAGACCATCCCCATGGAAAAGAAATGCATGGCTATCTGGGGAGGACTTACAAATAACTGAGAAAAGAAGAGAAGTGAAAAACAAAGGAGAAATGGAAAGATTTAAGCATCTGAATGCAGAGTTCCAAAGAATAGCAAGAAGAATAAGAAAGCCTTCCTTAGCAATCTGCAAAGAAATAGAGGAAAACAACAGAATGGGAAAGACTAGAGATCTCTTCAAGAAAATTAGAGATACCAAGGGAATATTTCATGCAAAGATGGGCTCGATAAAGGACAGAAATGGTATGGACCTAACAGAAGCAGAAGATATTAAGAAGAGGTGACAAGAATACACAAAAGAACTGTACAAAAAAGATCTTCATGACCAAGATAATCACGATGGTGTGATCACTCACCTAGAGCCAGACATCCCAGAATGTGAAGTCAAGTGGGCCTTAGAAAGCATCACTACGAACAAAGCTAGTGGAGGTGATGGAATTTCAGTTGAACTGTTTCAAATCCTGAAAGATTATGCTGTGAAAGTGCT
>SJYT01077942.1:69132-88130 GCA_006410635.1 Cephalophus harveyi
AATAGATGGGGAAACAGTGGAAACAGTGTCAGACTTTATTTTGGGGGGCTCCAAAATCACTGCAGATGGTGACTGCAGCCATGAAATTAGGAGACGCTTACTCCTTGGAAGAAAAGTTATGACCAACCTAGACAGCATATTGAAAAGCAGAGACATTACTTTGCCAACAAAGGTATGTCTAGTCAAGGCTATGGTTTTTCCAGTAGTCGTGTATTGTTGTGAGAGTTGGACTGTGAAGAAAGCTGAGTGCCAAAGAATTGATGCTTTTGAACTGTAGTGTTGGAGAAGACTCTTGAGAGTCCCATGGACTGCAAGGAGATCCAACCAGTCCATCCTAAAGGAGGTCAGTCCTGGGTGTTCTTTGGAAGGAATGATGCTAAAGCTGAAACTCCAGTACTTTGGCCACCTCATGAGAAGAGTTGACTCATTGGAAAAGACTCTGATGCTGGGAGGGATTAGGGACAGGAGGAGAAGGGGACGACAGAGGATGAGATGGCTGGATGGCATCACCGACTCGATGGACGTGGGTTTGGGTGAACTCCGGGAGTTGGTGATGAACAGGGAGGCCTTACGTGCTGCGATTCATGGGGTCGCAAAGAGTCGGACACAACTGAACTGAAGTGAACTGAAACTAAAGTTAGGATAATTGTATATGGAGAGTGGGAAAGTGAAACAAGAGTCTTATATGAGGATGAAGAGGAATAAACAAGGAATAAGCATTGGCTAGACCAATGACAACATGGAAACAAAATAACAGAATTTAAAAATATTCAGCCAGGAGGCAATAAAAGTAGCCAGTGTGCAGATTTCTACAAAGAACTGAAAAGGCCAGATTTCTGACTCTTTCAAAATCTGTAGAATAAGTAACAAAAAAGGCAAAGTGAGTGGCTCAGCCTAGAAACTGAACTGCTAAAGAAAAATATCTAGAACTGATGCTCAGTGGTCACTTTTAGTCAATCTCTCTTTTCAAGTGTCCACTCCCTACAACTGGTCACACATTTTATGATGAACTATATTTTGAAAGTTCATTTATACACAATTTAACACTACCGGGCACTTTAAAAATACCACTTCTCTAGAGTCACTTATTTATTCATTGGGTGAAACTGAGGATGAGTCACTAAATTAGAGGCTGTGAGTATATTCTATAAGGGTACAGACCTTGCTGTGGTACCGAAGTTTCACAGGACAAGGGTGCGAGTGGGACCATAGCATCCTGCATTAGGAATGTTTTGCTTATAAACCTGTAATTCTCACTGACTCCTGTGCCAGTTCCCATGTTTTCATCAAAAGTGTACCCTCTTTATCTCCCCACAAAATGTCTGGTTGAGGGGCCTCAAAGTGGGTTAGGGTTTTAATTATTCACAAATTAACACTTCCTGGTTAATTTGAAAATGGAGTGCATCTGGGTCACATGAGACCTCACTAGTGCTCTCTGCTATTAAATCTTTGCTGAGTGTAGCTATCCTACTGCCAGGTTTTGGGTGTGTGAGACTTATAGGGCTTGCTGATGAACAGAAAGAATATAAGGTCTGCTGAGTAGCACTTTGGATTTTCATAGGGACATTTTATACCTTAACAGTGAATTAAATATGTAAGAAGACAGTGGTATTAGCGTGTCCCCCAGATACAGCCTCCAGTGGGTTAACATTGTTGTTGTTCAGCCGCCCAGTCATGTCCGACTCTCTGTGACCCCATGGACTGCAGCACACCAGGCCACCATCTCCTGAAGTTTGCTCAAGTTCATATCCATTGCATTGGTGATGCCATCCAGCCTTCTCACCCTCTGACAACCTCTTCTGCCCTCAAGCTTTCCCAGCATCAGGGACTTTTTTAATGAGTCAGCTGTTCACATCAGGTGACCAAAATACTGGAGCTTCAGCTTCAGCATCAGTCCTTCCAATGAGTAATCAGGGTTGATTTCCCTTAAGATCGACTGGTTTGATCTCCCTGCTGTCCAAGGGACTCTCAGGAGTCTTCTCCAGCATCACAGTTTGAAGGCATCAATTCTTCTGCGCTCTGCCATCTTCACAGTCCAGCTCTCACAACCATATGTGACCACTGGAAAGACCACAGCCTTGACTATACGGACCTTTGTCAGCAGAGTAATGTCTCTGCTAGGCAACACACTGTCTAGGTTTGTCATAGCTTTCCTGCCAAGAAGCAATCATCTTCTGATTTCATGGCTACTGTCACCCTCCGCAGTGATTTTAGAGCCCAAGAAGAGGAAATCTGTCACTTTGTCAAATCCCTATTTGCCATGAAGTAATGGGGCCAGATGCCATGATGTTAGTTTTTTTTAATATTTAGTTTTAAGCCAGCTCTTTCACTCTCTTCCTTCACCCTCATCAGAGGCTCTTTATTTCCTCTTCACTTTCTGCCATGAGAGTGATATCATCTGCATTATCTGAAGCTGTTGATGTTTCTCCCACCTATCTTGATTCCAGCTTGTAACTCACCCAGCCCTGCATTTCTTATGATGTGCTCAGTGTATAGGTTAAATAAATGCGGTGACAGCAGACTGCCCTGTCGTACTCCTTTCTCAATCCTGAACCAATCAGTTGGTTCTATACAGGGTTCTAACTGTTGCTTCTTTACCCACATACAGGTTTCGCAGGGGACAGGTAAGATGGTCTGGTATTGCCATCTCTTTAAGAGCTTTCCACAGTTTGTTATGATCCACACAGTCAAAGGCTTTAGTGTAGTCCATGAAACCGAGGTAGATGTATCTGGGCTGTAACTCAGATATAGCCTCTAATGGGTTAACGTAATGAGGCAGTATAAATTCACAGATGGTCCATCTGCCCAGATTTCTAAACTCCCACCTCTGTAGTCACCACTTCCCTGTGTACAAACATCCTACAGGAGATTTCAGAATCAATAATTCTCTATCAGAGGATTAAAGAAAGCAGAACTACTACCTAGTTACCAGGTGTGTCTCTGAGGAAAGGCCTGAGCCATAATTAGGCCCCAACCCAAGTACTAGGCTCAGCTACAGCTATAATTAAGGATAAACCACAATCTACCTTTAAAATGTCTGTCACATTCCAAGCCTTCCTTGCACAGCCATAACTATTTTTTTAAAAAATCAAACCATCAAGGACTCAAATTGGGTCTTTATTCTGTCCTATTTCTAAGGTTAAATGTACAAATCCTTAAGCTCTGCTATCTGATTCTGCAGAACTTTAAGAAATCTTTTAAAATAATTTAGTGGTTTTAGGGATTTTAATATTAATTCTCTCTTGGGCACCTGCGGATAACCTAAAGCACACACTTTGTACTCTTGTCTCAGTTTTGATACGGAATATGGAGTTTTGGCGATGAGAAATGAAATGTGACTAAAGACATATACACCTGTCCTGCTTACCAGCCTCCCAACAGCTCAAAGCCCGTATCACTTCAGCTGATTTAACACTTGCTTATAACTTGGAGCCCAGAGTGGGTACAGATAGCCCATTTACCAGTTGGAGTTTTATTTAAATATTACAAATAAAATGCCCTGCTGCTGCTGCTGCTGCTAAGTCACTTCAGTCGTGTCCAACTCTGTGCGACCCCATAGATGGCAGCCCACCAGGCTCCCCCATCCCTGGGATTCTCTAGGCAAGAATACTGAAGTGGGTTGCCATTTCCTTCTCCAATGCATGAAACTGAAAAGTCATAGTGAAGTCGCTCAGTCGTACCCGACTCTTCGCGACCCCATGGACTGTAGCCTTCCAGGCTCCTCCGTCCATGGGATTTTCCAGGCAAGAGTACTGGAGTGGGGTGCCATTGCCTTCTCCAAATAAAATGCCCAGATAAACTAATTAGTAGAATTATAGAAAACTGGAACTAGAGCAAATATTATCTGAAGTGAGATAGCACATGCTAAAAAATAACTGCTTGGGCTAAAACTGACAAGCTTCACGGGTATGCCCCCCAAATCTTTAATGGTCACTGTACTCTTAGCTTGGCAAGTACTTTCTTTTCCTAACATATGGCGAAACGTCAATAGAACTATGACACTAAAAAAACAAACAAAAAAACCTGTCACTATTTTTCTCATTATTGATGAGAAAGAAGTTGGCATATTTATGCATGCCCACATAGGTACACGGGCTTATATGTATGCACATGCATGAATGCAGTTAGTCAACATTTATTGAATGCAAAACTCTATATAGCAGGAAGAACCAAGGGAAATTAAAACAAAAAACACACCTAATCTCTGCCCACATGATAGTTATACTCTAATAGACAATTTGAGATGCACAGGAAGATGAACAAAAATTGATTACTCTAGAGATAAAAACCTCTTTCTCTTCCATAACATTTACTTTTTTTCCCTTCTGAGTACAAAAGTAATACATGTTTCTTGCAAAAACTTGGAGAAATAATCACCTGTAATGCCAGTATCCAGAAACATGTATGTATACATTTAAATATATATCCATCCAGGATTTTTTCTCCTGTGCTTATAAAATGTCTTTAAAGGCTACATATGGTATAATTCCAACTATATTACATTCTGGAAAAGGAAAAACTATGGAGATAATAACAGGATAATTGGTTTCCAGAGGTTGAGGGAGAAGGATGGAGGGATGAATAGAGCACAAAGAAGTCAGAGCACAGAGAATTTCAGGGAGTGAAAACACTTTTTATGATGCTATAACAATGGATACATGTCATTATACATTTGTCCAAAACCACAGATTGTACAACATGAGAAGTGAATCCTAATGTAAACTATGCACTTTAGGTGATAATGATGTGTCAGTGCCAGTTCATCAATTACAACAAAAGTACCACTCTGGTGAGTGATGTTGAAGTGGGAAAGGTTAGCCATGTGTGCAGACAAGGGGGTATATGGGAAAGATTTATATCTTTCCTTAATTTTCCTATGAAACTAAAACTTCTCCAAAAAGTAAAATTTTTAAAAAGCTTGTTTCACAGAAACAAAATCACAGACATAGAAAGCAGACTGGTGGTTGACAAGGGGGAGGGGGTTATGGGAGGGTTGGAGTGGGAAGCTGGAGTTAGTAGATATAGGCTTTTATATGTAGAATGGATAAGCAGCAAGGTCCTACTGTATGGCACAGAGAACTATGTTCATATCTTATGATAAAGCATAATGGAAAAGAATGTTTTAAAAAAATATATAGGACTTCCCTGGTGGTCCAATAGTTAAGACTTCATGTTACCAATGCAGGGGGCATGGGTTCGATCCCTGGTTGGGAAAGATCCCGCACGTCATGTGGCATGGCCAAAAAGAAGAAAAAAGAATATGTGTGTGTGTGTGTGTCTGTGTCTAACTGAATCATTTTGTTGTACAGCAGTAATTAACATAACATTGTTAAATACTTCAATAATACTTCAATAAAAAATTGTTTTAAATGTCTTTAAAACAAAATAGAATCATATTATGCATACCTTGCTATGAAATGATTTTTTTACCTGACATTATGTCACAGTTTTCCACATCAATAATATTTCATCATAAAGTATGCCATAATTTATTAACAAATATCATAATTCACAACAATGTGAACATACTTAACACTACTAAACTATATACTTAAAAATAGTTAAGATGGTTAAAATAACTTTAAAAACAAACCAAAAAACCCTAATTATTGAAGAGAGGGTATTTTAATTTTTCATTATTATGAATAATTCCATAGTGAACAATCTTTGAGTGTTATTTTTGTGCATGTGTGTATATCTCTGATTATTTCTATAGGGAAAATTCCTAGATTAACTATCCAGGCTTTCTCTTTGAATATATAACTATATATATTTTAAAATAAGCATATTTTATTTGGTAACCTAGATTTTCATATTATAACATATCATGTGTCTTTCCATACCAATAAATAGGCATAATCATATTTCATTCTTGAAATACATTTCACTGTACAAGTGTACCATAAGTTTTGTAACCAAGCCATATCTGAATACTTTGTTTCTAGTTTTGCATTATTATTAACAGTGTTTTCTGAGAATTCTACAACTTTGTGCACTTATGTGATTATTTCCTCAAGGTAAATTTCTAAATGCAGAAATGCTAAGTAAAAGTATTGGTAAAGTTTGGGGGATATAATGTCGAATTTTACTTCAAAAAAGATGGACCAATGTATACTTTCACTAATTGCGTGATTCACTTTTTTCAGGAATTTCATTTTTTAATACATAAAATGGTTTCATCCATACAGATGTTATTTTTTTTACCATTTTGTTCAAAGTTAATTATCTCAGAATCACTGATTAAAAAGTAGTCTATCATTCAGTTGATTTGAAATTCCATCTTTATCAGATATTTACTTGGAATATTTGCATATGGCTCAGGCTGTCTATATCCCCTACCCCAAACTTGTATCTGGCACTACTTTGAAATTCTCTTAATAAAATATTGTAATAAGAATATGCCTCATTTGATTCCAATTAAATTCTTCCTTAGATACTGAAGTCTACAGAATTAACCTGTCTGTAGTCACTGTGATTTGACAAATATCATCAAGCACTCCCATATGAAAATATCTTCCCCATCAACTTGTTATTTCTCCCCCAAAAGACCTCTCTTTCGGTTATTCCAAATTTCCCAAACAGGCTGCACATTCAAATTACTTGGGGAGGTTTAATTGATTGTTTTTTAAGTACAGATATCTGGAGTCCACCTTAGTTCTACTGGAATCAGACTCACCAGGGTAGGCTCTGGCCCCAGTGATTTGGAGGTTTGGCAATCATAGGTTTCTAGAAAAAAGATAACAGTTATTTCAAGAAGGCAAGAGTTAAAACCCATATGTATTATCTGGAGAGAATCTCTTCTAATCCTTCTCCTATGTTATAAATTGGTTTATTCAATTTGAGCTAATTCTCCCCTTGGAATACGCCACTAGAGGCTTGAGCCCTGAAAGGAAAAATATAGAACTGGCTTAATTTGGAAGGGAAGGAAGGAACATAATGCAGTAATAGCATCTGGACAGCATTGGGTTCCAGGCTAGGAATACCAGCCCATAGACAAAGTTTCTCTTGCTTATGTTAGTCAGCATATTAAGTGCAATCAGCATGATCTTAGGTGATATTCAGGTGAACACTGTTTTACTAATTATGTACTGATTTTTCTGATTTTCTTCCATTTATAACAACTGACACTGGTTTTCCATTTATAATAGTGATACAAAATATCTTTTAAATAAACATACATTTTAAAAGGTGGATAAGTTTAAAGGAAAGCATCACTGATAGTAAGGGGATATAATAAACTTTTGACTATGATTAGAAATAACTGAAGTTCGCTAAACTCTGACAATGAGATTCCTGGGATAGATGGTTGGAAATTTAGTTAGGGAGGAATGCCAAAGGGAAAACTAAAATGAACTTGTTTGTCTGGCAAGCTTTGCTCAGGGTTAGAGCTAATACCAACTGTACTGGTGTCTTTTAGTTTCCTCACCTCATCGCGTGCTGACTTCTACTACATTTACTCAATGGGCAACATGAACCAGCCAAACTGTACAATTCCAACTCTACACCAATGGAAAGTGACCAGTCAAGCTACACTGCTGCCTAAGTCTGATATTCTGTTTATGACTTTAGGATTCTTGCTCAACCAAGCCCTGAACCAAAGAAGCAGGTGAGCACTGTTCAGGTCTTCTTGAAGTCAGAAACTGCACCCTTTCTGTAGGTATTTCCAAGTGCTTTATGTCCTGCCAAAAAAATAAAAACAAACAAAACAAACAAAACCCACAAACACACACAAAACAAGAAATTAACCTAAGCCAAAGAAATATGTGACTTTACCTGATTTCTGCAATTATCTGTGAGGGCGGGGTGGAGGGAGGTGAAAACTTTTATTTGAAAAGACCATTCCCATTCTATATCTTTAGTATTGTAAGATATATAGACCTTCTGGGGAATATGATTTCCAGCAAAGTTACGTTTTCTGTCTTTTCAATCATCTTTAAGAACACATTTTTAAATGTATTATTCACTTGATCTCTGGTTTAGGAGCTTGGAGATCTGGGTTGTTAGAAGCAGCATGCACTTACATAGTACAAATCTATCTTCATTATTTACCAGCTGTGTGATCTCATGCAAATTTTGGTTTTGCTGCTTTAAGCTTCATTTCCCTCAACTATAAAATGCTCGTAACATCTCTTAAGATTTTTTTGGTAAAAGTTAAATGAGATAATGTGCATAATGTTCTTGGCACATATTAGGGACACAGTATTGTTTTAACTAAAGCCCATCTTCCAAACACTTCTCTGCAGATAACCTGCATCTGAATTTCCTAGAGAGTTTCTTTAAAATGAAGATTCCTTGGATAAAGATGTGATGTATAGATATATATATATATACACATATACATATAATGGAATATTACTTAGCCATAAAAAGGAATGAAATTGTGCCATTTGCAGAGTTGTGGATGGACCCAGAGATTGTCATACAGAGTGAAGTAAGTCAGAAAAACAGATAACGTATAATATCACTTATATGTGGAATCTAGAAAAATGATATAGATGAACTTATTTGAAAAACAGAAATAGAGACACAGATGTAGAGAACAAACATATGGATATCAAGGGGGAAGGTGGGGTAGGATGAATTGGGAGATTGGGATTGACATATATACACTGCTGCTGCTGCTAAGTCACTTCAGTCGTGTCCAACTCTGTGCGACCCCACAGACGACAGCCCACCAGGCTCCTCCATCCCTGGGATTCTCCAGGCAAGAACACTGGAGTGGGTATATACACTACTATGTATTAATATAAGATAGATAACTAATGAGAACCTACTGTATAGCATATGGAACTCTACTTAATGCTCTGTGGTGACCTAAATGGGAAGGAAATTAAAAAAAAGAGGGGATATATGTATATATAGTTGATTCACTTTGCTGTATAGCAGTAACTAACACAATTATTGGAGTATAGTTGTAAATTCCAATAAAAATTAATAATAAATAAAGAAATACAAAATAAAATAAAATGAAGATTCTTGCATTCAATCATAAAATTTCTGAATCAGATTATTAGAGTGAGGCCTAGGAATCTGTTTTTATCTAAGTGCCCCTCCCAAGTCTCCTTCTGGGTTTGAGATATAAAGACTTTGTGAGAAAAAACAAGTCTGCACTTGGTTTTTTATTTCTCATGGAGTCTGGAGGGGAGAGGAGGTCTTTTGGAAGCGGGCACTTTTCAAAGTACTGAGAAGGAGAGATCTTTCTATGAATAGACTGAGAAAGCAGGGTAGTGTGTTAGTATTGAGTGTGCAGTCCTAGAGGGCTCCCTGGAAAGTGTTGCTGCTGCTGCTGCTAAGTCGCTTCAGTCTTGTCCAACTCTGTGTGACCCCATAGATGGCAGCCCTCCAGGCTACCCGTCCCTGAGATTCTCCAGGCAAGAACACTGGAGTGGGTTGCCATTTCCTTCTCCAATGCATGAAACTGAAAAGTGAAAGTGAAGTCACTCAGTCGTGTCCGACTCTTCACGACCCCATGGACTGCAGCCTACCAGGCTCCTCCATCCATGGGATTTTCCAGGCAAGAGTACTGGAGTGGGTTGCCATTGCCTTCTCTAGTGGAAAGTGTTGAGAGGCTGTAAAACTGGACAGTTGGTAGTAGAAGTGTATTTACAGCTAATCTCTATGGAAATGAAAGTTTAAATGGGTGTGGGACCAGATGAGTTTGAAGCTTTCATGATGACTGAAGAGGACAGAGATAAGCATGGACAGAGTCATCTCTCTAAACAGAAACTTGGTATAAAGTTGCTTGATGCCAGGAAAAGTGCATAGTCAGCTTAATCTATTTAAAACATTTAGTTATTTGCCATTTTAAATAAGTGACAAAGTATTTATTAAAATAGATTAATAATTGGAGATAAGATGAGTATCTCTTCTCTAAATCCAAGCTTTCTGTCTTCTCTCTGCTATATTGCACTTGATTTGTTACAGGAAGATCACTTCCTGGTTGTTTCTGGCATGAGCTGGAAAACTGCCCTGTGCTTTCTAAACCAGAACATCTGAAACATTGATGTTTCATTACATAAGGTGCTTGATATTGCTTCCTTAGGCAAGTTATTTTTTATATCCCCCAAAAGCATAGAATGGAAAGGGAACTCTTTAATTGTTGCTGTAATAGCTGGGGGAAAACGATATGACAGTGAATCTACTGAGTTACCCCACTACTAATGTAATTAACCAGGTATCAGTACATATTTTAATTCTACTATGTTTGAATATTTGCAATAACACTTCTTATTTTTTTCTAGAGTATATTTTACTGGAGGAGAGCAACCTCAGTTAATTAACTTACAGGGCATTGGTTGGAGAAATCATACACATCACTATATACCTTTTCAAAGAGATGAACTGAGTTTTAGAGCAACTAGGCCTTAAATAGCAGTGCTGGTATAAACATGGCATTGTGCTGCTAGGAATGAAACCAATTGTAATCTTTTTAACTAGTCTAAGGCGAATATACAAGATGTTCTTAAGGTTTTTAGGTTAAAAATATCTTCCACAGATGGTAAGGAATAAAGGGGATTTACTCTTACACTTTTTGTGCTTTACTCTCTTTCATTTATTTTTAAGACCTCAAACACTCTATAAATACAAACTTGTGGCTGACTTCCTAAAAAGTGTTGCTGGGGCCCCTATAATGGAACCAACAGATAAGCTTTAGCTTCCATATATTGGCACAAAATGGCTGCAGGTGAAATATATCCTCCCAGGATGCCTTTCTTCTAGATTGTGAACTTCCTCAAGACAGAGATTATATCTTTTATATCTGTAGCCCAAAGACCTAGCACAGTGCCATGGCACACAACAAATACTGTTGAATGAAAGACTTAACTGAATCAATGAATAAATGAATGAATGAGCTCAGCTATCTCTTCCTATCCTGTTGCCCCTTTCTCAGGGCAAACTGAAGAAAACATTTAAAATCCATTCATGTTTTGAATATTATTATGAACTCCTAAAGGAATGAACTTAAGCAAAAGGGAAGTGCTAAGAAGCAGATATTGGTTTTCTGGTTAATTGATTTTGTTTAGTAATTCCTGTGCAAAAAATTTTAACAAAGACATTAGAGGCAGTATCCAAACTAAATAAATAGATATTTGGGAGGATGCCACAAAGCCTGTTGAATTTCTTAAAAATAGAGGAGTTTGGACTCTTTAAATAGTAAATAAATCCACTGTAAAGAAAATGCAAAAAAAAAAAAAAATAGAACACATGGCAGCCATGAAGATTGCTTTTAAGTAATCCTTTTAACAGAGAAGGCAATGGCACCCCACTCCAGTACTCCTGCCTGGAAAATCCCATGGACGGAGGGCCTGGTGGGCTGCAGTCCATGGGGTCGCGAAGAGTCGGACACGACTGAGTGACTTCACTTTCCCTTTTCAGTTTCATGCATTGGAGAAGGAAATGGCAACCCACTCCAGTGTTCTTGCCTGGAGAATCCCAGGGATGGGGGAGGCTGGTGGGCTGCTGTCTATGGGGTCGCATAGAGTCAGACATGACTGAAGCGACTTAGCAGCAGCAACAGCAATCCTTTTAAAACTCTTCAACAACTTCCCATTGCTCTGAGGATAAGATCCGTAATCTCTAATTTGAACTACAAGCTAATTCATTGATTTGGGCTTCCCTGGTGGCTTAGACTGTAAAGAATTTGCTTGCAATGTGGGAGACATGGGTTCAATCCTTGGGTTGGGAAGATCCCCTGAAGGAGGGGATGGCAACCCACTCAGCTGGACACAACTGAGCAACTAAGCACAGCACACAATTCATTGATTCAGTCCAGAAATACTGATGAATGTCTATTATGTATTTCAGGCTTGGAAAATACAGTGGTGAAGGAGTGGGGCTAAGCCTCAGTTCCCACAGAACTTTACCCTGGGAGCGGGCCAGTGGGAAGACTGACAGACTATAAACATAGAAATACAATCAGTTAACATCATAAGCATATAGACAAAATAAATTCCAGTGTGATGAGTGCTATGAAGAAAATAAAATAGAATGATTTTCTAGAGAAAGCAAGCTATTTTTCAGTTTCCTAGTCTCCATTTTCTGACCCCAGGTAATTTGTATAGGTTATTCCCTCCCTCGGGGCTCCTCCCTTATCTTCCTTCCCTCTTTAACCATCATTCTTCCTTTAGCTCAAGTCGCAACTAAAAATGGCAACTTCTCTGGGTTAAACGTTCCTTTTATATATCCCTCCTATTGTACCCATGTCTCCTTTGTAATGTTCATTACATTTATAAGTATTTGGTCAATGTTTGTCTTGCCACAAGGGCAGGGACTTATGGTTTGTGATTCACTGATCTATTCCCAGCCACCATTTTATATCTGGGAGATATAGCAGATGGTCAATCTACTGTAGATGATCATCATACAGTAGATGATCAAAACATTTTGCTGAATAAATGAACAGAAGGAAAATTGGAATACTCTTATTTTTCTCTGTTAAGGAAGCAATAAAAATTATGTGAACATCACATATATGTAGAAAGCACATGAGAGAGATGTAATTAGGTTGAAGAGAAACTCAATGAGAATTATTCAGTGGTTGCTTCCTTGGGTTCTAGTGTGGCACTGAACGCCATCATGGGATAAACTGTTTTGAGAATTCATTTCCTAGATGTTGGAAGTAAGCACTCTCTGGCTTATAAAAAGCTTGAAAGAATACACGGGGGAGAGAGAAGAAAGAAAGAGAGAAGAGAGTAGACTTGTTGAAACATGGAAGGAATAAGTAGTTGGGGAGATATTCATTTTTGTTTTTTTTTCCAGATTCAAACAGACTTTTCTTTCAAAATAAAAATTGCCCCTCTCCCAATACCAAGTAATATATTCATATTGTAAATATTCAAAACAAAACAGAAAGAGGTAAAGAAGTAAAAATGTCTAATAATCCTTTCATTTTATTTGCATGCATACTCTAGACTTTTTTCTATGTATATATACAGGTATCTTAATATAAAAATAGAACATGTACTATTTTATAGATTGCCTTTCTATCTAAAAACATATTTACCATTATGTGGATGTACTGTATTTAACTAATTATTGTTGAATAGTTATTTTTCTGATTTTTCAGTATTTTAATACTATACAATTAATCAAGATTAA
The DNA here is from genome assembly GCA_006410635.1 of Cephalophus harveyi. Lineage (NCBI taxonomy): Eukaryota > Metazoa > Chordata > Mammalia > Artiodactyla > Bovidae > Cephalophus > Cephalophus harveyi. The sequence continues at coordinate 82,231 of SJYT01077942.1, forward strand.
CACCTTTACATATTTAGTAGGTACATTTTTACAAACTTGTCCACTTATTTTCCTTAAAATAAATTTCTATATGTAGACTTGTTGGTCAAACAATATGGATGTTGAGGCTTCTGATACATGTTGCCAGATTACCTTAAAATGGTTATATCAATTTGTACCAGTAGCATACAAGTGTGCCCATTTCACACCATCTTCATGCACACTTAATATTATAAAATGTTTAATCTTTGACATTCTGCTAGGCAAAAAAGGAGGTATCATTGTTTTTATTTCTGATTACTCATGAGGTTGATTACTCACTCTGATTACTATTATTGCTATGTTTATCAGCCAAATGTTTTCTCCTTCTTTGAACGGAATTCATGTCTTTTGCATATTTTTTAATTGGGGCACTTACCTTTAAAAACATTTATAATAGCACTTCATAGACTACCAATCTTCCTCAATTGATGATGGGATTATGTCCCCAAAAAACCCATCCTAATTAGAAAATATCCTAAGTGGAAAATGCATCTGATGCACATAACCTACCAAACAGCATAGTTTAACCTAGACTACCTCAAACATGCTCAGATAGTTTACATTAGCCTACAATTAGGCAAAATCATCTAACAAAAAGTCTATTTTATTATAAAGTGATGAATATCTTATGTCATTTATTGAATACTGAAATACAGAATGATTGTGTGGATACAGAATTGTTACCAGTATCTGGGTTATTTACCCTCAAGATGTGGTTGACTGGGAACTGGTGCCCAGCATTACCAGCATATCACTGCCCAGCATATTGCTAACCCAGAAAAAGATCAAAGTTCAAAATTTGAAGTACTGAATAATATCACTTTATACTATCTTAAAGTGAAAAAATTGTTTAAGTCAAACCATTATAAATTGGGCACTATCTGTAGTAATATTAGCCATACATGCTTATCATATATTTATCATATATGCAGCATTTTTGCCAATTTCCCTTTTTATTATAAACCAGTACTAATCCTTAGCTATCATATTGAAATTATTTTTCTCAATATATCATTTGTCTTTTAATTTTATTAACGTTGTGTGTTGATATTCAGAAGCTTTCATTTATGAAGTTGTATTTAACAATAATTCCTTTTGTGGATTTTGTGTCATATTTAGAAAGTCCTTCCACATCCTCAAAGCTATGGACATATACACTTACGTTTTCTACTTCTTTTATGATTTTATATTTTACATTAAGCCATGTTTGTCTCAAGAATATGTCAAGAAGTGGCTAATGTTATTGCCATAATCTCAATATCGAGCTTAACAGCAATTGCTGGCCACTGAAGAATTCACTTTACACTAGGTAAAAGTTCTAGTATATGACTATGTAATATAAGACAAAAGCTGAGTAGAGACACAGTATCTAATCCACATTCCCATACTGTCAAAAATGGTAATATTAATATGCTTGAAAGTTGAGCAGGTAAGTATGAGAGATATTGTTGTAACTGCTAGGAGTGAAATACATGTCTGGCTGATGAAATGGCCATCATGCTGAGGCTGGCACTCTCTCAAATAATATTTGAGGGCCTACTATGAGCTTGTTGGGGGTATAACAGTGAACAAGAGGCTTACTGTTAAGGGGGTGGGCGTTAACAAATATTTTCAGATGAATTTCTTTAAAGAAAATTAAGCTGGGAAGGGGATGTTGTTGTTGAGTTGCTAAGTCGTGTCCAGCTCTTTGAGACCCCATGGACTGGAGCCCACCAGAGTCCCCCGTCCATGAGATTTCCCCAGAAAGAATACTGGAGTCAGTAGCCATTTCCTTCTCCAGGGGAATCTTCCTGACCCAGGGATGGAACATGTGTCTCCTGCGTCGGCAGGTGGATTCTTTGCCATTAAGCCACCAGGGAAGCCCAGTAAGGGCATGGGGGCAGTTGTAATTTCAGATAGGGTGGTTAGGGAAGTGTTTTCTGGGGAGATGACAATTGAGAAAAGGTTTGGGTGATGAGAGCAAAGATATGAAGAAGAAAATGCCAGCTTAAGTAAAGTTGTAGAAGTGGGAACAAGTTTAGTTCGCTGGAAGAATACTAAGAAAGCCAGTGTAGCTGGACTGTTACCTGAAAACACAGAAAGCAGAAAAATGAGAAAAGAAACGAGATAACACCCTAAAACTATAGTTGTTTTTCTTAACTGTGAAAACGAGGAGGAGTTGTTGCTTGCTAGCTCATACTGTACCTTCTTTCATGCATTACTAGATAGGCCTTCCTTGGCGGTGGTGGTGGTTTAGTCGCTAAGTCGTGTCTGACTCTTGGGACCCCGTGGACTGTAGCCCGCCAGGCTCCTCTGTCTATGGGATTTTCCAGGCAAGGATACTAGAGTGGATTGCAATTTCCTTCTCCAGGGGATCTTCCTGACCCAGGAATCGAACCCAGGTCTCCTGCATTGCAGAAAAATTATTTACCGACTGAGCTACAAGGGAAGCCCATGTGGTTGTTTTTCTTAACTGTGAAAACGAGTGTTGTTGCTTGCTAACTCGTACTGTACCTTCTTTCATGCATTATCTAAGAAAGGCCTTCCTTAACCGCCTTTAATTCCAACGTTATCAGATTTTCCCACCCTTTTACAAACACCGCCCCTTCTCAAGAATTTCAGAATTACCCTCTGAGAGAGGCCACCTCGGACCACTCTTTTTAAAACTGCAATTCCCATTTGCCGCCACCGGGCTCTCTCCCATCCACCTTCCCTCGCCTTATTTTTCTCCCTAGCATTTGTCATTAATTTTATGTACTATATATATATATATAATTATTGTCCCTCCCCCCAAGAATATAAAGATACACAAGAACTGGGATTTCGGTCTGCTTTAATTTGCGCTGTATCCCCAACATCTATACTAGTGTCTGACACCTACAGTTGGCATTCGATAAATGTATTCGAATACAAGTAGGATGCTGTATTAACCGGTCCTGACTGTGTGAATCGACGTCAGGTTAGACTAATATCGCGTTTCTCACTCTCTGAAAAAGGCTTCCAGCAGTCATACGGTGACGTCCTCCAGTTTTCAAAATGGGAAAGGTTCTCACAGTTCTCAGAATTTCTCGCCACAATTCAAAATGGCGGAGGAGGGTGGGGCCTGTCACATGGTGGGCGGCACAGCAGCTTTCCTTTTCCAGGCCGCGGCCCGCCCTGCCGCGTCGTCAGCCGGCCACCTCCTCCTCTCACCGAGGGTTTTTCGAGGAATCGCTTGGGATTGGATAATCGGCTGGGACTGGATAATCGGCTGCGGCTGCGGGGCCAGGACGCGGCATCATCACTTCCTGTTGTGGGCAGGCATTTCCTGTCGCTGCTTGGTAACAATGGGGAAGATAATGGCTGCCTGAGCAACGTCTCCGAGCAGGCGCTGGGCTAGAGGCGGGTCTCGACCAGCGACTCATCGGAGGCGGGCTTGAGAGCTGCGGCAGGGGAGGCGCGCAGGAGCCCCGGCGGCGGTGGCGGCGGCGGCGGCCGAACCGACCGAGTCGGATCCCGACACCAAAACCGAGTAAGTGAAGCCTTGGGAAACGGATGGAGAGCGAGAGGAAGACAGCGAAGCCCCATCTGCTGCTTCCTCTCAAAATGGCCTGACTGGTGCATCGTGGCGGAGGCTCAACGCCGCCTTCGGACCCCAGGCACCGGTTGCTGCGGGGGGCTCCGTGGCGTAATCTCCGCTGCCATTTTAGCTGGGTGTATAGTCGACAGGCTTTTTGAAGAAGGGGAAGGAGGTAGGTAGTACTTCCTCTCCGTGGCCGCGCGAGCCGCAGCTGGGGCCCTCCAGAACCTTAAGAATTTGGGGGAGGCGATTTTCGAGTGTTGGCCTCAGGCATGAGAATCTTTGATCGTCTCAGGTTTTCCTCTCCTCTCTGGAGACTTCCTTCGCCGCCTCCTCCTCCCCCTCTCTTTTACATGGCGGGCTTGGGTTTAGGAAATGGGGAAAAAATCAGGCTGCTCTAAGTTAGATGCTGGGAACTCTTGGGCCTTTAGATTTCCCAGGATTTGCAAAACCCCATTTTGAGCCTTCTGCTTCTGCAGGGCACTATCAATTAGGCGCCCCCTGAGGCCACGATGACATCTTCCCGGAGGATCTAAGGCAAATGTGGTTAACTCCCTTGCTTGAATAACCCTGGCGTATCCTTTGCCGGATACCACTGCACGGATTCCCCCCAAAAGGGAGGGAAAAGCCGTTGCGTGTTTGTTGTTTTTCCCCGGCTGAGGGTGGGAATTGGGCCAAATGATTTTGAAGTTAGTTTCCGTTCAATCCGTGCACAACCCAACCCCTCCCCCCTCAAAAAATGCCTAAGGGTCTCGGCTTCTGCGGGCGGTACCTGCCACGTACGCCATAGCTTTAGTAACTAGTATTAACCGGTTGGGCTTCTGCTTCCTGAATACTCCGTCCCTTTTTCCCTTATGCTGATTAATTTCAAGATGGAGGAGACAGCCACGTTCCTTCCCTAGACAGTTTCACCATACTTATTCCACAGGTTAGTCCGGGAATCTGAAGCCTAGCAGGCTTGTCTATTTAGGTCGTTCTTTCGCTTTGCAGAAAGAGGAAGCATTTATATTAGGCTGTCATTCAGTCTTAGCAAGGCCCCACAATAATTATTTTTTTGCTGGAAATAAGGAGTCCGCATTTCCTGAATCAGAATTAACCGCAGTGGCTTTGGATGATTGAAAGGAGGAAGAAATAAACTACTACTAATCATTTTTTTAAATTCTTGTCATTATTGAAGACAAAATACACTTATCACCCCATCAGGTACATTATGTCCGTCCTGGATGACTTGCGAGCAGGCTGGCACAGTTATCGCTGCCCCAGAATCAGTTTTCTAAGTTGTAGAAATAAAATACCCAGGAAGACCAATCTAAATATTTTTTAAATTTTATTTTAGGATACTCTTCTTTTACTGAAAAAGTGTTTTTCTTTAGCCTAAGATGTCCTGATGATTTTTCATACTTTAGTTCCTGCCTTAGGCTAGTGTAATGTACCAAATAAGTTCTTGAAAGTAACTGTGAGAATCTGAAAATAATTACTGATCTGATGCGTAAAAGCCCATTTTAAGTACGTTTATATTAAAAGGTATATGGGCTGTTAGCCTTTAAAAGATATCTTCTATCTAACATATAAGATTGTTGGTTCCCTCTGACCTTCTTAGTCTCCCCAAATATCCTAATAGTAATGTGGAATTAGGTTGAATTATGGTGGGTGTGTATCTAAAATACACAGGATATGTAATTTTTAGGATGTATCTGTTTCAAAGAAAATGTCTATCTTATAAAAGAGGAAGAATAATGGATTCTTTTTTTTTCTAGAGCAGAGAGTGAAGAAAACTAAAATCCAGTTTATTGTATACAATACTATGTCATAACAGTCAGGTAATTTTATTTTTTGTTGCGTCTCCTGATGATTTCTGTGTAGAATGCATGTTTTAAAATATTTATTCTGTTTTGGGGGCCCTGTAATTGAATGGGCTTCTTTGATATATGTTAGTTGGTGTCGGACATTCTTAATGGTCAGAATGGGTCTTTTTCACTGGAATTCAAAGGGTAGTGTTTCTGAGTAGCTGGAACCTCATTAGTGCTCTGTCAATTTTCTTCTTTTAAAATAATGTCTGAAATTTACCAGTACCTGTATAGAACAGAAAGAACAAAATAGAAATTTGCTTCCTTTAATCACTGTTGGAATGGGATGAGTATAAATAAATAGTATTTTAAATGTTTATTGAATAACTAAATGAACTAACAGTAGACTATTACAGGAATATAATCTCAAGTTATTTTGTGTGACATTTGATATTTTTGCTTCACGTTCTGAAAAGTCATAATATACTCTAATTGATATCAACCTCTTTTATCATCGTTGTTAAGGTAACCACATAATTTATTGCTCTAGCTAG
>SJYT01077942.1:88320-168028 GCA_006410635.1 Cephalophus harveyi
CTAGCTAGGATGCTTTTAAGAGAAAAAGGAACATTATTTTCCTGGACAACAGGTGGAAACCAGGATTGTCCCATGCAAATTAGGATGGGTAATTAGCCTAAATTCATAATTAATCTGTATTGAATACTTATATGCTAGGTCCTGTGCTTCACATGTGTGATTTTGTAATCCTTACAGCCAAGCTTCATGAGGATGTTACCTATTTTACAGAGTAACTGAGACTCAGAGGAGAGATTAGATAATTTGTTCTCTATTGGGTAATTTGTTCTCAAAAAGCTAATAAGTGGTGGGAGCCCCCATTTTAACCCAGGTCTGTCTGATGCCAAAGTCAATAAACTTTTATGTCCTTAGACTTGTTACTAGAAATGCAAAGAAAATGAAAGGTTGTAATAAAAAAAAATCTATAGGTTAAGTTGCATCAAAAATTTCTGTTAACAGTCGAAGGAAATTTGCTTTATGAAGCAAGTGAGACTTATCTAACGATTGCACTCTTTTTCAGTCTGTCAGGGTTCTTGTTTCAGCTGTTACTGCCTGTAATATAATTTGATAAACAATTTAACATTAGAAGTGGTTTTAAGAAGTAGCTTAATAATGAAGTGATATCTAGAAGTGTTAGGCTGGTTGGATATATTTTTCATGTTAGTGAACATGTAGTGAGGCCTTATATACAGTAGATCAAATGGGACATTTGCATTTATCAAATTACAGTGTGTGTTACTTTTTCTGTAGCTCTAGTGGATTGGGAAATAGCAAATCACTCACCAACCTCCTGGTCCCTTGATTTACCATAGAATGGATAACAAATTAGAACATGAAAAGTCCTCTGTCAAAACCAGACCAGTGAGATGGTAGAACTTTGGGCCAGTGCCTAGGACTGCGACATGTTTTTCTTTTGTAAATCTATTTCTATAACATTTCTTTGTTATACATGACATTTCCAAACCTTATAGCCCATTGATTTTTAAAAGTATCCAGTTTACATGATCCTTTGACATTTTGTGTAAGAAAGCAATAACGCTTCTATTTTTTTCTTTCATTTTTTTGAAATAGAAGTTTCCCAAATAATAAAGCAATTTATTTTAGAGGTAAAAATCTTGACAATCTTAAACAGTTTGGGAGTATATTTGTGAACTTGAGGTTTTGCTCCTGAAGTAGATACTTGATGTTTTTGCTGTACATAGTCTTATATTTTGGGTTTCCCTGATGGCTCAGTAGTAAAAAAAAAAAAAAAAAGAAAAAGAAAAAAAAATCTGCCTGCCAGTGAAGAAGTGGTTCAATGCCTGGGTCGGGAAGATCCCCTGGAGAAGGAAATGCCCACTCCAGTATTCTTGCCTTGGAAATCCCATGGACAGAGGATCCTGGCGGGCTGCAGTCCATGGGGTTGCAAAAGAGTCGGACATGACTTAGAGATTGAACAATAAATTCTTGTATTTTAGTGCTTCAACTCAAGGGTTTAATTTCATTAGTCAAAATATCACATACATATGTTTGGAAGACTAATATCTGTAGATAGTACATGTGTGTATATAGATTTGTGGACTTACTGCAATAATTTCACAGCAGCAGGTTGGACTGCTATTACAGCATTTGCATGATGATGAACATGATCCATTCTGTGGTGGGAAGGAGATAATTTGTGTTCAGTGTTTTCAGATTTTTCTGAAATGAAAAATGGTCTCTTTCCTCTTGCTCTACATTTGATCGTGTGAAGAAAGGATTTAACTCGTAATTACATTTTTCATTTTGTATTGACCAAAGTTCCTGTTAGTGTCAGTTACATTTGAGGTCACCTTATAATTATCCAAACTGGGACACTTTTAAGAGTGAAAGAAGGCCGTATTAATAATCACTGTAGGACAGCAGTTATAGACTGCTACTCATATGGACAAACTGGGTATATATGGTCACCTTTGTCATCATTTCTCTGTAGGAGCTCTGGTTCAGAAATGACAGTTATCAGTGTGTTTGGTTCTGTAACACAAAATTATTTTCCTCAGACAATATAGGAATCATTTGTGTAGATATTTTTCAGTCACGTGATTTTAAAATAGTTCATTTTTGGTGGAAAACTTCTATCTTAAAAAATAGTACTTCTTTACTAACACCAGAATTGCCAGTAATCAATGACTTTTGCATTAAAACATTTTAAAAATAAGCGCATGAGCCTTTTGGGTTTTTGAATCATTGACTTCTTGCAAATAATGAGAAATCAGAATTGAGTTAGTATGCATAAGACCAAATGCTAATTTAGTGGCATAGCTTGATACTAAAAGAACATGAACTGGGTAATCGAAGATTAAATTCCATCTTATGTACTTGAGTGAATTGAAATGTCATAATGGGTTCCTTTTTTAAACTAACTTGGTCCTGTGAATTGGCAGCATTTGGCTTGGTCTCCATCCTTTGATTTGTTGCTACTGCTAAGTCGCTTCAGTCGTGTCCGACTGTGTGCAACCCCATGGACGGCAGCCCACTAGGCTCCCCCGTCCCTGGGATTCTCCAGGCAAGAACACTGGAGTGGGTTGCCATTTCCTTCTCCAATGCGTGAAAGTGAAGTCGCTCAGTCGTGTCCGACTCTTAGCGACCCCATGGACTGCGGCCCACCAGGCTCCTCCATCCATGGGATTTTCCAGGCGAGAGTACTGGAATGGGGTGCCAGTGCCTTCTCCGATTTGTTGACGTTCTTAGTATTCTTTTGATTTAGCTGTTTTAGAAGGTTGTTGTCATTAGAATTGTTTGTGAGCTGCAGAATTCCTGCCTAGAGATTAAACACATGCTGAATCCTTTTTTTTCCTGATGTCCTTTTCAAGTGATAAAGATAGAGTACAAGTGAGGCTAAGCTAACATTGCCATGCAGATATTTTATAATCTCATACTGCTCTAGTAGTATCAGCAGTGGCAGAAGTTTTAGTACCATTCTCCAATAGGCCAGTAATAGAAATAAATTGTGTGGGTGGTGAGAGGTACTGTGCAGTAAGGCAGTGAAACACAAACCCTACCTTATTTTTTAAAGAGGAATGCTTTGTATTTGTTTTTTTAAAAATAAGACAGTCATAAAAAGAGAGAGAAGTGTACGAGTGAAATAGCAGTGAGAAAAGCACAGCTTTTAAGCTTACATCCTAGTTATTCATGTTGTTTCTTGACCTTTATTTTTCCAACCTATATTGTAATGTGATGTGGGTTATATCATAGTCTGGATTCTTAGAATTGGAAAGGTATCTTGTAGATAGCTTAATCCAGTACACTAATACTGATGGAGATCCTGAGATGCAAAAGGTTAAATAATTGGCCAGATTTACATAGTTAATTTTACAGCCAAGACTAGAACCTAGCATCTTCTCTTTTCATTTTCACAGAGCTGAATTCCACCCTGCTACTCAGTCAGCCTTTGATTTGTTGGCTGCAAATGCTGTAAAGTTTTAATCATTCTGTATAGGAAAAATTCCCAACACTTCTGGTAACTACATATACAGTGGTATTTTCTATGCAGACCTCAAATTCAGTAGTTCTTTGTGACTTGGCTTTTTTTGTTGTTTTTAACTATATTAAGTATTTTTCATTTTGATGATGGTATTATTGACCTGACATTTTCTTTATACACAAGACTTGCTTGTCATTAATTCTCATAGGCTGTATGAGGTTCTTAATGAAGAAAGAAACTGTTGCAAACAGAATAATGCCTGCCCTTTTTTCAGTATGACACATTTTTATGTTGATACCTATGATTTTTTTTTTTTGGAGTGTTGTACTTTAGGACACTATTGAATTTTGGAGCTTGTTTGAACACATCCAAAAGGTGACAGTGCCCAAGATAACTTCAGTAGTTGGTTGACATTAGGTTATCTTGATTCCTCCTTCCTGTACTTCCTGATTTTTAAAAAGAAGTGATTTCTTCCAGACTTAATAGATGTGGTTTATTTTAAAATTGATACTCATACAACCTTTTGAATTTCAGAATTCATTTTTTTATGTCTGTTGTTTTATTAACTCTATATTTTGGTGCTTTAAATCTTAGTTGATGGAGTTGAATATAGTATGTGTGCTTATATTTAGCACCAGGTCTCCTGACCCATTAATACTGAACAGTATGTTTTAAGTGACTTTTTGCCCTAACATCATAACAGAAATACATGTTTTAAAGATTAGTTGTACGTGGGTTAGGAGAATTAAATACTTATAGCAGTGGTCAGAAACATAGTAATGTGCATAATTTATATTAATATATGATAATTACTGTAGAAGAATTGAAATTATTAAAAATGCTTAAAAATTCTCAAGGTGAATAAAATCTGCTTTAAACTCCCTAATTATAGAATAAATCTCAAGTTTGGTTTTCTTGCTGGCTTTTCCTCCCCGAAATTAAATTTACCTGACACAGTCAGTTACTGACCAGATGAGTAGTTTTTTAAATGACTGGGCAAATTTTCTAATTTGGCTACTTACTTTCCAGGAATGGATTTGGCTGTATTGGCACACAGTACCCTGAAAGAAATAAGGTTAATAAAATATGCTATGCATCTGAGGGGCAACTGTATTTAAAACAAAAATACTAAAAGTTGACTTGTTTAAAAAGAAGCCCTGCTGGGTTCATACTGCTTATAAAAGATGTTTTGTCATTTTGGAAGGTTTCATACCAGAAGTGAACATGAACTAAGAGAAAGTAATGAAGTTGCTCAGTCATGTCCAACTCTTTGTGACACTATGGACTGTAGCCTGCCAGGCCCCTCTGTCCATGCCTCAGGCAAGAATACTGGAGTGGGTTGCCATTTCCTTCTCCAGAGGATCTTCCCAACCTAGGGATCGAACCTGGGTCTCTCACATCGCAGAGACTCTTTACCCTCTGAGCCACCAGGGAAGCCCCAAACATCAACTAAAAAGCTGATAGTGAGGTTGAATACATTGGACATGCCTGTGAGGATTGAAGGAATGTATTTTTAAGGTATATGGTCTTAGGATATATTGGGAGGCAGTTGACCATTTATTGAAAAGTTGACTGGATTTGGAATCAGGAGACCTGGATTTAATTGCTGGCTTTTACCATTTACTAGCCTCATGGCCTTTGGTAAATCACTTCCTCTCTCTCTGCTTCTGTTTCCTATCTGTAAAATAGAGTTTGTGATTCCTACTTCATAGAATTGTTGGAAGGCTTAAATGAAATATAGGTGAAAGGGCTGTATGAATAGGGCAGTGGAATATTGCTTTTAACTAGGAAGAGACCTAAGTGATGTAAGAACAGTTACACATTTTTTCTCTTAAGTTTTATTGGTTAAGTTTTCATAAAAATATTTAAGTTTAAAGTTGACAGATAACTGTATATTTAATCCAAAATTTCTGACTGTGCACATGAATATTATAACTCAGTATAAGGTAACTGAATGGAAAGATTAAAGTTTTCTCATTTATGATGATAGAAGGAGCCCAGAGGGTATGGGGATTCTTTTTTTCTCATACCTAACCGACTGGAAATGTACCACAATGTTGTCCACTACAGAGTAGAATCTATAAATGGTAGACCCATTTTATTAACATGATCTTTTCACACCAAAATGGAGAGAGATCTGTATTTGATCATTTGAACTGCAGTCTCCTGACATCTTTGGCATGTTTTAACTTTCTGAACTTGTGATTTAGAATTACTACATTTTTTTTTCTTTTTTTTTTTTTTACTGCTTAGGTAGTGAAGGCACTGCTTAAAATGAGACCAGATTCACTGGGTGTATGTTCGTAAGATGATTTTACAAGGCATTTGAAGGCATTGCTTACATTCAAGATTTCCTTTTTTTTTTTTTTCCAAAATGTAGTTAACTTCTAGTCTGGACCTTGGCAGGTGTTAAAGCTGTAACTCTCTAAAGCTGTAACATCTGTCTTGCCAGTGCTGGAATCTCTTGACCTCCACTCCCAACCCAGGCAAATGCAGAATAAAGCAGAAAGAATTAATGCTTTGGGCAAAAGTAGGGAAGCAAATAGGCTTTTTCTCTCCCTGTGCCTTAATCAACTGCAAGAAACGAACAGCATTTTAAATGGAAATCTATACCTTAGCAAAAAACATGGTGTGTTTTGTTTAATGAAGCCCTGCCAGTTTGATTGCAATTTTGAAATAAATGAGTGTGTTGCAAGGATGCCATGTGGAGAAAATAATTTCCTTTATTTTCTCTGGTGTAGGCAGGGGGAAGGGAGAGCAGCATGTTACTATGGAAGTAATAGTAATTTGGATTTGTTTACATGTTACTTTGTGTGTCTCATTGTTAAAATTTTGAATTAAAAAATAAACCAAAATAAAAATTCCTCTTGAATAGAATAACCCAACTTCTAAACTCATCAGGCAGGAGCTATTTAGGGTTTAGCAGTCTCCAAAATCACAGTGTTGAGAGGGTTTTGAATAGAGGTATGATTTTTTTTTTTTTTTTTTGGGTCCCTAGGGCTTCCCTGGTGGCTCAGAGGTTAAAGCATCTGCCTCCAATGTGGGAGACCCGGGTTCGATCCCTGGGTTGGGAAGGTCCCCTGGAGAAGGAAATGGCAATCCACTCCAGTATTCTTGCCTGGAGAATCCCACGGACGGAGAAGCCTAGTAGGTTACAGTCCACGGGGTCGCAAAGAGTCGGACACACGACTGAGCGACTTCACCTTCACCTTCCATGTAGGAAATATTAGAATTTCTAGGTCAAGGGTGAACTTGAAGATTGGTGATTGTAATTAAGAATCATCTATTCCATGTGTTTTTGTAGAGTATTCACCATTATCTTCCCTAGTGGCTCAGATGGTAAAGAGAGTCTGTTTGCAATGCAGGAGACCCATGTTTGATCCCTGGGTGGAGAAGATCCCCTGGAGAAGGGAATGGCAACCCACTCTAGTATTCTTGCCTGGAAAATCCCGTGGACTGAGGAGCCTGGCGGGCCCCAATCCATGGGGTCACAGAGAGTCAGATATGATTGAGTGACTTAACACTCACCTCACCCTCACCGTTATTATTTTACTTTTGAAAAGTGTAAAGGGGATTCATAAATAGTGGGTTTATAGAGCAGAAACAATATATTGGGAACACTTTAGAGCTGTTTCCATATGTGGAGTTTCTCTAGCTTATGAACAAATTCTTTAAAGCTGCATGCATTGTCCGATATGGTAACCTCTAAGCACATGTGGCTACTGGACACTTGAAATGTCATTAACTGGAACTGAACTTTTAATTTTCTTTCATTTTAATTAAGCTAATAAACAATGTAAATTTTTTCCATTAAACATGACTTTTTTGTTTCATTAGGACTACATTTCACTTTAACCTTTGAAAATTTAGCATCCAATTTGAGATGTGCTGTAAGTATAAAATACATACCAAATTTCTGAGACTTAGAATTTTAAAAAAGAATATAATACATGTCAATATTTTTTATATTGATAATATGTTGAAATGATCTTTTGGATCTGTTGGGTAAATAAGATACTGAAAGTGAAAATGGAGAGTGAAAAAGTTGGCTTAAAGCTCAACATTCAGAAAACAAAGATCATGGCATCCGGTCCCATCACTTCATGGAAAATAGATGGGGATACAGTGGAAACAGTGTCAGACTTTATTTGGGGGGGCTCCAAAATCACTGCAGATGGTGACTGCAGCCATGAAACTAAAAGACGCTTACTCCTTGGAAGAAAAGTTATGACCAACCTAGATAGCATATTCAAAAGCAGAGACATTACTTTGCTGACTAAGGTCCGTCTAGTCAAGGCTATGGTTTTTCCTGTGGTCATGTATGGATGTGAGAGTTGGACTGTGAAGAAGGCTGAGCGCCGAAGAATTGGTGCTTTTGATAAAGCTGAAACTCCAGTACTTTGGCCACCTCATGCGAAGAGTTGACTCATTGGAAAAGACTCTGATGCTGGGAGGGATTGGGGGCAGGAGGAGAAGGGGACGACAGAGGATGAGATGGCTGGATGGCATCATGGACTCGATGGACGCGAGTCTGAGTGAACTCTGGGTGTTGGTGATGGACAGGGAGGCCTAGCGTGCTGCGATTCATGGGGTCGCAAAGAGTCGGACACGACTGAGCGACTGAACTGAACTGAAAATTAGTGTTTATAAAAGACCTTGTGAGGCAGGAAGTGACACTAGTGGCACAGGCAAATGCTGTGTGCAGAGACAGTTGAAAAAAATTGTTACCGGAGAGAGTCAGTAATGGCTTCTTGAGGTGAGGTGAAGTCGCTCAGTCGTGTCCGACTCTTTGCGACCCCATGGACTGTAACCTACTAGGCTTCTCTGTCCATAGGATTCTCCAGGCAAGAATACTGGAGTGGATTGCCATTTCCTTCTCCAGGGGATCTTCCTGACCCAGGGATCGAACCCAGGTCTCCCGCATTGGAGGCAGACGCTTTAACCTCTGAGCCACTAGGGAAGCCCAAATGTACATGAGGTGAGGTGAAGTCGCTTAGTCGTGTCCGACTCTTTGGCTTCTTAGGTGGTAAGATTTCATTGAACCTTGAGGGGTGAGTGAAATTGGGGAGAGATTAAACGGAGGGCTGAGGGAGAGCATTAGAAGTGTGAAGGTAGTAAAGTACAAGATGTGTTGGAGGGAAAGGATGGGGCAATATAAGTGGATTGGTCTTGCTAAGAAAATGTTATAACAAAATTGTGTCACTGGGAACATGTGGCTTAGTATGACCCTAGACCCAGAATTGGAGAAGGCAATGGCACCCCACCCCAGTACTCTTGCCTGGAAAATCCCATGGACGGAGGCGCCTGGTAGGCTGCAGTCCATGGGGTCGCGGAGTCGGCATGACTGAGCGCTTCACTTTCACTTTTCACTTTCATGCATTGGAGAAGGAAATGGCAGCCCACTTCAGTGTTCTTGCCTGGAGAATCCCAGGGACGGGGGAGCCTGGTGGGCTGCCGTCTATGGGGTCACACAGAGTAGGACACAACTGAAGCGACTTAGCAGCAGCAGCAGCAGACCCAGAATAAGGAAACCAAGGGACTGTCTATTCTTAATGACATTTTAGTCCAAAGGGTCTTTTGAAATCAGTCTGTTCAAATTCCTACCTAATATCTAGCCTCTACTTGAATACTTCCAGAAATTGGTAGTAGCTTCAAGAGACTGGTTGCATCTCTACTTTTGGACAGTCTTATTTGTTTCACTATTAAAAGACAGAATTATTTGCTTCATATTTCTTCCAACTCTTGGCTCTAATTTGACCCTGTGGTTTGCTCTCTTATATGTTGTAACTCCAAATATTTGAAGGTGGTAATCGTGTCCATTTTTAGTGTTGTCTTTGGGTTAGACATTTTCAAGTAATTCAGCCATTTATTTTATGGTATTCCCTGGCTTCTCACCATCTTAGTCACTCTAGATATTTTCTTGTGTTTGTCAGTGCCCTTTTGGATGTATTTTTAATGTTTCAAATACTTACATATAGTCTGAACAGCAAGTAGCATTGACACTACTACCTATTTTTATCAGAATACTGTGACCTAGGAAAGGTTTGTCAACCTGTGACTCCAAGGTTTCTTAACGGTCAAGTCAAACATGCTTTTAACTGAGCTTTTGTTAACTAAAAACTTCAGGTCATCTTCATGTTGCCAGGACAGGTCCCCCTCTCCCCATCAGCTTGATAACCCTTAAAGTGTTTAAAGTAGCACATTTACCATCATTTTTGTTGATTTCACTCATCCTCACAGCCCACTGAGAATTCAGGATTTTTTTTTTATATATACATCTTCATTACTAACTCCCAGCGTTGAGTTGTCTATAGATTTGGCTGGCATGTCTTTGACTTGGTTCTTTTCAAAATGCTTAAGACTGGGCTCTTTGCAGGTTAACATTGCTCCATAATCTTTGAGAGTGGTATTCAGCAACTGTGAATCTGTTAAATTGTATTGTCATCAAGCTCCTTGCTGCTCAAACTGATTCTAGGATTAACAGCATCAGCATTACGTGAAGGCTTATTTAAAATGCATGCTCTCAGGCCTCACCCCCAATCCACTGAATCAGAACATGTATTTTTACAAGATTTCCAGGTGGTTCATTTGTATGTTGAAGTTTGAGAAGCATGGATCTAGCCTATATTTCTCCATAAAATAGGATACAAAAACTTTTCAGACTCTGTACAAAAACCAAGCCAGACGTTTCAGCAGTATTATCCTGATGCCTCTATCAAAAAGTTTCTCAACCTTGACTGTGCAATGGAATTACCTGCGGAATTTTTAAAATGTCGCTGTCTGATTGGCCCCAGAGAAAGCTCCTCAGGTGATTTTAATGTGAGAATCTTGTAAAGCAAGTTCTATGTGAAAGAAGACTATGTAATGCAAATGAGGTTAATTTGACAGTGAATTCCACTTCTGGTGAACATGTTTTTCTACATGTTTGCAATATATCTGATAGTCTATAGCAGAATTCCATGTGCACCCCCCCACCCAGTTTTGTGCCAGATTTTGCTGTGTTATAGTTTATAGATGTCACTTTCTTTGCAGATTAGATCATCTGGTAGCCCCTGTTCTCTGATTTCTCAAAGATTGGAAATTTTGCAGTTTGGATTTTGATTTTCTTTTTTCTTTGAGAAACTTGGTTTTTTCCACTACTTCCAGTTAGAAGATGATTCTCCTTGCTGAATAAGATAGAAGTTGAGTGCCTCTACCTACCATCTTCTATTAATATACCATCTGTACCAGAGGCTTAGTAAAAGATCTCATTCTTATTTCAGATTTGTTTTTCAGAGCCATTTAAAAGCTCTTTCCCATACTTTTGAAAG
Source organism: Cephalophus harveyi (assembly GCA_006410635.1). Taxonomy (NCBI): domain Eukaryota; kingdom Metazoa; phylum Chordata; class Mammalia; order Artiodactyla; family Bovidae; genus Cephalophus; species Cephalophus harveyi. The sequence goes on from SJYT01077942.1 coordinate 99,052, forward strand.
TTTCTGTTCCTTGTGGGCCTTAACCTCTGACGCTATTTTTAAGACTTTGTGCCATTCTTGTAACAGTCCTTGGTATGTGATTTTTCTGTTATCTTTGGTTCCTGTCCTTCAAATGTCAGAACTTATCAGAAATTTTTGCCTTCTTTGAAAGCTTTGCATTCTTAAAGCATTTCAACCCTACTGAGTTTTCAGTTTTTAGAAATTATTTTCAGAACTATTTATTAATCTATTCCTTCATAAGTGGACTTGGTCCTTTCATGTTACTACTATTCAGAATATTAACTGCTTAATATTAGCCAAGTGTGATTTTCTTTAGTTTGGGAAATTATGGCTGAACTTCCTTTGTGCTTTTCTATATTTTTTTTTTAAATTAACTGTGTGCTATTTATTACCAATACTAAGTTTTAGAAAATTTTGGCTTCTTGTTTTTTTTTCATTGCCTGGTAATATAATGTTAATGGGTGTTTTATTTAACCTGTTGACTTCTAGTCTTACAGTTTCAAGTTATTTAAAAAAATAGCATCTTTCAGAAATTTATATAGTTTAGTCTTACCAAAATTAAGAAATCTTAGTTATGAAATTAGGAAACTCCAAAAATATTAAGGTCTCTCTCCCTTTCCCTTTCCTTGAAATAATTCATCTTGTTTGTTTAAAGAATGATAGACCTAAGAATAAGGATCTATAAGAAAAACAGTGGAGAGCCAGATGTGCCCATGTATAGACTAAAATTTGTTTAGACTCATCAGACAGGTAGACAGTCTTTGTTTTTTTAATATGTGAAAGATGGCTTGTTTTTATTTTTCTCTAGTATTGACATAAACATCCAGATACTTCGTGTTTTGTGTGTTGGATTAAATCATAGTACCAACATAGATTACTGCTTTTCCACAAATCAGATTTTCACATGTTTCTGAGTTAACTTTTATTTTGTCATTGTGAGCTTGAGTCAATCTGGGGTTGGAAGGAAAAGAATATTCTATATATATATTTCCTAGGGCTGTACAAATAGTGAGTGACAGTTAAGTTTTGGCTAATTTTATGTACTATCCAGAGTAGGGGTTGACAAACTTTTTCTGTAAAAGGCCAGATAGTAAATTTTTTTCACTTTGCTAATCAGAATTGAACATATTACATAGTTATTTATATAAAAAGAGAGAAGCCAAATTTCCACGAAGTTTTTCTTGATGTAATAATAAATGAGTACAATGTTTTATAATACAGGTCTACTAGTGAGAAGAATGGTATTCTTTTTGGTAGGATAACATTTTGCTTAATTGGGGCTAAACATTCTTTATCATCAGAATCATTTGCAGATGTCCATTTAGTGTTTTCTGATTTGAAATGAGATTTTACATATTTTGTCATTGAAAATGTCTTCACACATACAAGTACGCTGTCTAATCAATATACAAGTGTATGATTTTAATTGTAAATTTGCCCGACTTGATATATTTTTGCTCTACGCATATTTTTTTTTAAACCACCATTTCAGTTGTAACACATCTTCACAGATTCCACCTCAGGTTGTGCTGAATTAGTGTTTCTCAGCTTCTTTGAAAATGTTATCACCTGTAGTTAGTTGCCATGCAAACTATTCATAGAGACTACTTCTTTAGTTACTTCAAACTCCTCAAATAACTTGACTCCTTGAAATAAGCAACTGAATAGTATCAGTTATATTTGTCAGCTCATCAAGAACCAAAGGGGACTACTCATTTGCTTCCTTGTTTTTCACTTGATGATGGATATATCCCAGTATCATCACTTTTTGAGCAACTGTTCTCATTAAAAGGCTAATAATCTTAAACCAGTTTATTTTCTGTGGACTGTTTGTTTAGCTTCTGCAGTCAAACACAATTTAGCTAACATATCATTGATAAATGTCTTTCCTTGCTTAGCCAACAAATGAGCCACTTAGAAACTTACTCTGGTTGAAGCTTCATTTTTTATTTTTGTGAGGAAATATTTTGTGATATTTGTTTTAAATTTTCTAATTTTTCAGACCATAGCTTTCCTGTGAATTGGAAATACTCTGATGAGTGCTTAGTCTGATAATATTAATGTATATTTTATTATTTTTGCACAGGCACAGTTTCAGTGTCATTGCATTATAAATAAATACTTGCCATCTACTCTAATAAAATAATCCATACTCCACTGCGCCTTTAGAGATGGTACTCAGTATTCATCAAGTTTTACTGGAATACAGCTGTACACATTCATTTACATATTGTCTGTGGGCTGCTTTCTTCCTATAATGGCAGAGTTGAGTAGTTGTGACAGACTACGTGGCACTGTCGCTGCTTTGCACTGGTGATCTGTGCACTGCAAGTCACGGTGATGCAATTATAACTTGACAGCATTTCAAGTGTCATGCTTATACTGTAACATTTTTCTAAATTACCAGTGCACACTCATAGTATTAAATGGAGAAAGTGGGCTTGACCATTAGCATTTTTAGAACTTCTATTCTACATGTCATATCTCTGTGAGAGGCAGTAGAGCATAGAGAAACCTGAATTCAGATTGCCCAGATTCAGCTTCTGGCCCTGTCACTTGTTAGTTGTGTAACCCTGATCAAGTTATATAACCTCTCTATACTTTAGTTTCTTCATCTGTAAAAAAAAAGAATAACAACAACAGTGTTTGTGCACAGTGTCATTGTGAGGACTAAAAAACAAAAGCAATTATAGTGCCAAGAATTTAGTAAGCTGCTTGGGTCTAACCTTGTTGAATAGACACCGTTCAATTCTTGCTACACTGCTGAATTCTTATCTGTATTTCTCTAACCAAACTTTTCTCTGGACAAGTAGCTAAGAATTTATTTGATCTCATATAATTTTCACACATCACAAAATATTCTCTTAGAAAAACATTTAAAAGTATAATAATCATTCTTAGATCTCAAGGAGAAAAAATAGTCACCAGGGCTAAGTTTGGTCCATGGGCCATAGTTTGCCAACCCCTGACCTAGTCTTTTCCTAGTATAACAGTGCTTTTCAGTGTTTGTATTAGGAAGTTTCCATTCATATGAGGTCTTAAAATTCTTGTCTCAACCTGAATTCTGGATTTTCACATAATTAAAACTGTTCTATAGAAGATATACTGACTTTTGTTTTCAAGAGTGATCTCCTTTCTCCTTTTAGATAATTTTCCACTTGTTCATCAAGATGGAAAGCTCAGATTGTAACGATAAAGGAAGTGGTGATCAGTCTGCAGCACAGCGCAGAAGTCAGATGGACCGATTGGATCGGGAAGAAGCTTTCTATCAATTTGTAAATAACCTCAGTGAAGAAGATTATAGGCTTATGAGGGATAACAATTTGCTAGGCACCCCAGGTATGCAATATGTAGTTTAAAGATTTATATATATATAAATTGCTGGTCTTTAAAAAAACAACTGTTTTTTTTTTTAAATGTTTTGTTTACCATTGTGAAGTATGATTTTAATACCAGGGATATAGAATGAAATTTACTGCTGTACTTATTACTTGATTTTGTTCACTCATATTTGGAATTATCCTATGTCAGGATTTTTAGTGAGGAATTATATTATGAATTTATAGTAAGCTGAATTGAAAAGAGTGGAGCTCAACAATCTTTTTGTTATTTATCTTTATTTAACTCTACTAGACAGTGGCCTGGAAGAGCTAATGGGAACTTTGGTTCTTAGGCAGACTTAACTCAGTTTTGTCATCTCTCATTCTCTGAATATGTCCCAGTCATAATCAGCCAGAGCTAGCCTTGGGTAAAATAGTCAGTTATTCAGAAATTTGTGCTTGGTTATTCTTTTTTGCCTCATTAGGTCCCATTTGATTCTAGTTAAAATTGATTATATCACTTCCTCCTCATTTCTATTTAATTCTATTAAACGTTTGAGTGATTGCTTAAATTTTAAAAGGTAAGGTGTTAGCATGGTTATTATGAGATGGAGTGTGTTTTGAGCCAGGAGTACCAGACTTGAGTCAGAATGCTAGAGTTGGCATTCTTGCCCTACTATATATTAACAAATCAGCTCACTCACTCTGAGTTTCTTTGTCTTAAAATGTGGATAATATCTATCTCCCAGAGTTGCATTTTTAAAGAATGAGATATTGTATGCAAAAGCATATTGTAAACTGGAAAGGAATACAAATAAATATAAGTGGTAATGTCATGCTCTCAAATAGGTGAATTTTACTCAGGTTCCTACTCTTTGGTTGTCATCTCAGATGGATAAGTCATTGGATTTTATTTATAATTTTGCAAATATTTTAAACTGTTTTCAGGTGAAAGTACTGAGGAAGAGTTGCTGAGGAGACTACAACAAATTAAAGAGGGCCCACCACCACAAAACTCAGATGAAAATAGAGGTAAGTTTTTCTTGGGAGAGGGGTGTAAAGGATGAAATGGATAAGGAGCTTCCTAATGATAAATGTCAGCCAAAGATAATCCAAATCAGTAGCACAAATTAATTTGGTGTTAAGTGACTGCTCATAAAAAGAACTGGCATTTTCTTGATATTTGGTGAGAACGTTAACTTTTTTTTTTCCTGCTTCACCTGTGGGATTATTTTGAGTGTTAATTGGGATATAGGAATGTCCTGTCTTAAATGTGATCATTTTTGTTTATTTTCCACCTTCATTGAAATTTCCCTGTACCCACTGAATTAGTCCTTCCTTATAAACCTGACTTCCTCACCAGCAGAAAGGTTGCATTCTCTAATCTGATGGTTCTCAGTGGGGTATAATGTCTGGAGACATTTTTGGTTGGGAGTTTGCTGTTTGCTCAGAGAAGGCAATGGCACCCCACTCCAGTACTCTTGCCTGGAAAATCCCATGGACGGAGGAGTCTGGTAGGCTGCAGTCCATGGGGTCGCGAAGAGTCGGACACGACTGAGCAACTTCACTTTTCACTTTCATGCATTGGAGAAGGACATGGCAACCCACTCCAGTGTTCTTGCCTGGAGAATCCCAGGGATGGGGGGAGCCTGGTGGGCTGCCGTCTATGGGGTCACACAGAGTCGGACACGACTGAAGCGACTTAGCAGCTAGTGGGTGGAGGTAAGGGATGCTGCTAAACATCCTAAAATGCACAGCACAGCCCCCACAACAAAGAATTATTTGGCTCAAAATGTAAATAGTCACACTGTTAAGAAATCTTGTTCTTACCTCAGGTCTGGTGTTTCTCCTTCAGTGTGAAATATGATAACAATTAGGTTGTTGAATGTGCTGTACATGTACTGTGCTAGGTTCAGACTCTTTACTTATTCTGATCTCTAATTTCATGTTAATTTAAAATCTAGGTAACATGAAGAAGTAACCTGTAAATCTTGTTTATATTTTTGCAATGTCTAAAGCAGTCCTGTAGTTTTTAAATGTCTTGTATTATCCAAGGCACTTAAGAGCCCCAAAAAATGTTGTAGACTAATAAAAATCTAACCAAAAAAATATAATTTGAACTAAAATACTAGCCCTGTACCTTAACTGGTGTTTTACCTTATTTGATTATGTTAGTGTTTTGACAGTGGACTGAAAAAATGTCTTCTGACAGTCCCCAGTGGTACACTAGGCTCTGTATACAATGCTAAAAATAGACTTCCTCCCAATTCCCTTTTTTAAAAAATGATTTAAATTTCTCTAGGATTTGCTTGCTGTTTTAAAATGGAATTGAAAGTTTCCTGCTTTTACTTGCCAATCAGTGCAGTATAGTTTAAAAAAATCCGTAAATTGAAATTTGTTCAGGATGTTTTCCTGTTAATAATATGAAGTTTCAGAGTATGATTTCTTATTTTTAATAGTTCCTTTTCTCCCCTCCCTGTTTAAAAAACAGGTGGAGACTCTTCAGATGATGTATCTAATGGTGACTCTATAATAGACTGGCTTAACTCAGTCAGACAAACTGGAAATACGACAAGAAGTGGGCAGAGAGGAAACCAATCTTGGAGAGCAGTGAGCCGGACTAATCCAAACAGTGGTGATTTCAGATTCAGTTTAGAGATCAATGTTAACCGTAATAATGGGAGCCAAAATCCAGAGAATGAAAATGAACCATCTCCAAGACGTTCTAGTGGAGAAAGTATGGACAACAACAGCCAAAGACAAATGGAAAATCCACGATCTGAATCAACATCTGCAAGGCCACCCAGATCAGAACGAAGTTCAACTGAAGCATTAATAGGAGAAGCCCCACCTACCCGAGGTCAGAGAAGGGCAAGAAGTAGGAGCCCAGACCATCGGAGAACCCGAGCAAGAGCTGAAAGAAGTAGATCACCTCTACATCCAATGAGTGAAATTCCACGAAGATCTCATCATAGTATCTCATCTCAGACTTTTGAGCATCCTTTGGTAAATGAGACTGAAGGAAGTTCTAGAACCCGGCACCACGTGACATTAAGACAGCAAATAAGTGGACCTGACTTACTAACTAGAGGTCTTTTTGCAGCTTCTGGAACAAGAAATGCCTCACAAGGAGCAGGATCTTCAGACACAACTGGCAATGGTGAATCTACAGGATCAGGCCAGAGACCTCCAACCATAGTCCTTGATCTTCAAGTAAGAAGAGTTCGTCCTGGAGAATATCGGCAGAGAGATAGCATAGCTAGCAGAACTCGGTCAAGGTCTCAGACGCCAAACAACACCGTCACTTATGAAAGTGAACGAGGAGGTTTTAGGCGTACGTTTTCACGTTCTGAGCGAGCAGGTGTGAGAACCTATGTCAGTACCATCAGAATTCCAATTCGTAGAATCTTAAATACTGGTTTAAGTGAGACTACATCTGTTGCAATTCAGACCATGTTAAGGCAGATAATGACTGGTTTTGGCGAGTTAAGCTACTTTATGTACAGTGATAGTGATTCAGAGCCTAGTGGCTCGGTCTCGAGTAGAAATATGGAAAGGTCAGAGTCACGGAATGGAAGAGGGGGTTCTGGTGGTAGTAGCAGTTCTGGTTCAAGTTCCAGTTCGAGTCCTAGTTCCAGTTCCAATGGTGAAAGTTCAGAGACTAGCTCAGAGGTATTTGAAGGCAGTAATGAAGGAAGCTCATCATCAGGCTCATCAGGTGCCAGGCGAGAGGGTCGACACAGGGCCCCAGTAACATTTGATGAAAGTGGCTCTCTGCCCTTCCTTAGTCTCGCTCAGTTTTTCCTCTTAAATGAGGATGATGATGACCAACCTAGAGGACTCACCAAAGAACAGATTGACAACTTGGCAATGAGAAGTTTTGGTGAAAACGATGCATTAAAAACCTGTAGTGTTTGCATTACAGAATACACAGAAGGCAACAAACTTCGTAAACTACCTTGTTCCCATGAGTACCATGTCCACTGCATCGATCGCTGGTTATCTGAGAATTCTACTTGTCCTATTTGTCGTAGAGCAGTCTTAGCTTCTGGTAACAGAGAAAGTGTTGTGTGATTAAGGTCTGAACTCTCAGCTATGTAGCTGGTATAGTGATGGGCAAACAGGAATCACTTGCTTTCTGTCCACTTTTTGAGTGGTGCTTAAATGTAAAGTAGCAACCAGGATTGAGTCATTGCTTTCTGAATGAGTCGTTGTCCTTTCTCTAATTTCTGTTCCAAAATAAAAGGAAATATTTAAAAAGCAACATGTTAGGACATAAAAATCTGACTTCAGTATCAGTAATTGTTATTACTGATGATTTATCATATACTTGTCAGTTTCTCCTTTGTTATCTTAAAAGGTCTGCCTTAGCAATGACTCTTACCTGTTTCATATTGATCTTTAAAGTTTCATATGCCATAGGAAAGAGGGGTGAAGGAAATTCCCAGTTTAGACTCAGTTACAGTACATGTTTCCTAAGTGACTGCTTAAAGCTATACCATTCCCAGTTATTAGTTGGCACACATTCAGCTACATTCTGAATATCATTTGTTCACCTTTCAGACAAGGTGATATTGGACTTACCAGTGTAAATAACACTAAGATTAGGATCTTCTAAGTGTATAACTGTCTTCTAAGCCCATCACTGTGGCACACTGTAGAGTGAGCTTATAGTTTAATTGAGATATTTATCTTGTGGAAATATTAAAAAAAAAAGCCTATGCTTGTGTAAGTGAAAAAATCACATTCATTTGTTTAAAAATGTAAAGCTATTTTGTAGAGGCTCAGTACTTTTTCCAATGCACTGTTGTATTAATGCATTAAAAATTGTAAAGTACCATGCTTAGAAATGAAAAAACTGCTTTTTGTGAGCCAACATAGTAAAAAAAAAAAAAAAAAACACACACACCAAACAAAGTACAAAGCTGCTTTTGTAAGTGTGTAGATGTAAGAGCAGAACATATCTATAATATTTAATGTATGTGAACAGCTACTGTGACCTGCAAAGGAAAGGACAGAGTATGGATTTAGGCAGGAAATTAAAGAGGGAGTATAGAGAAAAGCGCTTAGAAGAACTTAAACTTTTCATGAAGACAGTAATTCCACAGACGTGAACTGGTTTCATATGGTGAGATCCTTGGCACAGTATTCTACTTGAGCAGATGAAGCAAATTTGGCAGAGTTTTGGTTTAAGAAAAACCACTACCCCCTAGCACAAGTTACATTGATGTTTTTGCAAGTTTGCTTCTCAAAAAAAAACAAAAGAATGGAGGATAGAGACTGTAAACCACTTATTTAGCATAAGAATTGAAGTTGGCACAGATGTGTATACTAGTAGGAAAGTCTCAAATTTGCATTGTTTTTGGTATTTGTTATTCAAGGTACCAGTGCACACTTGTTACTATCTCTAATACAGACCTAATATCTCATATCTAAAGACAAGATGAAGAACTAAGGGAGTTTTATTTTTTGTGGAAAGTGAGTCGTGTTGGGTTATTTGAAATTCAAATTTTAATTGTGCTGCCCATATTTGAAGATGAGAAGGCTGACTGGGATATGCACTTTATGTTGTTTCCTTAGTAAGCTTTGTGAAGAACCCCAGTACTCTTTCCAACTTTCTCTTGAGGCTGGTTGGGGTTAGGATTAGTCTGACTGTGGAGGACTGTCTTTTTCTGGGAAATGCTAGTGGGCCCAAAGAGGGATTGAACACATCCTTGGCTCTTAACAAAATGAGCTGATTACCCAGGTGTGCATAGTCAGATGCTCTACACAATAAACAAATCTGCTTTAGAAATTATCTGGCTACTTTAACTGTTACCAGCTCAGCTGTAAAGATTATTTCAAAGCTCATTCTTTTCTATTTTCCTCTGGCTTTGAATCCTACCTAAGTATCAAGGAAATTGTAAATATGGTAGTTGTTTACTAAGGATATGTACTGCTCTTGCAAGAAAATAATGTCCAAACAAAGCTTCACTTATTTTTTTTTAATATAAGCAGATTTTACTGTTTATGGCGCTTATGTAATACATTTTATCTTTCTAAAAAAATTGTCCATGTAAAAGTCAGGATTCATTTATATTTGTGAGCCTCCTTGTATCCTTTACTAAGGGTGTAATCTACGGTTTTCAGATCTGCAGGGTAGTCCTGATTGGCTAAAAACAAACTCATTTTCTTCTTGGTATAAAATGTCCCATTATAATAGGGGTGTTCATTTTAAATAGTTTAAAAACAACTGCATCACATTCTAAGCATAAAAGAAAGTTATTAACAGGTACCTTCCTAACCTCCCAAGATGTATTATTACTTATTTGTGAAGTATTAAGAGGTAACTCATGCAGAATGCTGGTTATGAATGTAGATACTGAAGCTATTCATAAACACTGGAAATAGAATTTTAAGTTTTTAGCCTTCAATGCACATATTGGACATGTGCATGTGAAAACCTTTTTCAATAGCACTCATTAATTTCCATTGGACTGTGTAGAATGGATACAAATATTTTAGTGGAATTTGCTACTTGATGATTTCTTTTTTTTTTTTTTTTTTTGCAAGGTCCATGACCAATATGTACTTACTAGTATGGACATTGAAGACAAGGTCATTTGTAGGTGTCAGATGTACAATGGAGAACAAAAATCTTTTTTCTCACCTGCATCCAAACAACTGTTCTCTTGAGGGAGTATTTTCTTGCAAAAGACTACATTTCATTTTGTACCTTTGCACTTTTTCTTTATTACAGAAAGGTTCTGTCTTGAAGACCTAGTTTGAACTTCATGCAATAATAGGAACAAGAAAAAACAATGTTGGGACATTACATTGTTCAAAGCATAGGGAAAAAGTACTAAAAACTGAATTTTCTTGAATATTTCAGATTATTTTTAAAAATTCATTTACTAGTCTGAAACGTTTGAAGTGTTTAACTGCAAGCAGCTGACGTGATTGAGATTTATTAGTACTAAAAACAAAATTGAACAAGTTAACTTTAAAGTTTGCAGACTTCAGCAACACTAGAAGATGAGCCAAACTGTCAATTTGGAATATTTGCTCTAAAAAGAACACATTAGTTATACCTTAGTGGTGTTAATAGAGGGTGGGGATTGACAAAAGTGTTCATGTTAGTGTTGGAGTATAAGTAATCAATTGTATAAACAATTACAAAAAAAACATTTAGCACCAGGATTGTGTGTGTGTGTGTATACATGAAATCTCTAAAAACATGGTCATGGGAGTTCATCCAAAATTAAAGGTTAGGAAACTTACAAGTGTTACCTCAAGTAATCCCCCCCCCAAAAAAAAACATGTTCTTTCCCTGCCAAGTATTCTCTCGTAATGTCAATGTCTCAAATTATTTTTATGAAGGGTTATCACTTAATATGCTTTGTATTTAATCACCTGCTTCTCAGATGTCCATGACATGAAATGGGGCAGCATCAGCCCTAACTTTTCAGCAGTTCTCAAAATACCCACATAATAGGAAAGTAAATGTTGCAAAATGCTTTTTAAAAAGCCATTTTTTACAGCTTGGTAGAATACAGTGGCACCTTGTGGTTGTTTTTGATACTTTTAAAGATGGAAGATATTTTTATTCCCTCCTTTACTCCACCCCTTTTCTTTGCTGTTTGTGAACAAGAAACATTTGTAATCTGCTTTATTTGAGTTTTTAAGTTTTACCGGCTTCCCTGTCAGATATATTACCAATACTAAATACATAGAAGCCACATTTGCGGGCACTTTTGTCTTATAAGACTATGCTGATTGCTACTTACTAAAGTATACTGTACCTTAGTAATACAAGAGATTGATAAGGCACATGTTCAAATGTCAGGCATTTATTTTCCCTTAATATAATTCTTTAGTATGTGTAATATTCAATAATGGCTTCCCTGATACCTCTGTTGATAATGAATCCACCTGCAATGCAGAAGACCCAGGTTTGATCCCTGGGTGGGGAAGATCCCTGGAGAAGGCGGTGGCAACCCACTCCAGTATTTTACCTGGAAAATCCCGTGGATTATTCAATAATTGTTATTCAGCAATATTCAGTAACTTGTAATTCATTAACAAGTAAATTGTTCACTTTTGAAAAAACATTCGAAAATGTAAATAAACTTATGCTTCATTTGGAAAGTTAAAATGCAAGGTGCAAGTAACAAGTATTTCATTTATTTTTAAATTAGATTTTTAGAAAGCAGCTAAGAAACAGCTATGAGTTATATACCTACCTTTTACATTTTTAGCATTCTGAAAAGAGTGCTTAATTGGAACATTACTAAAATAGGAATATTGGAACAAGTAAGCAATCTCACTTGATTTGAGTAACTCCATTTTGTATCTAAAATGCAGTATATTTGAGCTGATGGAATGTTCAAGGAATAACAACAGTTTATGTCAGTTTTATGATTATTTTCATGTCTACATAAGGTGTTCTAATTCAAATTTCAAGAAAATAGGCACACCCTCCAACAGTCTCAAAATCACCAAAATACGTATTTTTGGTTAGGATTTGTTTACTAAAGACCCCCAAGCTTAGATTGACTGATATCTTAAAGATATGCAGTGAAAGTGAACCCCATAATGTATGACTGTGCCTAGTTATTTCAGGGTTCCTCTATCAGTTCCTCATATTGCAGATTTTTCTTAATACCAAGATATGGCTGAACCGGCTGCCCAGCCTTAACTCTTTTCAATGGCCCTTTGCTAACATTCTTTGAACTGAGTGATTTGTATGTGTTTTAACGTCCAATGTTTGGATTTTACCTCTTTATAGCTCCATTTGTTCCAGGTGCTGCTTTTAAAGATGTAGGGCCATGTGATCGGTATCAAGTTGAGTAGGTACGCAGTTGGCCTGATTATGTATCTGTGCCTGTTTTGTCTTCTCCCAAGAAGAGCTGCTTTGGTATAGATGTTTACTTAGATTCGGATAAAGAACTGGGCAGCGGTTTTGGAAAGCTTTCTGAAGCCTATAAGAATCTAAAGGGATTTGGAGGGGGAACAGTAACAAAGGCGGCCTTTATGTCTTTGAACATGAAGCACATAAATGTATGTTCTGTAAAGACTATAGTGATTGTTATACCAGGGCTTCCTGACCTCTGGGAGAGACTTTCAGAAAAGCAGAAAGGAGCACAAAAGTGAAGTGAATTTGGTTGTCTTACTTTATCTGGTTTCTCATTTTCTTTCAATCTAAAGCTGAACATAACACCCTTTTCCAATATCTATCCAGCAGACTCCTGGTTGGGAAGCCCTGTATTAAATTTTGAGAATGTACTCAGTTTCCTTTTTTTTTTTTTTTTTTTCAGTGCTTTCTTTACACCTGCTAAAAATTAACTTGTTTAAAGCAAAACAAGACCTTGAAAGGTCATATTAAAGCTGGTTTGATTATTAATAGTTATCTTTTAGGAAGAAGCTTTTTCCCTATGTAAGATGTCATACTGCAGATTTAAAATATAGACTATCAATAAAATGCATGAAGTGATCATTTGTGCTTGATCATCTCTCCTTGGGTTTTTTTTTTTTTTTTAAGAGGAATCTGATAAAGATTCTGTTGCTTCACACCAATGTCAGACATGGTTTTAAAAATCATGTAGAATTACAGAGCAACCTTGATTTTGGTTCCCCTCACTGTTTGAGTGTGGGCAGGTACTGGTTTATGAAATAGAACTTCCAACCTGTATCATGTAATGGCTTAATCTTTCAGTGGTAAAATAAAAGATTAAAGTCTTCGTATATAAGAATCCTGGAAACATTTGTGTAAATGACATTTTAAGTAGGTGAATCTTTGATGTTTCTTGTATTGACCTGACGACTCCCTTGCTTGACCTCTGTAAGTATAAAGACTTGTCTAGGTGTGCATGTGTACTCAGATAGCTTTTGTCTTCCATTCCTACTTCCAACCTTTCACACATTTTGCTTAAACCCCTAAGAGTCTTTGTTTCTAAGTCATCACATTCGGATATGTGGATTTGACTTCCCCTTGATACTGGTATTCGTTTAACTAATGGTGAATTTTAATCATAGATTCATTTCCTCTAGTGCCTAACTACAGAACCCTATCATTGGCATAGGAACACAGTTCCTTGGAATTTTGGAGTGGTCAGTGCTACTTTGCCTCATACCCTCCCAGGGTTTTACTTTTAATGTTGTTCATGATTCTATTTGTAGCTCAAGAATGCCACTGAAAAGTTCATATTCTAGATAACAAAGTAAGCCAATACACAGGCATCTTATTGAGGGAAATTGAATGAAAAGGACCATTACCTAGAACAGAGAACCTGGTAGATCAGAGTGGATTATAAACTGCATTGTTATGAGGGCTTCCCTCATAGCTCAGTCAGAGAATCTGCCTGCAATGCAGGAGACCCTGGTTTGATTCCTGGGTTGGGAAGATCTGCTGGAGAAGGGATGAGCTATCCACTCCAGTATTCTTGGGCTTCCCTTGTGGCTCAGCAGGTAAAGAATCTGCCTGCAATGTGGGAGACCTGGATTCAATCCCTGGGTTGGGAAGATCCCCTGGAGAAGGGAAAGGCTACCCACTCTAGTATTCTGGCCTGGAGAATTCCATGGACTGTATAGTCCATGGGGGTCACAAAGAGGTGGACATGATTGAGCAACTTTCATATTGTTAATGATCATTTAAAAGACAGGAAAGCTAGGGTCCAGCTTCTGTGAAGTCTTTAAATTCATTCAATGTTTAAATCAGACTGTGCAAATGGATTACTAATAGCTATGATATTTCCTGATTGCTGTAAGGTATTTTATTAAGTGTTATAAATTAATCCTCATATTGAATCTGAGGTATATTATTGCCACTCTATTTGATAATTTGTCCAAGGTCACATAGTGGCAGAGTATTTCCAAGTCAGGTCTGATTTGAGAGCTTATTTTCACATTGGGCTCTTAATTCTGCTGCCATAATACAGTCCCTAATTAGTTTTTTTAAATACTTGTCTCAAGTCCTAGAATAATTACTTAGGAATCATTTCTTAGAATAAACATTGGGGAAGTTTGCCAAGGAAAATTTAAAGGGTAAATCTGAGGAGGATTAAAGATCACATAGTGTAAATTCTGTAAATCACTTTGGCCACTGTGAGTATCAAGGGATTTCATTTCCGAAAGTTTGGAAGAAGGCAGGAATGTGTTTTACAAATCTTTAATGTTAATGGTCATCTCAGTCTCATTAAATGTGCTCTTGGCCCTAGTTACAACGATTTGAAATAGGAAATGACTGGAAAAAAAATGCAGCCTTTTTTCTTAGTATGCCAACTACTTGATTGGCATCCATGTCAATGCCCTTTAAAGTTGCTTTGGGCAACCACAGGCATTCTAAGAATGTCATTGTTGCTCAGAAGATATTTGGAACTTGTGAACAACTGAGAGAAGCAGCCCTCATTCAGGTTTGTTCATGTTACTTCTATCCTTGAGATGAATCTTGGCCGTTTCAAAGAATTCTTTCTCTACGTGGAGATTTGCCACCAATAAGCAAATTCAGAAGAATACTATGTATTCTGAAAACAACCAAGAACATGGCATTTCAACTACTAGATTTAGACTAAGTTGTTGCCGAGGTGAGTGCTTTAAAATTATGATCATGTCTCACTCAACATTTAAACATGGAGAAATAGGATCCCTACTCACAGTTCAGTTCAGTCGCTCAGTCGTGTCTGACTCTTTGCAACCCCATGGACTGCAGCACGCCAGGTCTCCCTGTCCATCACCAACTCCCAGAATTTACTCAAAACTCATGTCCATTGAGTTGGTGATGCCATCGAACCATCTCATCCTCTGTCATCCCCTTCTCTTCCTGCCCTCAATCTTTCTCAGCATCAGGGTCTTTTCAAATGAATCAGCTCTTCGCATCAGGTGGCCAAAGTATTGGAGTTTCAGCTTCAACATCAGTCCTTCCAATGAATATTCAAGACTGATTTTCTTTAGGATGGACTGGTTGTATCTCCTTGCAGTCCAAGGGACTCTGAAGAGTCTTCTCCAAAACCATAGTTCAAAAGCATCAATTCTTTGGCGTTCGGCTTTCTTTATAGTCCCAACTCTCAAATCCATACATTAACACTGAAAAAACCGTAGCCTTGACTAGACAGAACTTTGTTGGCAAAGTAATGTCTCTGCTTTTTAATATGCTGTCTAGGTTGGTCACAACTTTTCTTCCAATGAGCAAGCATCTTTTAATTTCATGGGTGCAGTCACCACCTGCAGTGATTTTGGAGCCCCCCAAAATAAAGTCTGTCACTGTTTCCACTGTTTCCCCATCTATTTGCCATGAAGTGATAGGACCAGATGCCATGATCTTAGTTTTCTGATCGTTGAGTTTTAAGCCAACTTTTTCACTCTCACACTTCAAGAGGCTCTTTCATTCTTCGCTTTCTGCCATAAGGGTGGTGTCATCCACATATCTGAGGTTATTGATATTTCTCCCAGCAATCTTGATGCCAGCTTGTGCTTCATCCAGCCTGGGATTTTGGGTGATGTACTCTGTATATAAGTTAAATAAGCAGGGTGACAATATGCAGCCTTGACATACTCCTTTCCTGATCTAGAACCAGTCTGTTGTTCCATGTACAGTTCTAACTTGCTTCCTGACCTGCATACAGATTTCTCAGGAGGCAGGTCAGGTGGTCTGGTATTCCCATCTCTTGAAGAATTTTCCACAGTTTATTGTGATCCACACAGTCAAAGGCTTTGGCATAGTCGATAAAGCAGAAATAGATGTTTTTCTGGAACTCTCTTGCTTTTTCAGTGATCCAACGGATGTTGGCAATTTGATCTCTGGTTCCTCTGCCTTTTCTAAATCCAGCTTGAATATCTGGAAGTTCACGGTTCATGTACTGTTGAAGCTAGGCTTGGAGAATTTTGAGCATTACTTCGCTAGAGTGTGAGATTAGTGCAATTGTGCAGGAGTTTGAGCATTCTTTGGCATTGCCTTTCTTTGGGACTGTAATGAAAACTGACATTTTCCAGTCCTGTGGCCACTGCTAACTGTTCCAAATTTGCTGTTATATTGAGTGCAGCATGTTCACAGCATCATCTTTTAGGATTTGCAATAGCTCAACTGGAATTCCATCACCTCCACTAGCTTTGTTCATAGTTATGCTTCCTAAGGCCCACTTGATTTCACATTCCAGGATGTCTGGCTCTAGGTGAGTGATCACACCATCATGATTATCTGGGTGATGAAGATCTTTTTTTATAGATCTTCTGTGTATTCTTGCCACCTCTTCTTAATATCTTCTGCTTCTGTTAGGTCCATACCATTTCTGTCCTTTATTGTGCCCATCTTTGCATGAAATGTTTCCTTGGTATCTCTAATTTTCTTGAAGAGCTCTCTAGTCTTTCCCATTCTATTGTTTTCCTCTTTGCATTGATCACTGAGGAAGGCTTTCTTATCTCTCCTTGCTATTCTTTGGAACTCTGCCTTCAATTGGGTATATCTTTCCTTTTCTCCTTTGCCTTTCACTTCACTTCTTTTTGGAGAAGGCAATGGCACCCCACTCCAGTACTCTTGCCTGGAAAATCCCATGGACGGAGGAGCCTGGTAGGCTGCAGTCCATAGGGTCGCAAAGAGTCGGACACGACTGAGCAACTTCGCTTTCACTTTTCACTTTCGTGCATTGAAGAAGGAAATGGCAACCCACTCCAGTGTTCTTGCCTGGAGAATCCCAAGGACAGGGGAGCCTGGTGGGCTGCAGTCCATGGGGTTGCTAAGAGTCGGACAAGACTGAGCGACTTCACTTTCACTTCTTTTCACAGCTATTTGTAAGTCCTCCTCAGACAACCATTTTGCCTTTTAGCATTTCTTTTCTTTGGAGATGGTCTTGATCCCTGCCTCCTATACAATATCTGGAACCTCTGTCCATAGTTCTTCAGGCACTCTATCACATCTAATCCCTTGAATATATTTCTCACTTCCACTTCTACTCTGAAAGCAACCAAGAACATGGCATTTCAAGTACTAGATAGAGAAGAAGTAAATTGCTGCTGAGGTGAGTGCTTTAAAATAATGATCATGTCTCTTTCAACATTTAAACGTGGAGAAATAGGATCCCTACTCACAAGAAGCAGGTATTTTAATGAGGAAACATCAAGTATTACAAAAACTTTAAAAGATACACATAGCATAATTATCCATCCCCATGGCAAATGATATTAGAGGGGAGCATTGAGGAGTAATGGAGTGAACAAGGGCCCATCTGAATTTAGAGTTTGTTTCCTCAGCTAATAGGTAAATGTATGTTGTGCTACCACTATGTACTAGGCATTGTCCTGGCCCGAGGTTTCCCTTCCCCTTGTTTTTGGTGGACCCAAAGCCTCTGAAATATTGTTGAATTTCTCAGGGGATAGTGTTGCTGACTGATAGAAAGTGCAGTTTCCCCTATCTATACCAAGTGTTCTAGAATAGTGCTGTCTAGTGGGAATAAAATGTAAGTCACATGTAATTTTAAAATCTCTAGCAGCTACATTGTTGTTGTTTAGTTGCTAAGTTGTGTTCAACTCTGACCCCATGGACTATAGCCCGCCCAGCTCCTCTGCCCATGAGATTTCTCAGGCAAGAATACTAGACTGTGTTGCCATTTCCCTCTCCAGGGGATCTTCCTGACCCAGGGATTAAACCCCTGTCTCCTGCATCGACAGGCAGATTCTTTACCACTGAGCCACCTAGGAAGCTCCAGCAGCCCTGTTACAAAAGGAATAAAGATAATAGTTGCAATTAATGTTAATACAACATTAATACAACAAATAAACAATGGGTGTTTATTTCACCCATTAAATAAAAATATTTAAATGTGATCCATATAAAAATTAAGATATTTACATTGGTTTTTTTTTCATAGTGAGTCTTCAAAATCTGGTATTTTACACTTATAGTATGTCTTATTTTGGACAAGGCACATTCCAAATGCTCAACAGCAACAAGTGGCTAGTGGCTACCATATTGAACAGAGCAGTTCTAGAACAATATGGGAGAGATTGATTAAAGTGGGTGTTAGAGATTGATTAAAGTGCAAATGGTGTTAAGTTTTAAAAGTTCACCTGTAGATATGCACACTTCATCTGCTCATCTACACTACTTTAGAACTAAACAGACATTATGCTGCTAATTGTATATCAAACTGTGGTTTAGAATGTCTATCCAAGCTTACAAAACTACCATCTTTCTCCTCACCTTCTGGGGTTAAAAGAATACACTGCCTACCAAAGCTTGGACATTAATAATTAGCAAAATGGACTTCCCCTGGTGGTCCAGTGGTTAAGACTGAGCTTCCACTGTAGGGGGCATAGGTTCAGTCCTTGGTGGGGAACTAAGATCATGCATCCCACATGCCATGCAATAAGGAAAAAAAGTTTGAAATAAAATATTTAAACAATTAGCAAAAGACCTTAGCTGGTTGAGGGCTCTTATGATTAAAAGTTAGAGAGGCCCATCACAACTGTAGTATTACACAGCAGCTAAGAAACAGCAGTAGTTACATTTACTATATTTACTTATTGCAGAATAAGCACCCAAAGTTTCATGTACTTCTCTTAGTTATGTTAAAGTAATACAAATAATTTCCAAGAAGCACTCTATCATCTGCATGGGTGACAAACCTATCTACAGCTCTTGAATCAGACTGCTTACTTGGAAGAAGCCAGAGGAGCACATCATTCAGCTTCTTTCAGAATCTTGGGTGTAGCCCCTCTAGATTAAAGGTGAAAATTAAGAAAGTATCACTCTGTTTTGTCTTGGCTCTGCCCTTTCCTGAGAGAAGGAAAAGAAAGGAAGAGGGTCTAAGGAAGAGGGTCTCTGTTAACATGAAAGTACAGAATTATTCCTAAGGAGAGACCAACTTGGCAACTAAGCCCAAATTCTGCCCTCCTGTTCAAATTAAAAATAAAACATCCCTAATAATACTATCTTCAGCATCTGAGTTAATCCCTTTTCTCCACATGTGAGGACCAGTAGCATCTACATTTTTAAACAGGAAAATCATTCAGCCTAAATAGGAATATATTCCAAGATTCATTTTAGTGCTATTATCTAACAGCCCTTGTACAGATATTGACTTCCCAGGTGGTGCAGTGGGAAAGAATCTGCCTGCCAAGGCAAGATGGTCCCTGGGTCGGGAAGATCCCCTAGTGGAGGAAATCCCAACCTGCTTCAGTCTTCTTACCTGGAGAATCCCGTGAACAGAGGAGCCCGACAGAGTCCATGGGGTTGCAAAGAGTCAGTCAGAACATGCACAGAACAGCAGCATTATAGAGATATAGGTACTGACTAAGCCCTTTCTCCGTCTGAGGTCAAAATCACCTGGAGAAAAAGATGGAGAAGCCATTCTTGTTCTTTCTCTCCATCCTACCCCAAAATGTTCCCTTCAGTTCACGCTATTGGTACATTTGATTTTGAATACCTTATAAGTTAACTATCCAGCATATATTAACTACGCCTGGCTTAGACCTTATTTTCTGTTTAAAATGCCAGTTTATAAATCAGCCTAGAAACTTGAGTGGGCAAGATTCCTGACCCTGACATCTTTAGATGACCTGAAATATCTGCACACAACTGTTACAGAGAGGTACTGGGGAGCCCACTTATAGGCACACCGTGACTTATAGCACCCACCCTTCAATCACCAGTACTGTATACACATTTTGATTTCACTGAAAGGTTAAAGTGTTAGCATAGGCCTAAAAGGGAAAGGGAAGGAGAGATGGATATGGATTGAAGAACTGATAAATTCAGTTCAGTTCAGTCACTCAGTCATGTCCGACTCTTTGTGAACCCATGGACTGCAGCACGCCAGGCCTCCTTGTCCATCACCAACTCCCGGAGTTCACCCAAACCCATGTCCATTGTGTCGGTGATGCCATCCAACCATCTCATCCTCTGTCGTCCCCTTCTCCTCCTGCCCTCAATCTTCCCCAGCATCAGAGTCTTTTCCAATGAGTCAGCTCTCATCAGGTGGCCAAAGTACTGGAGTTTCAGCTTCAACATCACTCCTTCCAATGAACACCCAGGACTGATCTCCTTTAGGATGGACTGGTTGGATCTCCTTGCAGTCCAAGGGACTCGCAAGTGTCTTCTCCAACACCACAGTTCAAAAGCATCAGCTCTTCGACACTCAGCTTTCTTTATAGTCCAACTCTCACATCCATACATGACCACTGGAAAAACCATAGCCTTGACTAGACAGAACTTTGCTGGCAAAGTAATGTTTCTGCTTTTTAGTATGCTGTCTAGGTTGGTCATAACTTTCCTTCCAAGGAGTAGGCATCTTTTAATTTCATGGCTGCAATCACCATCTGCAGTGATTTTGGAGCCCAGAAAAATAAAAGTCAGCCACTGTTTCGACTGTTTCCCCATCTATTTGCCATGAAATGATGGGACCGGATGCCATGATCTTAGTTTTCTGAATGTTGAGCTTTAAACCAACTTTTTCACTCTCCTCTTTCACTTTCATCAAGAGGCTCTTTAGTTCCTCTTCAATTTCTGCCATAAGGGTGGTGTCATCTGCATATCTGAGCTTATTGATATTTTTCCCGGCAATCTTGATTCCAGCTTGTGCTTCTTCCAGCCCAGTGTTTCTCATGATGTACTCTGCATATAAGTTAAATAAGCAGGGTGATATTATACAGCCTTGACATACTCCTTTTCCTATTTGGAACCAGTCTGTTGTTACATGTCCAGTTCTAACTGTTGCTTCCTGACTTGCATATAGTTTCTCAAGAGGCAGGTCAGGTGGTCCCATCTCTGTCAGAATTTTCCACAGTTTCTTGTGATTCACACAGTCAAAGGCTTTGGCACATAAAGCAGAAATAGATGTTTGTCTGAAACTCTCTTGCTTTTTCGATGATCCAGCGGATGTTGGCAATTTGATCTCTGGTTCCTCTGCCTTTTCTAAAACCAGCTTGAACATCTGGAAGTTCACGGTTCACATATTGCTGAAGCCTAGACGTGCTGAATACCTACCTCTTTATTGGCCACTGAACTAAGCTTTTTTTTCCCTACACTTCCCCTCTTATTTGATGCAACAGTTGGGGGGCAATTGAATACTTTCATTTCATGACTGAAATAGAATCATGGGTTAAATAATTTGCTCCAGGTGCCACTGCTAGTACTGATTGTCAAAATTTTTTTTTGTTGGTATCTATATCCCAAGTACCATTCCAAGAGTAGAGGATACAATGGTGAACAAGACAAAGGCCCTTGCCTTCATGAAACTTACATTTTAGTAGGGAGGGGCAGATACATTCGTAAATGTAAATGAAGACAATGATTAAATGTTGGGGAAAAATTAAATTGTATGATGTGATTGTGACTGAGATTGAATAGGGTGGTTGGAGAAGACCTCTCTGAGGAGGTAATACAAACCAAGACCTGAATGAGGAGGATTAGGGTTATTCCAGTCCCAGAAAATGAGCTCTGCTCATTATTTGGAGGGAGGAAAAGGAGCAATGTTGGAGGATGGAAACCTGTAACAGATGAGTAAGGGACAATTCTTGAAGGTTTTATAGTCCAGGGAAGGGAGATAGGATTTTATTCTGAGATGAGAAGCTGTTGGAGTCTTGATCATGGGAGTGAAGTGTTCTGATTTTAACTCCTAAGTGGCAAAATCAAAGACAGACCTGACTCTAGCTTGGCTGCATGTTCCATAATACCACATAAGACTCTCTCTTCCCTGCCCCTTTTCTTCCAAGTGTAAGTGCTGGAAAACAAAGTGCATACTACCCTGCTGAAGTACATTAAGCTTTTGATTTATCTTTCTAGGTTTCTTTGTTTTCCTAACAATGTGGCTTTTATGTTATCTTATTCTAATCTGATTCGAACGACTGTTTTCTGCCATCACTGAGAAATTCTCAAGTAATAGAACCCAATGCCGCAAATACAGTGTAACAAGCTCTTCTCGCTGAAAACTAGGCTAGTGTTGCTCTGTTTGTCTTTGCTAGTACCTGTAGGGGGCAGGGTTGTCCATATAATGAGCCAAAGAGACATTTGAGTTTTAAATTTTGTGTAGGCTAAATTCAACAAGCTCAGGAAAATCTAGTAAATTTAACATACATTTATGGATTAGCTAATATGCCTTGGCATATTATGATTGACAGTCTCTCAGTTCAGCTGTCTGCATCTAGTCAGGTCTAAATTTAAACCATCCCAAGAGAATTGGTAGCTTAAAAACTGGGGATTCTGGATTGAAAGATTCCAGTTATTTATTGGACATAGGGCCCTAACCTAACCATGAGAAAAGGGGTCCCAACCTCAGTGTCCAAGTTACTAGTTCATCTTCTGGGTTTCAGATATAGAAGCCAAAGGAAAGGAAGTTCTGGGCTATAGCATAGGAAACAAGCCCAAATACACGGAAATTAGGTATTTTTCTACTTGTTATGGTGACATAAATTGCTTCATTAGTCTAGTTGGTAGGTCCATGTTGTAGTCCTACCACCTCATCTCTCTGCCACGCCATCACTAATTGATGGGATATTCCTCCTGGACCCAGCCAAGTCCAGAGATGTTTAGGGCTGTAGGTGAGTGCACATGGAGCCTGGCTCATTTGCAGAAGTATCTCCTTAGATTAAGCAACAAGTTTTGGGAAGAGGCCCTAGTTCAATTTCTGGTTCTAACCTTGACCTAAGTTTATGTGACAAAGGACACTGCAAATAGCATATTTGACGTGGACCCTAGTCCTGTGCAAGAAAGACACTTGGCTAGGAATTTTACCTCCTGGCAGCTTTTGCCCCACTAAAACTTCCCTCTATCTTGGCTCCTTCAGAAGAATCTATTCACCTGGAGATCCAACTGAATAATTAGAATTCAGTTCAGTTTAATTCAGTCACTCAGTCATGTCCGACTCTTTGCAACCCCATGAACTGCAGCACACCAGGCCTCCCTGTCCACCACCAACTCCCGGAGTTCACTCAAACTCACGTCCATCGAGTCAGGGTTGCCATCCAGCCATCTCATCCTCTGTCGTCCCCTTCTCCTCCTGCCCCCAATCCCTCCCAGCATCAGGGTCTTTTCCAATGAGTCAACTCTTCTCATGAGGTGGCCAAAGTACTGCAGTTTCAGCTTTAGCATCATTCCTTCCAAAGAACACCCAGGGCTGATCTCCTTCAGAATGGACTGGTTGGATCTCCTTGCAGTCCAAGGGACTCTCAAGAGTCTTCTCCAACACCACAGTTCAAAAGCATCAATTCTTCGGCGCTCAGCCTTCTTCACAGTCCACCTCTCACATCCATACATGACTACTAGAAAAACCATATCCTTGACTAGAAGGACCTTTGTTGGCATGTCTGGATAAATGCACATGGCACTAGGAAATTTAAAAGGCAATACAAGTGTTCAGGCCCTTACTGACAATGAGCAGCAATGATCCTATTGAGCAAATGGCCCATGAGAGAGGTGATTTGAGGACTTAAAGGTGTAGTGAAAAGAATGCATGTTTAAGAGCCAGTTAGATTCATATGCCTCTTACAACCTGTGTGCTTTTAGATGACACATCTTCTCTGAGTCTCAATCTTCCTTTCTGCAAAGCAGGGATAATGATGCCTAACTTTGTTGGGAAGCTTAAAAATCACATAGGTAAATTCCCTAGTATTTTAATGGGAGAGACATTCTATTGAGTTATTAATAGCACGGGAGAGGTGGCTGAGCCAAACTCCAATGACTGTGAAATCTGTACATTTAATTTTGAGACATTTAGAAAATGTTGAGCTTGTGGCCTGGAAAACAACTTTAATAAATAAGTTTAATAAAGAAGTTCAATAAAGAAGTTTAATAAAGCATCTGCCCAATATTCTTTGGATGCTCAAAAACAAAAAGGCAAAAAACCAAAAAAACCTAGGTGTGTGTGAAAGAGACGGGCAGGGGACAGATACAGTTGTTCTAGAATGAGATAGGACCTGTCCATTGTGAGACACTAGGGGGATAAACAGAGAAGGTGATGGCACCCCACTCCAGTACTCTTGCCTGGAAAATCCCATGGACGGAGGAGCCTGGAAGCTGCAGTCCATGGGGTCGCAAAGAATCAGACACGACTGAACGACTTCACTTTCACTTTCCACTTTCATGCATTGGAGAAGGAAATGGCAACCCACTCCAGTGTTATTACCTGGAGAATCCCAGGGACGGGAGAGCCTGGTGGGCTGCCGTCTATGGGGTCGCACAGAGTTGGACACGACTGAAGCGACAGCAGCAGCAGCAGGGGGATAAAGGCTTCCCTGGTAGCTCAGTTGGTAAAGAATCTGCCTGCAATTCAGGAGACCCTGGTTAGATTCCTGGGTCTGGAAGATCCCCTGGAGGAGGGCATGGCAACCCACTCCAGTATTCTTGCCTGGAGAATCCCCATGGACAGAGGAGCCTGGGGGGCTACAGTCCATGGGGTGGCAAAGAGTCAGACGTGACTGAGCGACTTTCACTTTCAGGGGGAAAAAAGCCCATGTTACAGGTACTAGGTAAACCAGGATTACACCTAATTGCCTGTGAAGCAACAAGTCAATGGCTAGAGATTTGTTGCTATGGCAACTTCTTATTTTTGCTTATTCACCACCTAGCCACTATTTACAAGCTACAGCAGGGTCTGGATAGGCAAAGAATTAGATACACCAGGTGCAAAACTAATGAACAACAAAACCACCACAAGCTAAAAAAAACAACCAGGGAGTTCCCTAGTGTCCAGTGGTTAGGACTCTGTGCTCTCACTGTGGAAGGGCACAGGTTCAATTCCTTGTCAGGGACCTAAAATCCTGCAAACGGAGGGCAGAGCAGAAAAAAAAAATCTGCTGGTAAAATAGGATAAGTGGCAAAACTTGTGTTCTTCTTTTAAAATTTCCATGTGAGTCAACAAAGATTCCACATGTGCTGTGTGATACTAAAAAAGAAACCTTTGCTACAGTTGTAAAAGGGTCAGGAACATCCCCTGGAGAAGGAAATGGCAACCCAGTCCAGTATTCTTATCTGGAGAATCCCCTGGACAGAGGAGACTGGCAGGCTACAGTTCACGGGGTTGCAAAGAGATGGACACGACTGAGAACACATGACATCGAATAAGTATATAATGGTATCTCAAGAAATGTTAAACATCTTTTCATGTGACTATTTGCCAAACATATATCCTCTTTGGTGAAATATCTCTTCACACTTTTTGCCTATTTTCAATTAGAAATTTTTTCTATTGAGTTTTATTTATATATTCTGGATATGAGCTCTTTGTTAGCTATGTGATTTGTAAATTTTTTCTCCCAG
This sequence comes from Cephalophus harveyi, assembly GCA_006410635.1. Lineage (NCBI taxonomy): Eukaryota > Metazoa > Chordata > Mammalia > Artiodactyla > Bovidae > Cephalophus > Cephalophus harveyi. Next base: position 124,594 of record SJYT01077942.1, read on the forward strand.
TGTGTAGCTTGTCTCTTTATCCTCTTAAGAGTCTTCTGCAGAGCAAGTTTTTACTTTTCATAAAGTCCAATTTATCAATTTTCCCCTCTGGATTGTGTTTTTTATGTCATGTATAAGAAACTCCTCTCCAAGCTCTAGGTCCTGAAGATTTTCTCCTCTGTTTTCTTCTAAAAGTGTTATAGTTTTGAAGTTTACATTTAAGTCTATGATCCAGATATTTAGTAGGGTTTTTTTTTTTTTTGCCTATAGATGTCCAACTGCTCTGACATTATTTGTTAAACAGATTATAAATTGCTTTTGTACCTTTGTCAAAAATCAGTTGATCACACTTGTGTGGAACTATGTCAAGGTTTTCTATTCTATTCGATTGATCTATATAACTAGCCTACATAGCTAATACTACACACTTGTGATTACTATAGCTATATAATGTCTTGAAATCAGAGGAAGTGATTCTTCTCACTTTGTTATTGTTTTCCAAAGAAGTTATTTTAATTCCTTTACCTTTCCATGTACATTTTAGAATAATCTTGTCCATTTTCCCAAAAAGTAATCTTGTTAGGATTTTGATAGGAATTGAGTTAAAACTATCAGTTTGGGGAAAATAGACATCTTTACTGTGTTGAATCTTCCAATCCATGAATGGACTATGCCTTTTGATTTTTTTTTTAGCTCTTCTTTCAACAGCATTTTGACATTTTCAGCATACAGATACAGTATGTGTTTCATTAAATGTATACCTAAGTATTTAATTTTCTTTGTTGTTGTTCTGTTCTAAGTCATGTCAGACTCTTTGTGACTCCATGGACTGCAGTACGCCAGGCTTCCCTATCCTTCACTATCTCCTGGAGTTTGCTCAGACTCATGTCCATTGAGTCAGTGATGCCATCCAGCCATCTCATCCTCTGTCACCCACTTCTCTTCCTGCCGTCAATATTTCCAGGCATCATGGTCTTTTCCAATGAGTCAGTTCTTCGCATACGTTACCAAAGTATTGGAGCTTCAGCTTCAGCATCAAACTTTCCAATGAATATTCAGGGTTGATTTCCTTTAAGACTGACTAGTTTGATCTCCTTGCAGCCCAAGGGCCTCTCAAGAGTCTTCTCCAGCACCACAGTTCAAATGTATCAATTCTTCAATGTTCAGCCTTCTTTATGATCCAACTCTCACATCCATACATGACTACTGGAAAAATCATAGCTTTGACTATACAGACCTTTATCAGCAAAGTGGTGCCTCTGCTTTTTAATGCGCTGTCTAGGTTTGTCATAGCTTTTCTTCCAAGGAGCAAGTGTCTTTTAATTTCATGGCTGCAGTCACCGTCTGTAGTGATTTTGGAGCCCAAGAAAATAAAATCTGTCGCTGTTTCCACTTTCCGCCCATCTATTTGCCATGAAGTGATGGGACCAGATCTTAGTTTTTTGAATGTTGAGGTTTTAAGCCAGCTTTTCCCCTGTTTTCTTTGTAATGATTATAAATACTACTGTTTTCAACTTCAATGTCTGCATCTTCATTAATAGTATTAATATATAGAAATGTGATTGATTTATGTATGTTGGTCTTATCTACCACAATGTTGCTCTACATATTAGTTCTGTAAGAGTTTCATAGATTCATTAGGATTTTCTATGTAGACAATCCTGTTATCTGCAAATACAATTTTGTTTCTTTCTTTCCAATCTGTATACATTTTTTCCTTGTTTTATTGCAGTGTCTAGAATTTCCAGTACTATGTTAAATAGCAGTGGTGAGAATGGGCATCTTTACCTTTTTCCTGATATTAGCAGGAAGGCATAGAATATTTCCTCATAAGTTTGATGTTGATTGTAGATGATCGTCATCAAATTGAATTAGTTACCTTCCATTCTTAACTTTTGGAGAGCTCATAGTCATGAATTACTGTTGGATTTTGTCAAATGCTTTTTCTGCACCAGCTGATATTATCATGATTATTCATCTTTAATTTACTGGTATGGTACATTATATTGATTGAATTTCAAAGATGGAAATAGCATTATATTTGTGGAATAAATCCCATTTTGGCATGGTGTACAATTCTTTATATTATTGGATTTGGCTTGCTAATATTTTGTTGAGGAATTTTGCATCTATATTCATAAGGGAAACTGGTATATAGCTTTCATTTTTGGTTATTGTCTTTGGTTTTATTATCAGGGTAATGCTGGCCTCTTAAAATCAGTTGGGGAGTGTTTTTCATCTTAAGTTTTCTGGAAAAGAATGTGTAAAATTGCTGTTAATTCTTGTTGGGTGTTTGGCAAAATTTTCCAATGAATCCATGTAGAATTTTCTTTTAGAGGAGTGTTTAAATTACAATTCAATTTCTTTTTTAATATAAATTTATTTATTTTAATTGGAGGTTAATAACTTTACAATATTGTATTGGTTTTGCCATACATCAACATGAATCCACCACAGGTATATACATGTTCCCCATCCTGAACCCCCCTCCCTCCTCCCTCCCCATACCATCCCTCTGGGTTGTCTCAGTGCACCAGCCCCAATTCAATTTCTTTAATAGGATTATTCAAGTAATATATTTCCTTTTGATTGAATTCTATTTTTTGTTTTGTTTTGATTGAATTCTTGATTGAGTTCTTGTGGGGTTTGAGGAGTTATTGAAGTTATAAGTGGAAAGTTGTTCAAGTATTCCATTATTACCTTTTTAACAGCTGTGTGGTTTGTAATATCCTGTTTCATTTCAGATATTGGTGATTTAGATTGTCTCTCTTTGTATTCAATCTTACTAGAAGTTTATAAATATTATTGATGTGTTCAAAGAGCTAACTTTCTGTTTTATTGCTTTTATCTATTGTTTTCCTATTTTTCAATTTTATTGATTTCTGCGTTCTCTTTCCTTCCTTCTGCTTTCTTTGAGTTTATTTTGCACTTATTTTTCTAGTTTCTTGAGGTAGGAACTTAGATTATTGATTTGAGACCATTCCTAATTTATAAGATAAGTAATCAGTGCTATAAACTTCCCTCTCAATACCGCTTGAGCTCTGTCCCATGTATTTTGATGTGTTTTATTTTAATTTTCATTCAGTTGTCTGTCTTTTTTTAAATTTTCTTTGAGACTTCCTCTTTGATCTATGCATTGTTAAGAAGTTTGTTGTTTAATTTCTACTTGTTTAGAGATTTTCCTGTTGTCTTTCTGATTATGATTTCTACTTTGATTCCATTACACATTATATATGATTTCAATTATTTTAAATTTGTTGAAGTTGGTTTTATGGCTTGAATATTGTTTGTTTTGGTATATGTTCCATGAGTGCTTGAAAAAAATGTGTATTCTGCTGTTGTGATGTAGAGTGCTTTTTAAAGTTGATTAGATCTTACTGGTTGATAGTATTTTTAATTCTTCTATGTCCTTACTGATTTTTCTATTTAGCTTTTCCTATCAATTTTTGAGATACAGTGTTGGAGTTTCCAACTATAATATTTATTTCCCTTTTGTTTTCTCAGCTTTTGCTTCAACAGTTTAGGATTGTTATATCTTCTTGGTAGACTAACCCTTTTATCATTATGTTTTGTCTTTTTCTCTTTTGATAAATTTACTTGGACTGACATCTACTGATATACTTTTTCCCATCCTTTTACTTTCAACCTACCTATCATTATATATTTGAGATGAGTTATGTCATTTAAAAAATAACTCTAATCTGCTAGCTGGTTAGCTCAGTTGGTTAGAGCATGGTGCTAAGAAATCCACTCTGCTAATCTCTATGCTGCTGCTGCTAAGTCGCTTCAGTCGTGTCTAGCTCTGTGCGGCCCCATAGACGGCAGCCCACCAGGCTCCTCCGTCCCTGGGATTCTCCAGGCAAGAATATTGAAGTGGGTTGCCATTTCCTTCTCCAATGCATGCATGCATCCTAGGTCACTTCAGTCGTGTCCGACTCTATGCAACCCCATGGACAGCAGCCCACCAGGCTCGTCTGTCCACAGGACTCTCCAGGCAAGAATACTGGAGTGGGTTACCATTTCCTTCTCTGCTAATCTCTATAGTTGATGTATTTTCACCATTTATATTTCATATAATTATTGATATATTATGGCCTAGGTCTGACATTCATTGTTTGTTTTCTGGTTTTTCCCTCCGTATTTTATTTATCACATTTATTCCTGCCTTCCTGTGGGTTAGAATTCTATTTGATTTCTGAGAATATCTATTTGTATTGCTTCTTTAATGGTTGATATGAGTATTATATATGCATAACTTATCACAGTCAATTGGCATCAGTATTTTACCAGTTTCAGTGAAGTGTAGAAACCTTACCTCCTTTTTTGTCTTTTCACTCTCTCCCATTTATAATATTCTCTTAAATAATTTCTCTGCATACACTGAGAGCCATATCAGATATTATTATAATTTTTGCTTCAATTGTTAATAATTTATTTTATTTTTAAAACATAATTTAGAAAAACTGAGATGATATGAGAAACTTGTTGTATTTACTTATTTTTTGCTCTTTTCATTGTGTTTCCTTCCTTCCTGACATTTCAGATTTCTTCTTTTGTCACTTCTTTTCTATGGGAAGAGTTTCCTTGACCATTCTTTCAGGGTAGTTCTGCTGGCAACAAATTTTCTTAGTTTTCGGTCATCTGAGAATGTCTTCAGTTCTTTTTAATTACTCAATAATTTTTTGCTGGATATACAATTCTGAGTTGATAGTTCTTTTTTTTTCAGTACTTGAAAAAATTTGTGACTTCTTCTATCTCCCCACCATGGTTTTGGATGAGACATGTACTGTCATTCTAATTGTTTTTTCTCCTGTAATTATGGTGTCATTTTTCTCTTACTGCTTTCAAGATCTTTTTTTGCTTGTGTTTAGTTTTCACATTTGATATGATGTATTTCAGCATAGATTTCTTTGAGTTTCTCCTGTTTGGGGTTCGCTCAGTTTCTTGAACCTGTAAGAATATGTCCTTTACCCAATTTGGGGAGTTTTCAGTCATTAAATAATGACTTTGAAAACTTTTTCAGCCCCATATACTTTCTCTTCTTCTGGAATTCTGATTGCATGAATATTAGATCTTTGTTGTAGTTTCAGCAGGCCTCCTCTGGCAGTGTGCCAGTGAGAGAAAGGGTACACTGCATCATTACTGTCAAGTCGAAGTATTAACAGAAGTCCAAGTTTCCACTGGGCCTTCATTGATATGCAGATGGTGAAGGGCTTATCATTACTGCTTTTTGGGGTTCATTTCAGGCACCCACTAGGCTACCTCTGATATCTTCATGGCTTCAAGGGACAGGGATGCCTCATTACTATTTCCCACATTTTTCTGCCTGACTGGGATGAAAATCTGGACTCTATATTTGGCTTTCTGTGACACCACCATGGTGATGGAAGGGAGCAGTGCTTTGTTATAGCATGATGAAGGTGGAAATCTCGACTTTCCACTTTGCCTTTTCTGGCTGTGGTGGGGCCACAATTTTTCCACTGGTGTTTGGCTGTAGTAAAGCAGTCATTATATAAAAATTTTCTGTCTTTCTAGACTGTTGCTTTCCTGATTCTTTGGCTAGAGAGAAAAAAAAAATTTCACTGGGCTTTTTATGTTACGCCCATTGCCATTTATGGGTTTCTAGCTCCTCCATCACCAACTCTGGGATATTAAGGCAAAACAGAAACCTGCAGCACTCACTTCAAGTCAGTCACCCCTCAGGTTCTGCCTCAGGTTCTTCACTCCTACCTGGTCTGTGTTCTTCTCTCCAACTTTCAGAGTCATCTTAGGTTTTATTTATATATGTGCTGTGCTTAGTTGCTCAGTCGTGTCCAACTCTTTGCGACTCCATAGACTGTAGCCTGCCAGGCTTCTCTGTCCACGGGGATTCTCCAGGCAAGAATACTGGAGTGGGTTGCCATGCCCTGCTCCAGGGGATCTTCCAAAGCTAAGGATTGAACCCAGGCCTTCAGCATTACAGGCGGATTCTTTACCAACTGAGCCACCAGAGAAGCCTTTTCCATGTATAATACCCAGCAGTTAAGCTGCTCTTCACTAGAGGAATAGGGGAAACCAGACCCAGAAATTTTAGTAGTCTTTGAGGTACCTCTGTAAATCCCCCAAAGAGTCACAGAGTACAGTATGAAAAGTACTAGATCAGAAGCTCTCCACCATTTCACTTCTGATCTTTGGGTCTTTGATTTCCTCATGGTAGAACAGTTCTTAACTGTGTTGACCAATTATTGTGAGGAAAGTACTTGGTTGACTGGAAATAGGGAATTAAAAGTTTGTTTATAGCCCCTGTGTTCTATCATTATAATGTTTAAGGTGCTTCTGAAGTTTACTACTTACAACTATATACACAGCTACTGAACTGGAACTAGCTTTGCCTAGAACTTGACTTTCTATGAAACTTGCCTTTCTCTGATTTCCAGGCCCAGTCATTGTGGCTGACAGGTGAGTCCTAACCTTGAAGGGATCTGATTTGGATGCTTGAAGCTATTTACCTTGAAGGAAAGGCTTAGGCTAGGGTTTATCAGGATCTGGGAATTTAGAGCCCACCAAAAATATGGTACTGAGAGGTGGAGGCTACTGGATGACAAAAAGCTCTCTTGCAGATACAGGGAATCCCTCAGCTGGGGGCAGGGGAGATGAGGAGGAAGGTAAAGGCTGCAGTTGCTGAGAGGCATATATAGGACAAGTCCACTTCACTGAGGTTTGTGGTCAGGTTTTTAGGCATGTTCTCCACTTTTCCTTTCCCTGGGTGCTACCTTGTGAGCTCCCTTACTCTTAATTGCAGGATATTTGCTACCCCTGCTCCGCTCCTGTCCACACTGAATCCCCTCTCTATAGCTTGGCAAAGTGCTAGAAGTTGAGAAGAGAAGGAGTCTCTGAGCTAGTTGTGCTGACTACTTAGAGACATGAATCCTTTTCCAAGAAAGCAAGGCCTCCCAGGAACTGGTCCTTGCCTCCTCTTCCCTCATAACTAGACCAGACAAAGGGTCCTTTGGGGGTCTATGGGAAGTTAGAAAGGCCATGGAAATTAGCCCTCACTGATGATAGTTTTATTGAATAATAAGAGAAAGAATGAGGGAGTAAAGCAGAGGAGAGCTGTTTGGAGTTTTATCCCATTTTGACCCGTTCATGGATCACAGCCTTGTCGTGGAAAAGGGGCTTGTGTAATTCAATGAAGCTATGAGCCCTGCTGTACAGGGTCACCCAAGATGGGTGGGTTATAGTGAAGAGTTCTGACAAAATGTGACCCACTGTAGGAGGAAATGGCAACCCACTCCAGTATTCTTGCCACAAGAACTCCATGAACACTATGAAAAGGTAAACAGATATGACATGGGAAGATGAACACCCGCCCACCGCCCAATTTGGAAGCTGTCCAGTTTTTTACTGTGGATGATTAGAGGGCAACTACTAATAGTTTCAGAATTAATGAAGTGGCTGGGCCAAAGCAGAAATGATGCTCAGCTGTGGATGTGTCTGGTGGTGAAAGTAAAGTCCGATGCTGTAAAGAACAACAGTTCAGTTCAGTTCAGTTGCTCAGTCGTGTCCGACTCTTTGCAACCCCATGAATTGCATCACGTCAAGCCTCCCTGTCCATCACCATCTCCCGGAGTTCACTCAGACTCATGTCCATCGAGTCCGTGATGCCATCCAGCCATCTCATCCTCGGTCGTCCCCTTCTCCTCCTGCCCCCAATCCCTCCCAGCATCAGAGTCTTTTCCAATGAGTCAACTCTTCAGAATGTAGTCAAGAAGTAAATGGAAAGCATGAACATTGACATCTTAGGAATCAGTGAACTAAAATGGACCAGAAGGGTGAGTTTAATTCAGATGACCATTATATCTATTACTGTGGGCAAGAATCCCTTAGAAGAAATGGAGTAGCCCTCATAGTCAACAAAAGAGTCCAAAATGCAGAACTTGGGTGCGATTGCAAAAATGGCAGAATGATCTGGGTTTGTTTCCAAGACAAACCATTCAACGTCACAGTAATCTAAGTCTATGCCCCAACCACTAATGCTGAAGAAGCCAAGGTTGACCAGTTCTATGAAGACCTACAAGACCTTCTAGAACTAACATCAAAATAAGGGGAGGGTTGTCCTTTTCATCATAGGGGACTGGAATCCAAAGTAGGAAGTCAAGAGATACCCAGAATAACAGCCAAGTTTGGCCTTAGATTACAAAATAAAGCAGGGCAAAGGCTAAAAGAATTTTATCAAAAGAGCACGCTGTTCATAGCAAACAACATTTTCCAATAAATCAAGAGATGACTCTACACATGGACATCACCAGATGGTCAATACCAAAACCAGCTTGATTATATTTTTTGCAGCTGGAGACAGAGAAGCTCTATACAGTCAGCAAAAATAAAACCTGGAGCTGACTGTGGCTCAGGTCCTTATTGCAAAATTCAGGCTTAAATTGAAGGAAGTAGGGAAACTCACTCCAGTACTCTTGCCTGGAGAGTCCCATGGACGGAGGAGCCTGGTGGGCTCCAGTCCATGGGGTCGCTGGGAGTCAGACGCGGCTGGGTGACTTCACTTTCACTTTTCACTTTTATGCATTGGAGAAGGAAATGGCAACCCACTCCAGTGTTCTTGCCTGGAGAATCCCAGGGACGGGGGAGCCTGGTGGGCTGCTGTCTATGGGGTTGCACAGAGTTGGACACGACTGAAGCGACTTAGCAGCAGTAGCAGCAGCAGGGAAACTCACTAGCCCATTCTGGTATGGCCTAAATCAAACCCCTTCTGATTATACAGTGGAGGTGACACATAGATCCAAGGGATTAGATATGGTACACAGAGTGCCAGAAGAACTATGGACTATGAGAACTAAGAACTATGTTTGTAACATTGTACAGGAGGCAGTGACCAAAACCATCCCAAAGAAAAAGAAATGTTAGGAAAAAAAATAGTTGTCTGAGCAGGCTTTGGTGGCTCAGTGGGTAAAGAATCTGCCTGCAATGCTGGAGATGCAGGAGACCCAGGTTTGATCCTTGGGTTGGGAAGATTCCCTGGAGGATGGCATGGCACCCCAATTCAGTATTCTTGCCTGGAGAATCCCATGGAAAGAAGAGCCTGGCAGGCTACACTGCACTGGTTAAAAAAGAGTTGGACACAACTGAGCAACTGAGCACAAGGAGGCTTTACAAACAGCTAAGGAAAGAAGAGAAGTGAAAGGTGAGGGAGAAAGAGAAAGATATACCCAACTGAATGAAGAGTTTCAGAGAATAACAAGGAGAGATAAGAAGGCCTTCTTAAGTGAACAATGCAAATAAATAGAGGAAAACAATAGAATGGAAAAGACTAGAGATCTCTTCAAGAAAATTAGAGACATCAAAGGAACATTTCATGCAAGGATGGGCAAGATAAAGGACAGAAGCAGTAAGGACCTATTAATAACAGAAGCAGAAGAGATTAAGAAGAGGTGGCAATAATACACAGAAGAACTATACAAGAAAGGTCTTAATGACCTGGATAACCACGATGGTGTGGTCACTCACCTAGAGCCAGACATCCTGGAGTGTGAAGTCAAGTGGGCATTAGAAAGTACTACTCTGAACAAAGCTAGTGGACATGATGGGATTCCAGCTGAGATATTTAAAACCCTAAAAGATGATGCTGTTACAGTGGTGCACTCAATGTGCCATCAAATTTGGAACACTCAGCAGTGGCCACAGGACTGGAAAAGGTGAGTTTCATTCCAATCCCAAAGGAGGGCAATGCCAAAGAATGCTCACACTACCATACAATTGCCCTCATTTCATATGCTAGCAATATTATGCTCAAAATCCTTCAAGCTTGGCTCCTGTAGTCTATGAACTGAGAGATTCCAGATGTACAAGCTAGTTTTGAAGAGGTAAAGGACCAGAAATCAAATTGCCAGTATTTGTTGGATTGTGGAGAAAGCAAGGGAGTTCCAGAAAAATATCTACTGCTTCATAGACTATGCTAAAGTCTTTGACTCTGTGGATCACAAACTGGAAAATTCTTAAAGAGATGGGAGTATGAGAACACTTTACCTGTCACCTGAAAAACCTGTGCGCAGGTCAAGAAGCAACAGTTGGAACTGGACACAGAACAACTGACCGGTTTAAAATTGGGAAAGGAGTACGTCAAGGCTGTGTATTGTCACCCTGCTTATTTAACTTATATGCAGAGTACATCATGAGAAACACTGGGCTGGATGAGTCACAAACTAGAATCAAGATTGCAGGCAGAAATATCTGCAACCTCAGATATGCAGATGATACCACTCTAATGGCAGGAAGCAAAGAGGAGCTAAAGAGCCTCTTGATGAGGGTGAAAGAGGAGTGAAAAATCTGGCTTAAAACTATATTCAAAAAACTAACATCATGGCATCTGGTCCCATCACTTCATGGCAAATAGAAGAGGAAAAAGTGGAAGCAGTGACAGATTTTATTTTCTTGGGCTCCAAAATCACTGCAGATGGTGACTGCAGCCATGAAATTAAGGGATGCTTGCTCCTCGGAAGGAAAACTATGACAAAGCTAGACAGCATATTAAAAAGCAGAGACATTACTTTCCTGATAAAGGCCCATATAGTGAAATCTATGTTTTTTCCAGTAGTCATGTTCAGATATAAGAGTTGGACTGTAAAGAACGTCGAGCGGTGAAGAAATGATACTCTCACATTGTGGTGCTGGAGAAGACTCTTGAGAGTCCCTTGGACTGCAAGGAGATCAAATTAGTCAATTATAAAGGAAATCAGTCCCAAATATTCATTGGAAGTACAGATGCTGAAGCTGAAGCTCCAATCCTTTGGCCACCTGATGCGAAGAACTGACTCATTGGAAAAGACCCTGATGCTTCAAAAGATGGAAGGCAGGAGGAGAAGGGGATAACAAAAGATGAGAAGGTTGGATGACATCACCAATTCAATGGACATGAGTTTGAGCAAATTCCGGGAGATAGTGGAAGACAGAGGAGACTGGTGTGCTGCAGTCCATGGGGCCACAAAGAGTTGGACACAACTTAGCGACTAAACAACAACAACAAACAATTTTGAGGCAAAGAGGAACCCCGAAGACAATACTGTGCACCCCCAGGGGAAGGAAAATCAGAGACTCCTAATTCCTCTTCCACATTCTCCTCCCTGTCCCATTCCCTCCAAAAGAAAGGCTGGGATATGTGGTTAGGACTCTGGCTCAGCTTTTGCTGCGTTCTATGCCTTTATCTTGGGGCTGTAGTGCCACTCACTACCCAGTGCCTTCCTTGAAGGGTAGATTGGGCCTGGGGAACAGCAGGTACTAATTCCAGGAGTAGCAAGCAGACTTTCTGAGAAGTCAAAAGAAAGACTCGCTTACTTCCATACTTTCTATGAGGTGCAGTGGAAAGAGCCTTGGAGAAGGAGTTTGAAAACTGGCATTCAGTTTTTTCCGGGGCTTACTTTCCCTATCTGTAAAACAGACACAGAAGTAGCTGCCTTCCAGTGTTGGGGGGAGGGTCAGGTGTGATGAGAGATATAGGAGCGCCTATGACCTGTAAACTGCGCCTCCTAACAGGTGAAGATGCCCTGTTTTCATTAAAGTGTCCTCAGTGTCCAAATATGCTGGGGGAAGGCTTTTGTGTTCTTGGAGCTCAAGGATGAAAGGAGTGTGTCTGTGCACATGTATGTGGGAGGTCTTGGACAGACAGGAGGAATCTCTGGCCTTTACGGGCTTTAAGGCAGAAGAATCTGCAAGGCTGGGCCTCAGAAGACTCCATCTTGGGGAGAGAAAGAATGTATGTGGATGTGTGTGGGAGGGCAGTGAAGATGGTTGCCCTGGCCCCCTCTTTCACTCTTTCTTAGGCAATCAGCTGAAGAAAGTAGGTTGTTGGAAAGTAAGGTGGAGGAGTGTTGGGTGGGAAGCAAATTGAGGGGGCAGGTCTTAAAGTTAAGCTGTTCCATTCCTGGTGGTCTGTCCAGGTTTTAAGGAGGGTTCTGAACCCTAGGAAATCCTGCTAGTTCACCTGTGTGAGCCTAGGGCATTTGGTGGGTGCTTACCTTCATCTTGAGTAGGGTCTGGGGGCACTGTGTTGGGAGAGCCGGCCTGAATTAAGAGCTTTGATCAGCCAGCGTGGTTGTCCCTTGGGGTTCTGGGACAACTTTTATGGGGACAGCCAACCCAAGGTTGGAGGTTGGAGAGAAGAGAGAGGAGGATAGCTGCTCTGGGCCACAGCAGAGCATTTTCTGGAGGTAGTTCTTGCTTCTAGTCTCCTCATTCCAGCAGGCCTCCTGCCTGGAATCTCTTGCATGTGAACATGCTAAGTCACTTCAGTCATGTCCAACTCTTTGCAACCCTATGGACTACAGCCTGCCAGGCTCCTCTGTCCATGGAATTTTCCGGGGAAATACTGGAGTGGATTGCCCATTTCCTCCTCCATGGGATCTTCCCGACCCAGGGATGGAACCGCATCTCTTATGTCTCCTGAATTGGCAGGCGGTTCTTTACCACTAGCACCACCTGGGATGCCCTTAGGTCCTTGCTAGTTGCAGGTTGACCCCACCATCAGGACCTTGGGGACAGATTTGGTAGGGAGTCGCTGGGCGGGGGGCGGGGGGACAGTTGTTATTGGATGGTCCAGACAGAATCACCTCCAGGTTTCTCGACCCAAAGCTCGATGGGGGCAACAATGCTGCAATCCCTGGTGGTGGTGGCCTGGGCAGGGCAGTGGGAGTGGGGTACTGAGGAGGAGCTGAAGTTAGGACATGCGCAGCTGCTGTCTATCCATCTAGCTCCCAGACAGTTGGCAGGGCCCGGAGTTGGGCCCTCCCACCTTCCTTCTCACCTGCTTCCTCTGAGAGGGAAAACTTGGTTTTCCTGGATGGGTCTGATTCCCATTTGAGTAGCAGGAGCATCTCAGTTGGCACCTCTCCTGGGTTCTGACCCCTTCCAGACAGGGAAATGGATGGAAAGCCACGGAGGGGGAAGAACCACCCACCACTCTGCTTAAAGTGACCTGAAGTCAGTGGCAGGACCAGGAGAGCAGCCAGGGCCGGTGAACTGCCCCCCACCTCAGCCCCATCTCCATCCTCAGGCATTCTCCAAGTTGGAGTGGGCATGGGGATCTAGCGGGAAATGGTGACGGCTAGCACCCACATCTGCGGATCCCATAGCCCAATCCCCAGTCATTGCGAGGGCAGTGTAGGGTGGGTGTGTGTTGGGGAAAGTAGAGTAGCAGTCGCCCCGCGCCTTTCTAGTTCCCATCTCTGGGGCAGGCAGGACAGGGGAACGAGGAGGCCCTGGGCCAGGGTGGTCGGACAGCCGCAGTCAGACCCCATGTCAACTGGCCAGCAGGAGTGCACATGGGTTAGCTCTGTCCTCTCCCTCCAGCTGGACGTGGGTTGACACTTGTTAGTCATGAGCAATGGACTAATTTTATCTCGCTCCAGCTCAGCAAGAAACCAATGCTGAGGAGAGTGTAGTTCTTCTGAGAGGTTCTGGCTGGGGGAGGCCAGTCTTAGGGCAAAAGGGAGGGGGAAATGCTGAGGCTTCCATCCTGAAAGGGGCGTGGTGGCCTCTGCCTGTGCCAAAGGCTTTAAGGTCCATAGGCTCCAGGCACTGGGGTCCGGAAGAGGAAAAGGCATCTTGGAAAGCAGGTAGTTCAAATTCCTTCTTGTGTTTCTTCTCTCTCTTTTTTCTCCACCTCTGTTCCTTTCATTCTCGAAATCCCTGGGTTCTAGCAAAGTGCCTGTCAAAGCAGGTCCCTAGAAAATATTACTGAAATGATTTGAAAACCAGGCATGGAACTTTGCTTCTGGTGACCACTAGAGAGAGCTGAAATGCAAGATTTGAAAGGCCTTCTAAAGTAAAGCCTTCTCAGTGCTTGCAGAAGTTGGGTATTTAATCCCTTTTCTTATTCTTCTGGAGTCTCCTCTACATTTCAGCTTATTAGAATTTGAACTTGCTTCAAAAGCTGTGGTTCGAACCAGCACCCACCCTATCTAAGCACCAGCTGTCAGATACCATGGTTTTGCTGGAGGCACCTGTAATTCCTGTTAGCTGGCCTGCTCTGCTGCTGTGAAGAGGCAGGGAACTGCTGGTTGCCTCTTCAGACATGAAAAGGCCCTCGAGGAGAGCATATGCTCATAAAAATTATGTGATTCCACAGCTTTGAAATCTAATGATCCTGAGTGATCAAACACAGACTAGGGCCTTGGAGCTCCTAGAGGAGGGATCAAGGGGACAGCAGACCTTGGGTGGGAGAACACCCAGGCAGCAGAACAGAGTAATTAGTCTCAGTGGGAAGAGATGAGGCTGGCGGCTTGAGGATGTCTGCACTGAGTCAGGGGAGAAACAATAGCCAAGAGCTGGGTGGTAAACCACCTTCTTGCAAAGGAAACCAGTCCCTTCCACTCTTCTCCTGTCCAGTGTATAGCCACAGGGAGATGGGCTTTATTTGTATGTCTTGGGTTGCTGAGGCTAGAAGAGCAATAGATGGGACCAGCTCTGCAAGGCTAAGGGTGCATGAAAGTCTGGAATGAAAGTCTGGAATGGTTTGAGAAGAGAGAATTTCAAAAGTATGTCAGTTGGAAGTGAGAGCTAACTGTGAAAAAATGGGCTATGCTAAAAGTCAGATTTGGCTCAGATTTCATTTTTGCTTGGAGCTGGTCCTGCCAACACTCGTTTGCAGATGGGTTCGATATATAGTTGTTGAATGAAGTGGGCAAGTTATTTCCCCCACCTTCTGTCAGTTTCTTCATCTGTGAAATGAGAGGTTTGGACTGGACTGGAAGTCTGTGACCTGAGTTCAAAGTTTCAACCTACTCTGTCACTGATGAACTGTGTGAACCTGTTGCAGTGCCTTTTATCCAGACATTAGTGTCCCCAGTTAAATTCAATGCAGAGTATGAACAACAGAGATTCTAAGGTTACGCTTTGTCATTGCTATAGATCTCTCTTCTGTGTTACCCTCAATTTTAGGCTGCTGTTTGGTTATATAACCCCACTATACTAGTTCATTCAAGTTACCCCATCAATAACAGGGAGAAGAAAAGGGGCTTGCACTGGATTATTGGCAAGGTCTTTGATAGTTTTCAACATGGCATTATTGTAACAAGGTGGTAGCCTTGGTGGGGCCTCCACTCCAACTCAGCCGCTAACCATGTTCTCATTTTGTGAAGTAAACACTTTTTTACTTCAGAGCTCCCTAAAAATCCAATCCTGAATAGTTCACCCAACTTCAAACCCCTATATAGCTCCTTCTCCGATTTCTGCTCTCACAGAGTATAGACCCTGGCAGAAATTTGATGTGAAATGATTTTAGTTCTGAAGCTAAACTTCTGCTGTTAACCCGATTAGGACTATTTCACCAGTGTAGGCAACATACACACCAAAGCTGGATTTTTAGATTTGTTTATTTTGTTCCAAACCTTTTGAGTATTTAAATGTCCCAGATCTCAAGCTCCCAAGTTTTGTTCATTCTCCTTGATTTAACTGTAGTGCATAAGAAGCTGCATCTTACCCTAAATATTAATACTGTGCTGCTTTCAATAACCAACATTCTCCCCCAAAGCACACAAGCACACACATGAACATGTACATGTGTGGAAGAAGTAAACTGACACCCTGCCATGTTATATGACACCTGATAGAGCAGATTTGGGACCCATGAATGTCTTTCCTTCATCTGGAGAGAAGTGGGTGGCAGCCTGATTCTTAAGAGCTGTCCACACCGTGAGCAACAAAAGAGGCCCTGCAGAATTGCCCTCAGGTGACTTGGTGGGGGTGGGCAGGGAAGAATGGAACCAGGAGCTTTGTTGCTCCAATATTTTCAGTGGCTTCTTCTGGGAATTACAAAGCTCCTTGGGGCCAGCTTGCCCTGTTCCACTGCTGTTTGGGATAACAGGGTAGTAATTAGGCAGGCCCCTTCATGTTCACAGAGCCAAGAACCAATGGGTTTTCCTTTGGGGAGTTGATAAGAGCTGGACTGGGACCAATGGAGGGGGCTCCAGAGTTTGGCCTTGAACGAAGTCATCAGAGGCCAACCATGCCCCAGCTGCCTGTCTGTAACGGAAAAACTCATGGGTGGGGACCACTGTCTTCTTTGGAGCTCCTCAGGGGCAACCTCATCCTCCTGGCCCTGGGATGGCTCTGGCTCGGAGTAGCAAGTCACTGTTAGCTCTAAGTGACAGCCAAAGTGCCTGGTGAGAAGATTAGGGTAACAGGAATGCAACAGAAAAAGACCTAGAATGGGAGAGACACAAAGAGGCCGAATGAAGAAAGTGGGTGAGCTCCTTATAAGGCGAGTTGTGCTAGCTGGACACAGCCTGGCTGGAAATTCTTTTCAGCAAGAGTGCTGACCAGCGCCTAGGCATAGGGAAGCACCTGGCACCTACTTCAGAGGACGAAGATAGTCCAGAGTCTATCTTTCCTGGCACCTTTAATTCCCATTAACTGAGTGGTCCGGGATGCCCAGCATGGGGGACACATTGGGTAGTAAAAGCTGTGATGGTTTGCTCTTCCTAAAAGAAGTTTTCCAACCCTATGTACAGCTGCTGCCTCTACATTTGGGGGATCCAGGTTGGAAAAACAACTTTCCCTCAAACAGTTCTTTTCCTGGCTTGGCCCAGGTGAAAATGTTGACCTGTCATGAATAATGAGTGATGGAGGAATTGGTCCTTCCCCAGGTCAAAAATTATTGCCCCTCCTCCACCATGCCATTCCCCCTGTCATCTCCCTCTGCCTCCTGAGATGAGAGGAATTTCTTCACATTTTGACAGGATGGGGAGCTGGGACTGCCTGCAGGTTCTGGCATTAGCCCAGAAAATCTGTAAAAATCAGTGAATGGAACTTTATAGTGTTTAAGGTCCCTTTCCTATGTGATATTCTATTGTTCCAGTCGATTATAGGAGCTTGAGCCAAACGGTGAGATGTGGCTCAGCCTGAGATGAGTTGAACTGATCCTAGTGTTAGGGGTGGGTTGGGCCAAGATGAGGGTTGATTGTTCCAAGCTCTGGGTCCCTCCTTTCTTCAAGCACCCATTAGTCTATGACAGTTATGAAAAGAAATAGAGGTGAATGAGAAGGGACAAGAGGCAGTAGAGGAATAAAAGGAGGAAGGAAAGGAGGCAGACTGTTGACCAACCTTATGATTGAGAGACTATCTACATACTTGTAAAATGATGTCACCCACACCTCTTGGGAAGCCACAGCCCTCAGAGACACTGAGGCTAAACAAGATTCCTTGTGTCACTTTACCTCTGTGCCCTTTCTGCCACACCTCTCAATGGTTCCCAAGGACAGATGTCAAGGAATTCCTCAGCACACAGAGATTTAGATCTTCCCACCAGGCTTCTGGGGATAGAGTAGCACCTTTGGCAGCTGCTTTTAGTGGGTGACTAACAAGCTGGGCCAGGAATTCCCATCCTTCTCCTCCCCCAAGAGTTACAAAGTGTATGGAGAGGTTCCAAAGGCCAGGGGGTGATCCCAAGCTTTCCTAGAGCCTGGAAGGAGACGACCCTGGCAAGTTTAAAGGCATTCATGGGGAGAATTTGGTTAATGAGAGTTTGGTTAATGAGAGTTTGGGGAGAGTTTGGAACACCTGGAGCTTTGGCTCCAAGGGGATGGTCAGGTGGCTGAAATGCTGTGTGTGCAGGTTTGGGAACAAGTGTGCTGGTGGCAAAAATGTAAATGCCGAGCAGGGCAAGGTGAAGGGAAAGGTTTGGGGAGGAGCACACGATGGCAAATAAAAGGCATTAGATTGGTTCCTCAGGGGTAGAGGAGCCCGGCAGCAGCTCTCCATTGGGGTCTGGGTCAGGGGTCAACATCTTATCCTTGCTGGAATCCCTTTGCTCTTTCTTGAACATCCTTTGATGCATCAGAGGGACGAACAAGAGGATTACTGCCCCAACGATTGGGGGTACACCGGCAAAGTAGAAGGCCACATGATAGTCCCCAAAGCAGTTGCGGAGGAGGCCTGGAAAGTTAACAGAGACAAGTCAAGTTTAGCTTTGCTCTACTATACAAAGATGTTCTCTGCTTCTTCTAGAAACCATCAAAATGCCTATCCAGAGAATCTTGGCCTGTACTGCCTTGACCCGGGAGCCCAACTCAGTTTAAACACTTCTCGATGGAAGACACAAAACCTCTATTACAAAGACAAGCAGCTCCTCCCTGAGCCACTGGGACTGTAGGCTCTTGAGGCAAATGCTTATTATGAAAGAAGCAAATGAAACTTCTCAAAGTTCTCCATTTTTTTCTTTCATAAGCTACAGTTAACTTCTAGTCACTCCGAGGTATGGAGATAGGTATGGAGGGAGGCTATTTTAAAAGAACACAGAAGATGAGACTTGTCTTGGTTCACAGTGATACACCTTCTCACACCCAACTTAGGCTAGAGTGTTCTTATGTAATAATTCAGTCAAGTTCCTATTTTCCCTTTCTTTGAAGTGCCCATTTGCCCTAAGAGGAGGCTAGGGTTAGGGTATATGTGTATCTTTTCTTCAAGTTACAGATATGGTTGGCCGCTCTGGGTTCTTCTAGATTGCCAATGTGGTGAATGTGTTTGGCATGGTACATGGAGTCTTCTCTCTCACCTCCAGAAGCTAATGTGGGATAACTCAGAGGGAGGTTGAGCCCAGAAACAGTACTAGTGAAAGGCAGGTAGGTCCTGGGGCTGCTTAGGAGGTAAGCAAAGTGGAAAGAGATATGGATTCTGGGATCCACATTTGGAATCAGGAGTTAGGTAAAGGCTCCTCTCCCCCAGTGGACAGTGTGGCTGTTGTACAATGGCCTGAGTAGGAGCCTTTGTCACTGTAATACAGTACAACCAGTGCCCTCACAACACCTTGCACTGAATTGGTATTCAAGGAATAATTGTTGAGTTACCCTAGTTGGCCAGCTTAAGAGACACTATCCCATGAATCAATATTTGCAATAAATCAGAGAGAGGAAATGATGTTCTCTTATTAGTTTTCTTTTTTTCCTGTGTTCTCTAGGGTACAAACTATGCCTTCCTTGGAAGTAGAGAGAGAAATTAGGAGTGCTGAAAGATGGCAAGCCAACACTTTGCCTGTTGCCTGCTATAAGTGAGCTTCATTGGTCCAGTCTTGAGTTATGGTCTTAATTAAATGTTTTCTACAGGCTCAGTTCAGAAGTTGGTAGAGGAGGAACAGATGTCTCTAAGTATTAATAAAACCAAGGCCCACTTTTGTTTCTCTTCCTGCTCAACTACCTTGAAAATAATTACTTGCTTGTGAAGACAGAGAGAGAGAGAGAGAGAGAAGATTTGGGATCAATAGAATGCTCAGAAGGCCAAACCCATTATTCTCTCTACCCTCCTGGAATCAGCCATTCTGTCTACAATAAAAACTCACAGCCATGAAAAGCCCATCCCCTCAAATGAATCCATGCACAATACTGTGCTTAGTCTCTTTCATCAATAGTGGTAAGAGGTTTCATGCACTATGATGAGACTACTTGAAGAGAGAAAAGGGAGAAAGGGACTTTAAGCAGAGGCACTTAGGAGGGCTAGGTCCCAAGGAAAACAGGACTCCCCTACTCATGCTCTCCCTGCAATGTTAACCTCACCTGCAATGGGGGGTCCGGCAATCATCGGCAGGGCCATCATACCCAGGAGGTAGCCAATGGCCTGTGAGGCCTGCATTGGGCCCACCAGCTCAAATGCGATGGGGGCCATGATGGTGATGAAGAAGCCATCACACAGGCCCAGGAAGAGGCAGACAACGATGAGGCCCCCGAAGCCCCGGCAGAGGGGAATCATCATGGACATCAGGCCCAGGAGCAAGAAGGAGATGACCTAAAGGAACAACAGCCTGAGGTCATGTTGTGCTTGCCCATCAAGCCCACATAGTAAATCACATCTCCTTTCCCAGGGCCTTATTTATACAGTCTGTAAAATGGGGCAAAGTGTTAGTCGCTCAGTTGTGTCCCACTCTTTGTGACCCCCATGGACTGTAGCCCACCAGGCTCCTCTGTCCATGGAATTCTCCAGGCAAGAATACTGGAGTGGGTAGCCATTCCCTTCTCCAGGGAATCTTCCAAACCCAGGGATTGGACCCATGTCTCCCACATTGCAGGCAGGAGATTCTTTACCATCTGAGCCACCAGGGAAGCCCGTGAAAAATGGGGCAAGGTGATGTCAACAGAAAGCCCAGTGGACTAGTTACTTAAGTTCCTTCTAAGTCATTTAGAAGGACTTTGAATTCAAAGTTTTAAAGAGAGCCCCTATTTAATGTTGATTGTCAAGATTTTTAAAAGAAAGGACATGGCCCCTGTCCTCAAGATGTCTTTTGACTAGACTCTGAGATAAAGGGAATTGCTGTTTCTGCTTTCTGATCTGTGTTTGTCTGCCACAGGCATCATGGTCTGGAACCAGACCATGCTGGTGTTTTCATATTCAAGTTAGATTTAGGAAGAGGAAGGGGAGGAAGTAAGGATGACTTGAATAATGATTATATGGGGGCATGAATGAAAGGCACAGCTTCCTGAAATGGGGAAGGAGCCAGTGCCCATTTTTGTGGGAGACTGCGGAAAGCAGTTTTCTAAAAGAAAACACCTTAGTATGAGGGAGACCACCAGGAGGTTCACCCAGGTTCCTTAGGTTTTAGGACATGGGACACACCACCATCTCAGAAGCTTAAGGCAGTGCGGCTCTGGGGCCTAATGGATTTGTCTGAGCACCCTGCCAAGGCAACAAAGGGGGCTCTAAGGAGAAGTAAGGCACTCAGAGGAGGTCTATGGAGCCTGAAGCTAGCCTCAGGGACACTGACTTAGCCACTGGGCTTTCCTTAGGCTGAATAAAATGACTCTGAAGTAATAAAGCTGCCTTTCCAGTGGTTGGTTTTTCCCTCTCAGTAGAGAGAAGGGCCACTGGAACACAACTGTTTGTATTTTTTTTTTAATAATTAATTAATTTAAAATATGTATTTATTTTTAATTGAAAGATAATTGCTTTACAATATTGTGTTGGTTTCTGGCATACATCTACATGGAATCAACCACAGGTATACAAATGTCCCCTCCCTCTTGAAACTCTCTCCCACCTCCCACCCCATCTCACCCCTTTAGATTGTCACACAGCCCTGAACTGAGTTTCCTGAGTCATACAGTAAATCCCCCACAGCTATCTATTTTACATACGGTACTATATATGTTTCCATGCTACTCTCTCCATCCATTCCACCCTCTCCTTCCCACCCTCCCCATGTCTACAAGTCGGTTCTGTATGTCTGCACCTCCAGTGCTGCCCTGCAAAGAGGTTCATCAGTACCATGTTTCTAGATTCCATATATATGCATTAACATATGATATTTGTTTTTCTCTTTCTGACTTCACTATAATAAGCTCTAGGTTCATCCACCTCATTAGAACCAACTCAAGTGCATTCCTTTTTTGGGACTGAGTAATAATCCATTGTTTATATGTACCACAACTTCCTTATCCATTCATCTATCGATGGACATCTAGGTTGCTTCCATGCCTAGCTATTGTAAATAGTGTTGCAATGAACATTGGGGTACATGTGTCTTTTTCAGTTATGGTTTCCTCAGGGTATATGCCCAGTAGTTGGATTACTGGGTCATATAGTAGCTTTATTTCTAGTTTTTCAAGGAATCTCGATACTGTTCTTCATAGTAGCTGAACCAATTTACATTCCCACCAACAGTGCAAGAGGGTTCCCTTTTCTCCACACCTTCTCCAGCATTTATTGTTTGTAGAGTCTTTGGTGATGGCCATTCTGAGAATTGTGAGGTGATATCTCATTGTAGTTTTGATTTGCATTTCTCTAATAATAAGCAATGTTGAGCATCTTTTCAAGTGATTGTTAGCCATCTGTATGTCTTCATTGGAGAAATGTCTGTTTAGGTCTTCTGTCCACTTTTTGATTGGGTTGTTTGTTTTTCTGGCATTGAGTTGCATGAGCTGCTTATATATTTTGGAAATCAATCCCTTGATCATTTGCTATTGTTTTCCCCCATTCCGAGGGTTATCTTTTCATCTTGTTTATAGTTCTCTTTGCTGCGCATATGTGCTGCATGTGTGCTAAGTCATTTCAGTCATGTCCAACTCTGCAACCTATGGACCATAGCCCGCTAGGCTTCTCTATCCATGGGATTCTTCAGGCAAAAATACTGGAGTGGGTTGCCATGCCCTCTTTCAGGGGATCTTCCCAACCGAGGGATTGAAACCACGTCTCTTACATCTCCTGCATTGGCAGATGAGTTCTTTACCACTGTTGCCACCTGGGAAGCCCTTCCTTTGCTGTGCAAAAGCTTTCAAGTTTAATTAGGTCCCACTTGTTTATTTTTGTTTTTATTTCCATTACTCTGGGAGGTGGGACATAGAAGATCTTGCTGTGATTTATGTCATAAAACATTCTGCCT
This sequence comes from Cephalophus harveyi, assembly GCA_006410635.1. NCBI lineage: Eukaryota > Metazoa > Chordata > Mammalia > Artiodactyla > Bovidae > Cephalophus > Cephalophus harveyi. Next base: position 146,918 of record SJYT01077942.1, read on the forward strand.
GTGTTTTCCTCTAAGAGCTTTATAGTTTCTCATCTTACATTTAGGTCTTTAATCCATTTTGAGTTTATCTTTGTGTATGATGTTAAGAAGTGTTCTAATTTCATTCTTTTACATGTAGCTGTCCACTTTTCCCAGCATTTCTTATTGAAGAGACTATCTTTTCTCCATTGTATATTCTTGCCTCCTTTGTCAAAGATAAGGTGCCCATAGGTATGTGGGTTTATCTCTGGGCTTTCTATCTTGTTCCTTTGGTCAATATTTCTGTTTTTGTGCCAGTACCAAACTGTTATAATGATGGTAGCTTTGTAGTATAGTCTGAAGTCAGTACAGTTGATTCCTCCTGCTCCATTCGTTCTCAAGATTACTTTAGCTATTCGGGATCTTTTCCCTACAAATTGTGAAATTTTTTGTTCTAGTTCTGTGAAAGATACCATTGGTAATTTGATAGGGATTACAGTGAATCTGTAGACTGCTTTTGGTAGTATAGTCATTTTCACAATATTGATTCTTCCAATCCAGGAACATGGAATATCTCTCCATCTGTTTATGTCATCTTTGATTTTTTTTCATCAGTCATATAGTTTCCTGTATACAGCTCTTTTGGCTCCTTGTGTGTGTATGTGTCAGTAGCTCAGTCATGTCTGACTCTTTGCGATCCTATGAACTGTAGCCTGCCAGGCTCCTCTGCCCAAAGTATTCTCCAGGCAAGAATACTGGAGTGGGTTGCCATTTCCTTCTCCATTTGTCTCCTTAGGTAGGTTTATTCTTAGGTATTTTATTCTTCTTGGTTACAGTGGTAAATGGGATTGATTCCTTAATTTCACTTTCTGATTTTTCATTGTTAGTGTATAGGAATGCAAATTATTTCTGTGTATTGATTTTGTATCCTGTGACTTTACTAAATTCACTTATTAGCTCTAGCAATTTTCTGATAGTATATTTAGGGTTTTATATCTATAGTTTCACATCATCTGTGAACAGTGAGAGCTTTACTTCTTCTTTTCCAATCTAGATTCCTTTTATTTCTTTTTCTTCTCTGATTGCCATAGCTAGGACTTCCAAAACTATGTTGAATAATAGTGGTGAGGTTGGGCACCCTTGTCTTGTTCCTGATCTTATAGGGAATGCTTTCAGTTTCCTACCATTGAGAATAATGTTTGCTGTGGGTTTGTTGTATATGGCCTCCTCAGATATGTAGATGACACCATCCTCATGGCAGAAAATGAAGAACTAAAGAGCCTATTGATGAAAGTGAAAGAGAAGAGTGAAAAAGTTGGCTTAAAACTCAACTAAAAAACTAAGATCATGGCATCCAGTCCCATCACTTCATGGCAAATAGATGTGGAAATAATGGAAACAGTGACAAACTTTATCTTTTCAGCTCCAAAATCACTGCAGATGGTGACTGCAGCCATGAAATTAAAAGATGTTTGATCCTTGGGAGAAAAGCTATGACCAACCTAGACAGCATATTAAAAAGCAGAGACATTACTTTGCTGACAAAGGTCTGTCTAGTCAAGGCTATGGTTTTTCCAGTAGTCATGTATGGATGTGACGGTTGGACTATAAAGAAAGCTGAGCACTGAAGAATTGATGCTTTTAAACTGTGGAGTTGGAGAAGACTCTTGAGAGTCCCTTGGACTGCAAGGAGATCAAACCAGTCAATCTTAAAGGAAATCAGTCCTGAATATTAATTGGAAGGACTGCTGCTGAAGCTGAAGCTCCAATACTTTGGCCACCTGATGCAAAGAACTGACTCATTGGAAAAGACCCCGATGCTGGGAAAGATTGACAGCAGGAGGAGAAGGGGACACAAGAGGATGAGATGGTTGGATGGCATCACCAACTCGGTGGACATGAGTTTGAGCAAGCTCTGGGAGTTGATGATGGACAGGGAAGCCTGGCATGCTGCAGTCCATGAGGTCACAAAGAGTTGGACACGACTGAGTGACTGAAGTGAATTAATGTTGAGGTAGGTTTCTCTTATGTCCATTTTTAAAGAGTTTTAATCATAAGTGGGTGCTGAATTTTGTTGAAAGCTTTTTCTGCACCTATTGAGATTATCATATGGCTTTTATCTTTCAATTTGTTAATATGGTGTATCACATTGATTGATTTGCATATATTGATGAGTCTTTGCATCCGTGGGATAAACCTGATTTGATCATGGTGTATGATCTTTTTAATGTGTTGTTGGATTCTGTTTGCTAGAATTTTGTTGAGAATTTTTGCATCTATGTTCATCAATGATATTGGCCAGTAATTTTCTTTTTTGTGTGTGATGTCATTATCTGGTTTTGGTATCAGGGTGATGGTGGCCTCATAGAATGAGTTTGGAAGTGTTCCTTCCTCTGTAATTTTTCAGAAGAGTTTGGAAAGAATAGGCCATTAGCTCTTCTCTAAATGTTTGATAGAATTCACCTGTGATGCCATCTGGCCCTGGGCTTTGGTTTTGGGGGAGAGTTTTGATCACAGTTTTGATTTCAGTGCTTGTGATTGGCTTCCTCATAATTTCTGTTTCTTCCTGGTTCAGTCTTGGAAGGTTGAATTTTTCTAAGAATCTGTCCATTTCTTCCAGGTTGTCCATTTTATGGGCAAATAGTTCATAATACTCTCATATGATCCTTTGTGTTTCTGTGATGTCTGTTGAAACTTCTTTTTCATTTCTAATTTTGTTGGTTTGATTCGTTTCCCTTTATCTTGATGAGTCTGGCTAGTGGTTTGTTAATTTTGTATAGCTTCTCAAAGAACTAGCTTTTAGTTTTATTAATCTTTACTATTGTTTCCTTCATTTCTTTTTTGTTTATTTCTGCTCTAACCTTTGATTTCTTTACTTATACTAACTTGGGTTTTTTTTGTTCTTTTCTAGCAGTTTTAGGTGTGTTGTTAGGCTGTCTATTTGATATTTTTCTTATTTCTTGAGGTAGGATCTTATTGCTATAAAGCTCCCTCTTAGAACTACTTTTGCTGCATCCCATAGGTTTTGAGTCATCATGTTTTCATTGTCATTTGTTTCCAGGAATTTTTTTATTTCCCTTTTTATTTCTTCAGTAACCTGTTGGTTATTTAGAATCATATTGCTTAATCTCCATGTGTTTGTGTTTTTACTGTTTCTTTCCCCCATAATTCATATCTATTGTTATAGCATTGTGGTCAGAAAAAATGCTTGATATGATTTCAATTTTCTTAAATTTACTGAGGCTTAATTTGTAACCCAAGATGTGGTCTATCCTGGAGAGTTTCATGTGCACTTGAATTCTTATATTCTTGTATTCTTGAATTCGTGTATTCTTCAATGTGCACTTGTATTCTTCATTTGGAAGGAATGTCCTGAAGATATCAATTAGGGCCATCTGGTCTAATGTGTCATTTAAGGCTTGCATTTCCTGATTAATTTTCTGTTTTGATGATCTATCCATTGATGTAAGTGGGGTGTTAAGGTCCCCTATTATTGTGTTACTGTCACTTTCTCCTTTTATGTCTGTTAGTGTTTGCCTTATGTACTGAGGTGCTCCTACATTGGGTGCATAAATATTTTCAATTGTTATGTCTTCTTGGATTGATCCCTTGGTCATTATGTAGTGTCATTCCTTATCTCATAATATTCTTTATTTTAAGGTCTATTTTGTCTGATATGAAAATTGCTACTCTGGGTTTCTTTTGATTTCCTTGTGCTTGGAATATTTTTTTCCATCCTCTCTTTGAATGTGTCTCTAGGTCTGAGGTGGGTGACTTGTAAACAGCATAAATATGGGTCTTATTTTTGTATCCATTCAGCCAGTCTGTGTCCTTTAGTTGGAGCATTTAATCCATTTAATTTAAAGTAATTTTTATATGTATGTTCCTATCACATTTTCTTAACTGTTTTGAGTTTGTTTTTGTAGGTCTTTTCCTTCTCTTGTGTTTCCTGGCTATAGAAGTCCCTTTAGCATTTGTTGTAAAGCTGGTTTGGTGATACTAAATTCTCTTAACTTTTGCTTGTCTATAAAGCTTTTGATTTCCCATATATTTTGAATGAGATCCTTGCCAAGTAGAGTAATCTTGGTTGTAGAGTTTCTCCTTTCAATACATTAAATATATCCTGCCATTCCTTTCTGGTCTGTAGAGTTTCTACTCAAAGATCAACTGTTAATTATATGGGATTTCCCTTGTATGATACTTGTTGCTTTTCCCTTGCTGCTTTTAATATTTGTTCTTTGTGTTTAATCTTTATTAGTTTGATTAGTATGTGTCTTGGCATGTTTCTCCTTGGGTCTATCCTGTATGGGACTCTCTGTCCTTCTTGGATTTGATTGATGATTTCCTTTCCCATGTTAGAGACATTTTCAACTATAATCTCTTCAAAAATGTTCTCAAATCCTTGATTTTTCTCTTCTTCTTCTGGGACCCCTATAATTTGAATGGTGTGGCATTTAATATTGTCCCAGAGGTCTCTGAGACTATCTTCAATTCTTTTCATTCTTTTTCCTTTATTCTGCTCTTCAGCAGTTATTTCCACCATTCTATCTTCCATGTCACTATCCATTCTTCTGCCTCAGTTATTCTGCTATTGATTCCTTCTAGAGTATTTTTAATTTCAGTAATTGTCTTGTTCATCTCCGTTTATTCTTTATTTCTTCTAGATCCTTGTTAAATGTGTTAATTGAGTCTTTCATTTTCTCCATTCAATTTTCAAGGTTTTGAATCATCTTTATTATCATTTCTCTGAATTCTTTTTCAGGTAGTTTGCATATTTCCTTTTTGTTTATGTGGTCTTGTGAGTTTTTGTTCCTTCATTTACACAATATTTCTCTGTCTTTTCACTTTTTTTTCCAACTTACTGTGTTTGAGTTCTCCTTTTCCCAGGCTTTGGGGTCATATTCCTTCTTCCTTTTGTTTTCTGCCCACAACTGGCCTTTTGATTAAGGTCACCTGCAATGTGTGTCTGTGAGCCAGACTGAAGACCTGGGCTCCACCCACTGTAGCCAGCAGAGGCAGGTTGTCCCAGAGTCAGGGCTAAGGCCTGATCTGTTAACCAAGGCTTTGACAGGATCCAGGATTTTCTAATAGTGCCCACTGGCAAGCTGACTTACCCAGGAAGGGTAAGTAACCACATGGTAAGTGTAAATGTCACCACATCACCAGATGGAAGGCAGATAGGAGGGTCAAGGCTATTTCAGGCCCTAAAGATTTTCTATGTTGTTGCTGGTAGTGTGTTTGATAGGCTGATTGGTTGGGTTTTGGAGAGGATAAGAAACGTCCTGGTCATGTCATCTGAGGAAAACTCTTATTTGAGGAACTTTTGAACGTTGCCTAGGCTGTTTTGGGATAGATATGCAGAATCTAGGAATATATCCCATTTCCTCCTCTAAGAGATTCATGTGCAACTGTAAGATAAAACCAGACCCACCTATCAACTAAGTCATAATGGTATGCCAATTAAGGAGTTAATATCATTAAATACTATAAAGTACCCTGTTAACTGGTGATAATTACTATCTATTGTATCTAGCTGCCCCTTAATATCCTCCATGAGGCTTTGCCAAGGTTTGGAAATTAAAAATCCCTCTTGGAACAAAGAAACCGGTTTTAAGATTTGACCCAAAGTGAGGTTGTCCTGCAAGTTGTCACTGTTTGCTTTCCAACAGGCTGTCCAGGGGCTTTACACAAGACACATGTGCCTCTCTATCAGTAGTAGGAACCAGAAGGTCTAGTGGATGACTTTTCTGAACCTGAAGCTCTGTACACTCCTTTCCTCTCCCAGACCTGTACTCCTGCTCTGACCCAGGGAGAAAGGGAGGCAAATTCTTGTGATCAAGAAGATCACAAACAGTAGCTCAAGAGGAAGAGTTCATTCATTGTTTCATGCCCTCAGCCTAAGACACTTAGCAGCACAATGTGTTTGAACAAATCACTTTCCCTCTCTGGGCCTCAGTTCCTCAGCTTATAAAATGAGGAATTGGGGACTATGAGTTGATGAAGATATGTTTCAGCTTTAAAGTTCCAAGATTATTATTTAAGTGGTAAAACTGGGTCAACTAAGAGTGGGAAAAGGGAGAGAATGTTGGATAGGTAGGGGAAATGGACAGCAGAAGCACTGAGCCATAAGCCTAGTACTGCTTCTGACTGGTTATTGCCTCTTCCTCCCTTGCAACTCCCTCTTGGAACAATAGAAAACAAGAGCTCCTTGGGCTCTACCTCTCTCCTAGGGAATATGTTGAGAAATTAACTATATGGGTAGGCAAAGGCTGCTTCCACTCCTTAAGATAAAGCCCTGGCCCAATGCTAACTCAGAGAAGGCAATGGCACCCCACTCCAGTACTCTTGCCTGGAAAATCCCATGGGCAGGAGCCTGGTAGGCTGCAGTCCATGGGGTCACAAAGAGTCAGACAAGACTGAGCGACTTCACTTTCACTTTTCACTTCATGCATTGGAGAAGGAAATGGCAACCCACTCCAGTGTTCTTGCCTGGAGAATGCCAGGGACGGGGGAGCTTGGTGGGCTGGTGTCTATGGGGTCACATAGAGTCGGACACGACTGAAGCAACTTAGCAGCAGCAGCAATGCTAACTTACCTTGATTTCCAGCACCCTTTGGCCACAATGGGGACATGTGGAAGAAGCTGGGAAAGCCACACATAGTCCTATACAAAAAGCCACCCAGGTAAGGTCTTGCTGATATTGGCACAGGAAATTAAATTTTCATAATTGGTTTATCTCAATCACAGGCTTTTGGTTTGACTTTGGTCAAGTCGCTTATCATGTCTGGGACTTGGTTCTGCCATCCATCACTTAGGGTAAAGCAGAATATGAAAAGAATGCTACATAGGAGTTCAGTTCTGCCATGACTATCTGAGTCTCTTCCTCGGTTTCTCCATCACTGTAATGAGAGGTTGGATTGGATGGACCATAGTGGTGCCCCTAAGCTCTGACAAAGCAGATTCACCAGCTCTTGCAAATCTAACACAAAGTTAAAAACAATAGGAAACCTTATTCATATCCTCATCCAAGATATATGAGGGTATTTAGGAAAACAGTTGGGGCTATCAGAAGACAGAGAAATCCCCACCGTGTGTAGTCAGGGCCCCTTGGAAGTGCTTTCAGGACATCTCCAGTAGAGTCAGAACTCAACTACCTTCCTAATGGATTCCTTATGACCCACATGTTATCTGGGACTGCTGTTACTCCTCCATAGGGTTCCACACTTGGGTACCTTCTGGTACATTTGCTACCTCTGCTGTAGCAAAAAGCATGAGCCAGGTCAGAAAGACAATATTGTCATCCAGTAGATAAAGACAGACAGCTTGAACAGTAGTCTGTATTCAAGCTAGACCAGAGCCTAGTTCACACAGAAAGTGACCTCTCAAGCATGGATACTGCCCACAATATGAGGTTACCTGTGTCACTTTGAGAAAGAATATAAGTTTGCATAGTTAAAACATTTTTTACTTCTCAAAGCCTGGTCACATCTTTATTTCTTTTGATCCTCACCTGTGAGGTGAGATAGGAAGGAAAGAATTATTCTCATTGTACAGAAGAGGAAAGTGAGGCCTGGAGAGGGCAAGTGAAGTCTGGCTTTTTCTGGCACTTTCTTTGTGTCCATCAAGAGGATGGCATTTGAGAGCCAGTGTTTGGTGCCAAGTAGTTCTGGAGGTATAAGAAGTGATGCACTTGGGCCTAGAGGAGAGAGACATTGGGCCACAGAGTACTACAGATGCCTAAGACCCTCCAAGAGAGTATAAGGGACCAATGAGTTCAGTCCTCAGGGCAGGCAGCATCTAATTCCTGGCTTCAGTTTCCCTCTCTCAGATGGTAGAACTTCTATAAATAAATATTTTCTTTGAAAGTGTTCTTAGACTTTCCATTTACAGTGGCTGCTCTCACTAGATCCTTATTCCATCTTGAGGAAGGAGTGGAACAGGGATGATGATCTTCACTTGAAACCTAGGGAAACTGAGGCTTTGAGACTTTAATTGATTTCCCATGTTACATAGCAAGCTGTGTCAGATATACCCTACCATTATATCCCAAAGGCTGGAGATAACCTAGCATCATGTGGCAGGCTGTTCTGTCCACAGTAGACAGGGTAGTCACACTCACCTGCAAGTAGATCTTCTTAAGTCCAGGAATGGAGTCACTGACACGGCCTGACACAAGGCGCCCAAGGCCTGAGGTAGCCCCAATACACACCAAGAGCACCCAGGTCTGCTTGATTTCCAAGAATTCCTCTTCCACATACTTCATCTGAAAAGCATAACATCAGGCCCCCAGGATAAGAGGAAGAAGAAAATCTGACTGGTTAACTGTTGGCATACCCAGAATCCTCTACTGCTTACTTCCCTGGAACATGACAAGAGTGCTTCCTCTTGCAGCCCCCTCCCCTGTAGCCTTAGCTCCAGAACCAGCTCTCTGGTTGTTTCCAACAGCTTAAAAGGCTGCATATCCCTTGGCTCTCTGGATTTTGGGCTTCTGAGCAACAGCTGAGGACAGTGGGTGTCTCTAAGCCTCTTCCAAGCCTTGGCAGGACAGAATACAGCTTTAACAACTGAAAAAAATCTAGGACTTCCTTTATTGTCTCCCCATTCCCTGACCCAGAACCGACAGCCTAGGGTAACAACAGGTCACCAAGGGAGAAGGATCCATCAGCTCCCAGGTAACACTCCAAAACTATGTTTTAAGAAACACAGTGTCTGTGGAAGATAACAGCTGGAAACAACCAACATTTCTGTGATCATGTAAGTTGGGTAGATGCTGGTTAAACAAAGGTGAATAGAGTTTTTTACTGTATTTAGGGATCTTTTGGTACCTTTATAAGATTGCTACACATTATGAAGGTAGACAGATCTAGTACACATTATTTCCTAAACAAAATTACTTGACTACAAAGACCAGCACTCCTTAAAACACTCTCTTAGAAAACCCTATTGTTGGTTCATCTAGGGGAAGTCTCCTGTATCTCAGTGATGCTTATCTTCTCTTGAGCATCCATCTAGATTTATCAGTAGGGGAAACCATAGGCATAGGCCTTTCCCTAAGGAACTTCCTCCATTTCCCACTGAGGTCTTCCCTCAGCCTGTGCTGTTTCCTACTCTCCAAATACCTCTTTTGTCTTTTTTCAAAGATCCTAGCTCTGCCCTTTCAATGTCCTCTGCTCCTACCCTCTGAACTTCAGGCAGATTACAGGCAGCTTCTTGGGGTCAGGTAGGGTAGACCCACCCTGGTATTTCTCACCAGGTGTACATAGGGAACGAAGTAGCCAAGGGCAGCAGCAGCGATCCCGAAGGCCCAGATGCGGTAGGTACGTTGGCGGAACACTCGCATGTTGAAGTACTTCCTGAGCTGAGCCAGAAAGCGTTGGCACAGGGTGTGGACACCTCTCTTGCTTGGGGTGTCCTGCGAGCTCGGCAGGAGGGGTCGGTAGGTGAGTGAAAGCAGCGTAAGAATAAACATAAAGGTACTCAGCACCTGGAAGGTTTGAGCGAGTTTGATCTTAGCCCCCAGTGTTTTGATGAGGAGGGGGAAGGATATGGAGAAGATGCTACTCCCAGCAGACACCACACCATTGGCCAGACCCAGACGGCGTTGGAAGTAATGGCCCAGGATGACGAGAGATGGCTGAAAGGCGAAGGAACAGCCACAACCAAAGAGAATCCCATAGGTGAAGTAACGCAGGCTTAGTGAGCTGTGGGAGAGACACCAAGAGCTATTCTCAGAGGCCTGACCAGCNTCAAAATTCCAAATTTTTTTATTTGACCTGTTTCCCCCTCCCCTGGGACTTGCAGGGTCATCCACTCGACTGCTGCCACAATTAATATTCTAAAACTGCACAGCATGTGTGTTTAGTAAGAATTATTTTTCATTCATTTTACTGGGGACATTTCAATATAGAAATGATGTTCTTCAATTTGGGGGAATTTTTCAGGGATTTTTTTTATTGTTGTTGCTGAATAATTTTATTCTTTTTTTTTTTTAATCATTTGTTTTTCTCAAACATAGTATTAGCTGGATATTGGATCTAATGGATTGATTCCCTAATTTTCACATTTTTTATGTCCCATAGTCCATTTGTTCATTTATTTTCTCCTTTCCTGGGTGCTTCCCTGGTAGCTCAGCTGGTAAAGAATCCACCTGCAATGCAGGAGACCCTGGTTTGATTCTTGGGTTGGGAAGATCCCCTGGAGAAGGGATAGGCTACCCATTCCAGTGTTCTTGGGCTTCTCTGGTGGCTCAGATGGTAAAGAATCTGTTTGCAATGAGGGAGACCTGGGTTTGATCCTTGGGTTGGGAAGATCCCCTGGAGGAGGGCATGGCAACCCACTTCAGTATTCTTGTCTGGAGAATCCCCATGGACAGAGGGGCCTGGTGGGCTACAGTTCATGGGGTTGCAAAGAGTTGGACATGACTGAGAGACTAAGCACAGCACAGCACAGGATAACTGGGGAAGGGCAAAGCTTGGACTTGTCTCTAGGCCTGTGTGACTCTAGTTTGAATTATAGGGCCCTATCAGCACTGTTCAAAAGAAAGCCACAACTATCCTATACAAAGTCTAGATGAGGGGCTACAAGAGTAAATTAGTGGCTTAGAGAGAACAGTTTCACTTACTGCTCATCTAGACAACATAGGTAGGGTGGTAACCAAAGCTTTATCCCAAGTAACAATAAAATTCTGCAAGGAGCCAAGATTCTGGATGTTTGAGACCCTCCATGGTACTTTTCAGTGTCTTTCTCCATGCTCAGGGCCCTTAATATTTCAGAGAGTGGTTGGTGGTATCCTCAGAGATACTCCTTCCTCAACCATACCCATGGTCTGGATATCCCAAAACCCTTTACTCCAGGCCCTAGATAATCTCCATAGGGATCCTAAGATAAGGAGTTCCTTTAACTTCTGAAGCCTGGCTCCTGTTCCTGAACATTATATGGACTAGTTTACCAGAGTAGCTTGGCTACTTGGTGGGAAATGGGACCTCAAAGAAGTTATTGGCCTGGCCATGTAGGACAAGTTCTGGCTAAAACTCTTAGGCTCTGCTTTGGCCATAAACCTATATAACAGAAGGCAAAGTATCAGAATGGAAAAGGCTATGGGAAGGTCAGCTTGGCTGGCCATCTGCCATCAGATGACACTGGCATAAACTAGTAAAAAATTTTGTTTTCTTTTTGATGCTTCCACATATTTTGCAATACTTTTTATCTGGCCACTTAATAACAGTGCTTTCCATGGTCAGGCAGTTCCTCTTCATGAATAGACCTAGTCCTCATACTAAAGGACTGGACCTATGGCACAGAGATGAAGTGGTGCTAGCTCTCATGATTCTAAGACAACCACCGTCATCATTGCTTTCCATCTGTTTGCATTCATTGGGTATGAGCAAGGGCTTTGGTTTCAAAAGGGTTACCTCTACTTAGAACACATAGCTAAGCCAATTGCTCCTCTTCTGTCAAATTCCTTGGGGCTTCCTTCCATTAGAATAGAGGTACCCTTTGGGATTGACCCAAGCTAGGGGCCTTGCTAAGGGAAATGCATTATGAAGGTCTGAAGGAGACACTCAGGGAGGGGGCCAGTGGGAGTAATGCATGGGATCCTGTTCAGGGAGCTGTGTAGTGGATCTATTTCTACCTGGGCCCTGACGCAGGAGACCCCTGAGTAGGCTTGCCAAAGCCCTGCCCAAACTTTGCCCCATCTCACAACATCTAAAGGAACTCAGAGCCCTGATTTAGACACAACAGGAGAGATGACTTGGAGTTCTAGCCATAAACAGAACCATATTACACTGGATGTGAGGCCATCCAGAAAGTTTCTTGGCTCTAAAGATGTTCTTACAGAAAGGGCAAAGGGAGTGGGGGAGGAGCTTAAGGGCTGGGGAACAGTGTGCCTAAAGAAGAATGCCAGGAGAAAGCACATATGAGCTCTTTCCCCTCCTGTAACTGAGCTCATGTGGATTGGAAAGAAAATAGGATCCGTATGTTGCTAATTTGTTTACACTTTGCTCTGCTTGGCCTTAAAAACAGGCCGCTGCTGAGTAGCACTGAGGCTGGAGCTGCTTCTGAGGCCTAACTCCTTCCCACAAGAAGCCAGGCACCAGCCTGCTGAGGGCAAATGAGGCCGGCCACCAGAGGGGTCCTGAAAAGATTTGGAGCTGCAGCCCTGGGAGGGCTGAGCAGATTACAGACAGGATGTGGTTTTCCCTGCCTCTGTTCCAATTGGATAGAACCAAGCTAAGAAACTATTGCAGGCCAGACACAAGCTCTGCTGGAGGGTAGACTGGGCAGCCAGAAATGCTCAAGTCATAAGTGGACTCAATCTCACAGGGCCCAATCGTGGCAGAACACAATTATCATTCTCTGCTGTGAGTGGATCCTTAGGCCTAGAGTGCATAACCATGGTCCTCTGGGAAGCCAAGCTCAGAAAACAGGTCTCTGACAAGTTAGCTATGTCTCCAGGCCAGCATTCTCCCACACCAGGAGATTGGAAGTAGGAGGTACCATAACTTCCAAAGTGTCTTTGGCAGAAAATTATTGGAATTCTTTTGGAATGCCATATTCCTCAAGCTGTGGTGGAGAGTTTTGCCTTCTCCCTTCTCCTACAGATATGCTTCTGGAGAGCAGCAGAGATAAGGAGAATATGAACTTGTAACCTATTCCTTGCCGGACACTGAACAAATTCTGCCAGTGGGATCTATGGGACCAGAATTTGAGTTTACTAAGTTTAGGTCTAGTTGGATAGCTGGGTGTTGGGTCTGTATCTCAGTGAGGGATGCTGCTGAACATCCTTTCTCATACCCAAGACGTGAATCTTTATCACGTTTGTCCCAAACTGTCCTAACATTTGTTGTTTAGTCACTAAGTCATGTCCAACTCTGCTACCCCACGGACTGCAGCAGACCAGGCTTCCCTGTCCTTCACTATCTCTTGGAGTTTGCTCAAACTCATGTCTATTGAGTTGGTGATGCTATCTAACCATCTCACCCACTGCCACCCTCTTTTCTTTTTGCTTTCAATCTTTCCCAGCATCAGGGTCTTTTCATTGCCATGCAGAAATGGAAAAGGATCAGAAATGCCAAACAGCCTTGGTCTCAGCTGACCTCTTTTTCAGCATAAGATTACCCAAGAATCCTCTAATGGTAGGTGTTCAGATGGTCTTATGCTAGATTTTCATTCCTAGGAGGGCAGTTGAGGTCATGAGATGTGTGGCATATTGAAGGGAAATAGAATGACAGAGTGGAAGACATACCTGAAAAGACCTGATCTAATTTCATGTTGTAGATATAAAAATTGAGGCCCAGAGAGGGAAATGATACTCATCAATTGTTCCATTGCCATTCAGTGGCCAAAATTGAACATGGGCTCAGCTGTATGAATGCCCAAGCTTAAGCTTCTCTTACCACTTTGGAAATCTTGAGTCCTCTTTGGGTATATTCCCTACCAATATGTCCTTGGGGACTCTACCTAGATAAATCCCGTTGAACAATAATTCCTGGGAGCAAGGTATTTGAAGACCCTACATGGAAAAGGCCATAGGGGATTCTGCAATGAAAAGAGTATCTCCATTTGAGGCCCAGAAAGAAGCCAAGGGCAAATGGCCAGCAATTCCTAGCCTTACCTGGTGAAGGAGCTGGTATGGAGGCCAATGAAAGCAACAGCAGCCCCTGCAGTTGCTGTGATTCGGCAGCCCAAACGATCAGTGAATATACTCACAATGGGAGAACAGAAGAAGATCATTCCCATTGAGAGGGCTCCTACCCATGCTGCAGAGAAAAGAAGCACAAAGACATCTTAGTTTAATGTGGTACCTGGTGGTGCAGCTGGTATGTCAGTTCTTCTCTGACCCTTCACAGGGGGCATTGTGTTGGCCTGTACTGCCAGCCTGCTAGTCCCTAATGGCCAGAGAGGTTAGGTAATTTTCAAAGTTCCTGTAACAAGGCAATGTGAGAACCAGGGGTCTAGTTCATAAGCATACCTAGAACTTCAAAGCTGGGGTAAGGGGTCTTTAAAGATCAAGTCTGTGGTAGAGATGTCTAGCTAGCTACCACACAGCTGCACTACATTTCTTAGCCTGTTTCCTGTGGCTATTTGGTATGACCATGTGACAGAATTCTGACCAATACAATGTGGGTAAAAAGGACACATACCACTTCCGGGTTTGGACCATAAAAAGACTCCCATGATGTTTCTGCTTTCTTGGATGCCATGTATTAAGACTGGCAGAACTGCCATCAGTTCTGTCTGGGACCCTGAATGGAGTTCCTCCTTTCTCTCCAGTCTGGAACCCTTGCCCTGGATGTTACCTAAGAATTAAACTTCTTTTCCTTTAAGCTACTGAATTTTTGAGGGCTGTTGTTATAGCAGTTAAATAAACACAAACTAAGACAAGGAGATTCCTCTACTACCATTTTATTGATAAAGAAACAAGTCTAGAAATGTGAAGGGACTTGCCAAATATCACATAGCAAGTTAAGTGGCAGAGCTGGGCCTCAGACCTAACTCTCCTTATTTCTACTCCAATGTTCATTGTATTATATCTCTAATTAGGATTAATGAAGCTCCCATCATTGAAAGTGTGCAAGCAGAGGCTAGATATAAAACGGGATTCAACCACTGGTGTCAGATTTGGACTAGCCAGCATTTCAGGCTTCCTTCCAGGGATACTAAGCCAGATTTATAGCCTTAGGCACTAGGCTACTTGGTTTCAGTGCCAAGGAACATGAAAGTTAATTAAGCCTTCAGAAGCTTAGGTAAGATTTGTCTTGGTCACTGGAACAGTCCTGCGAAAATGCTAAGACTAAGGTGTAAAGAAGGCCACAGAAAAAGGCCTCCTGGAATTGACACAGGGCAGGTAGAGGAGTCACCCCAAGATCGGACACTATACAAGAGAATCATATAACCATCCTGCTGAAATCCTTCATCAGAGTCCATGTTTGGCAAATCCCTGGGGTGACCCAGAGGGATGGTATGGGGAGGGAGGTGGGAGGGGGTTCAGGATGGGGAACACATGTACACCTGTCGTGGATTCATGTCAATGTACGGCAAAACCAATACAATATTGTAATTAGCCTCCAATTAAAATAAATAAATTTATATTTAAAAAATTAAAAAAAAAAAAACCAAGAGTTTACTCTGTTTATAAAGGCTTTAAGTGTTTGTAACAATCCTCAACAGGGAGGAAGAGATTTGCCCTTTTACTTAGATTCTTGCTCAGCCATCAGAAAGAAAGCCCAAGCTTTTTTTGTTTGAAGGCCGTTACCAAGTTTCATTGTGAGCCTCTCTTTTCTAGGCTAAACAATCTTAGTTTCCCTAACTTTTATTCTTAGCTTTAATTCCTAATTCTATAATTCCTTTGAGAGCTCTCCTCTGAGTATGTTCCAAGTCTTCTTCATCATCATCAAAAAGTATTCACTGAGTGTCACCCGAACAGCAAGCCAGGCCAGCTTCTGGCTCTCTCGAATTGTGCAGCCCCAGAAGGGCCAGAGGAGTACAGTCTGAGGTTAGACAAGTCTACTGTCTGTGTCTCTTACCTCAGTACCTAATAGGTTGTTCAGATCTCCACTGGGAATCTTTATTTTGCTAGGGGTGCCATCTTAAGTCTTAGTGGCTGGCTCCAAAAGCACTGGCCTGAGATATCAGGAGACCTGAACTCTCATCAAAATTTTACCTTACACCTTTCAGGTTCACCTCTTATCAGCTATGGGATCTTGAGCAAGTCACACAGCACTCCTCTAATCCTCAGTCTTCTCATTTATAAAATGGGGATTGAAATTCTCCACATACCTTCTTCAAAGTTTTTTTTTAATCTAATGATTATCAAATGTGATCATATGTATGAGAGCTTTGTAGATACCAATAATCGCACCATATATAAAACTTAATACAAATGGATCAAGTAAAACAAAATTTTTAGAAGTGAGTATAGGAGAAAATCTTTCTAGCCTTTAGTTAGGCAAAGATTTCATAATTACCAAAAGTATGATCCATTAAAAAATCAACACTAGACTTCATCAAGATGTAAAACTTCTGCCCTTTGAAAAATACTGTTATGAACATGAAAGAGCAAGCCACAGACTGAGAAAAATATTTATGACACGCACGTCTTATCAAAGTCTAATATCCAGAGTACAAGTGTGAGTTGACACTCATAACTCAGTAAGAAGACAGCAAACAATCCAGTTTAAAATATGGGCAAAAGATTTGAACAGACATTTTACACACACACAAATGCATGACATGAATAGCAATTGAGTACATGAAAAGATGCTCAATATTATTAATCATTCAAGAAATGCATGTTAAAACCAATACCCCTGTATAACCACTGAAAAAGCTTTTTTAAAAAAATGACAATACCTAGTACTGGTGAGGATGTAGAGGAACTGGAAATCTCATACAATGCTGATGGGAATGTAAAAATGGTATACCTGCTTTGGAAAACAGTTTGGCAGCTTCTTGAAAGTTAAACATACAATTACCCTATGATCCTGAAATCGCTCTCTTGGGTACTTAGCCAAGATAAATGAAAAATTATATTCATAAAAAACCTGTACCTAGATGTTTTTGCAGATTTTTCATAATTGCCAAAATGTGTCAATAACTCAAAATGTACTTCAACTGATGAATGGATAAATAAGTGAATATACATTAATATAGTGGAATACAACTCTGCAATAAACTGTAATAAACTACTGATACATGAAATGACTTTTATCAGCAGCATTATGCTAAGTGAAAAGAAGCCAGACACAAATGATTCCATTTATATGTAATTCCAAAAAAGGCAAAACTGTGCAGTCAAACGGATCAGTGAATGCCAGGAGGAAGGGTGAGGGGAAATGACTCATTATAGAGGCGTATGGGGGAACTTTTTGGAGTATTGAAATATTATATATCTTGACTGTAAGTGGTGGTATTCTTCTGTCAAAATTCATAGAATTGAGCATATAAAAAGAGTGACTATTACCATATGTAAATCATACCTCAATAAATCTGTTATAAAAAAAGAGAAGCACAAAAGGGGCAGAGAAGCAAGAAGTGCAAGTGGGAGATCTCATTTATGATATATGTATTTTTATTCTGGCCAGATTTTCAAAAAAATTAGTTCAAGTGTATTGAATTTGAACAAAAATGAAAAATTAAATTCAGTAAATTATCTTACTGATATTTTATCAACTACAACTCACCAATATCTGGCCCTTCTGAAAATATCTAAAATACAATGAAAACTGATGATGATTGGGCTTTAAAGTATCTTTTGCATAGTCAAAGAAAGTTTAAATTACATTGGATATAGCTCTTTATGTTAATGACATATATTCGTCATTATGGTATCATATAGAATATTTTCACTGCTGTAAAAATTCATGCTCTGCCTATTCATCCCTATTCCCCTCCAAACCTCTGGCAACCACTGATCTTTTTACTGTCTCCATAGTGTTGCCTTATCCAGAATGCTATATAATTGGAATAATATAGTAAATAGTCTCTTCAGATTGGCTTCTTTTACTTTTATACATTTAAATTTTCCCTATGCCAAAACATGACAAAGATGCCACAAAAAAAGAAAATTACAGGCCAATATCACTGATGAACATAGATGCAAAAATCCTTTATAAAATCCTAGCAAACAGAATCCAACAACATATTAAAAAGATCACACATCATGACCAAGTGGACTTTATCCCAGGGATGCAAGGATTCTTCAGTATCCTCAAATCAATCAACATAATACACCACATTAACAAATTGTAAAATAAAAACATATGATTATCTCAATAGATGCAGAGAAAGCCTTTGACAAAATTAAACATCCATTTATGATTAAAAAAAAAAAAAAAGCCTCCAGAAAGCAGGAATAGAAGGAACAGTCCTCAACACAATAAAAGCTATATATGATAAGCCCACAGCAAACATTATCCTCAATGGTGAAAAATTGAAAGCATTTCCCCTAAAGTCAGGAACAAGACAAGGGTGCCCACTCTCACCACTACCTGTCTCTTATACACATCTGGAACCGTGTGCCTTAAAATCATTTCAGCGAACCTCTCCAGGCTTTAAAAAAGAAAAGAAAAAAATTGTGGTACTGCTTCTCGTTTAGGAAGTAGAGGATGGGCGCTATTCCCAAGCGCAAACCCCGCGGGGCACCCCCAGCGGCCAGTCCCCGGCCCTGCGCTGTGTCCGGAGCCAAGGAGGTTCTCGGGGGGCCGGCCGGGGTCCCTCTGACGCCCGCGAAGGGCCGGGCCCCCGGCAGCGACGCCCGGACACCCGCGGGAAGGGCGGCGCTGGCTGGGGTACCTCGGAGGACGAGGGCCTCGGCGGGGGACCGGCCGGCGCTCGCGGAACTCGGAGCGCGGATGCGCGAGGCCACGGCGCTGGACCCGGGGTGGAAGAGTCTGGAAGGCGGGGGCCGGAGAAGGGGGTGCCCTGAGGCCGCGGGCCGGGACTCGGGGAGTGGGCAGCGGAGGGCGCGCCCGTGGACGTGAGCGCGGGGCCGGTGCGCGCCCGAACCACCGGCGATCCCGCCTCCCCGGGCCCCGGGTCCAGGGCGCCCCAAGCCCGCGCTGGGATATGGGCGCCCGCGGCTGGGGGAACGCCCCCCGAGGCTGGGAGCTGAGCCGCGGCGGCGGTCGCCGAGGGAGGAGGACGAAGGCGCGGCCCGCTCTGCCCGGGGAGAGGCCGGTGGTCCCCTTCCGCCCGGGATGGAGGACCCGGCGGGGCCGGCCCGCGCCCCCAGACCCGGGGAAGCGGCTCAGGTAAGGAGCGCGGCCGCGCGCCACCGCCTCGCCCCAGTGGCCCAGTGTCCACCCCTGAACCTGCCCGCTCCTCCGCCTGGCCCTGCCCCACGAACCCCCGCCGCCTCCTGCCGGGGCCCCGGGCGCCCCGCACCTGCCCCTTCGCCGCCGGGCTCCTCGGAGGCGGGGAGGAGGAGCCCTGCGGTGCAGTTGGGACTCTTCTCCAGTCTTTACCCCAAAGACTAAAGGCTCAGCCGTGCTCAGACGGGACTTAACTTCGGAGCGGGAACGGTGGTCCATAACCCGGCCTTGCGCATCCCTCGGCGGCGCGGCGGGTGGGTGGGAGTGCCCTTGGGGGCTAACCTGGGCTTCGGGGCGCAGGAGGGGGACAGAAAGCCCTGAAGTGCGCCGTCTCACCCCCTCTTCACTGGGGTGGTCCCTCCATCCTCACCCACTACCATCAAAGCACTTAGGTGTATGTTTGCATGTTATCACTTGGTTACGTTGGGATTCATTATTGATAGGAAGTCCGTAACAGCCAGCCAGCGTAGTTGCTGTTCATAAATTTCGGGACAGTAGCGTTCAGTGTGGAGAAGGCAATGGCACCCCACTCCAGTACTCTTGCCTGGAAAATCCCATGGACGGAGGAGCCTGTAGGCTGCAGTCCATGGGGTCGCGAACAGTCGGACTCGACTGACTCGACTGAGCGACTTCCCTTTCACTTTTCACTTCCATGCATTGGAGAAGGAAACGGCAATCCACTCCAGCATTCTTGCCTGGAGAATCCCAGGGACGGGGGAGCCTGACGGGCTGCTGTCTATGGGGTCGCACAGAGTCGGACACGACTGAAGTGACTTAGCAGTAGCAGCGTTCAGTGTTTCTGGGAAGCCGCTGATCTTCAAGTGTTACCCGCTGTCTCGGAGCAGGTGATGCAGGGCTGGCGCTCTGAATAGATGCGCGGTACCTTGGTGCAGTGCTGCTGGGTCTTCCTTAAAGCCGGTAAATCCGTGTGAAGCAGTGGAGTTGTATTNACCACAATGAGGTACCATTTCACACCAGTCAGAATGGCTGCGATCCAAAAGTCTACAAGCAATAAATGCTGCAGAGGGTGTGGAGAAAAGGGAACTCTCTTACACTGCTGGTGGGAATGCAAACTAGTACAGCCACTATGGAGAACAGTGTGGAGATTCCTTAAAAAAACTGGCAATAGAACTGCCTTATGACCCAGCAATCCCACTGCTGGGCATACACACTGCGGAAACCAGAATTGAAAGAGACACATGTACTCCAATGTTCATCGCAGCACTGTTTATAATAGCCAGGACATGGAAACAACCTAGATGTCCATCAGCAGATGAATAGATAAGAAAGCTGTGGTACATATACACAATGGAATATTACTCAGCCATTAAAAAGAATACATTTGAATCAGTTTTAATGAGGTGGATGAAATGAGCCTATTATACAGAGTGAAGTAAGTCAGTAAGAAAAACACCAATACAGTATATTAATGCATATATATGGAATTTAGAAAGATGGTAATGATAACCTTGTATGTGAGACAGAAAAGAGACACAGATGTATAGAACAGTCTTTTGGACTCTGTGGGAGAGGGAGAGGGTGAGATGATTTGGGAGAATGGCATTGAAATGTATATTATTATATGTGAAATGAATCGCCAGTCCAGGTTCGATGCATGATACAGGGTACTCAGGGCTGGTGCACTGGGATGACCTAGAGGGATGGTATGGGGAGGGAGGTGGGAGGAGGGTTCAGGATGGGGAACACATGTACACCTGTGGCAGATTCATGTCGACATATGGCAAAACCACTACAATATTGTAACGTAATTAGCCTCCAATTAAAATAAATAAATTTATATTAAAATAAATAAATTTCCCCCATGTATTTTCATGGCTTGAAAGATTTTTTTTTCAGCACTGAATAATATTCCATTGTCTAGATGTACCACAGTTTATTTATTAACTCACTCCCTGAAGGAATCTTGGTTTCTTCCACATTTTGGCAATTATAAATAGATGTATATAAATTTTTGTGTTGATGTATGTTCTCGACTCATTTGGTTAAACACTAAGGAGCATGCTAAATTGTATGTTCAGTTTGGGAAGAAATTGCCAAGCTTTCTTCCAAAGTCGCTATACCATTTTGCATTCCCAACAACAAGGAGTGAGAATTCTTGTTGCTCTCCATCCTTGGGGGCTTCCCTGGTGGCTCAGAGGTTAAAGCGTCTGCCTCCAATGCGGGAGACCTGGGTTCGATCCCTGGGTCGGGAAGATCCCCTGGAGAAGGAAATGGCAATCCACTCCAGTATTCTTGCCTGGAGAATCCCATGGACAGAGAAGCCTAGTAGGTTACAGTCCACGGGGTCGCAAAGAGTCGGACACGACTGAGCGACTTCACC
>SJYT01077953.1:0-10599 GCA_006410635.1 Cephalophus harveyi
GGTCATGTATGGATGTGAGAGTTGGACTGTGAAGAGAGCAGAGTGCCGAAGAATTGACGCTTTTGAACTGTGGTGTTGGAAAAGACTCCTGAGAGTCCCTTGGACTGCAAGGAGATTCAACCAGTCCATTCAAAAGGAGATCCGTCCTGGGTGTTTTTTGGAAGGACTGATACTAAAGCTGAAACTCCAGTACTTCGGCCACCTGATGCAAAGAGTTGACTCACTGGAAAAGACTCTGCTGCTGGGAGGGATTGGGGGCAGGAGGAGAAGGGGATGACAGAGGATGAGATGGCTGGATGGCATCACCAACTAGATGTGTATAAGAGACAGGTATNAGTCCATTCAAAAGGAGATCCGTCCTGGGTGTTTTTTGGAAGGACTGATACTAAAGCTGAAACTCCAGTACTTCGGCCACCTGATGCAAAGAGTTGACTCACTGGAAAAGACTCTGCTGCTGGGAGGGATTGGGGGCAGGAGGAGAAGGGGATGACAGAGGATGAGATGGCTGGATGGCATCACCAACTGGATGGATATGAGTTTGAGTGAACTCCGGGAGTTGGTGATGGACAGGGAGGCTTGGCATGCTGCAATTCATTGGGTTGCAAAGAGTTGGACACGACTGAGCGACTGAACTGAGCTGAACTGAAATTTGATTTAGTCAAGATTACAATATATTGCTCTTACACAAAGACATAGTTAAGAATGTGGCGGTGGGGAGAAGACAAATTCCTGGTGAGCCTGTGCTTCAATAGTTCAGCCTAAAATCTACACCAGAGTTTTTCACAACTAAGAATATTGACCATACAAAAATATGTGTGTGTATAATAAAATGTGGTCACATGAGGTACAAACTGGAAAATCATAACTATCAGCTGTATGCATAAACATTTTTTTCTTATGTTCAGCTCTAATTAAACCAAAATTTTAGGGACTTCAGTCATTCACTTGCAGAAAATATTTACAAAACATATTTTTATATCCTAAATATATAAAAAAAACCTCTTACTATGAATAATAAGGAAAGCAAATACATTGTAATAGGATTCAAGATGCTTTGAAAAGATGTTTTACTAACAGAGGATATGCAAATGGCAAGTAAGTACATGAAAAGGCAATAACTTCACTTGTCATTGAAGAAATGCAATTTAAAATCACGAGATACTACTGCACACTCATTAGAATGGCTAAAATTAAAAGGCGTGAAATTACTTAATGTTGCCAAAGATGTGGAAACACTGTAACCATCATGGGTTGGCAGTAGGAGGCAGAAAGTTATACCTATGTCAGAAAAAAAATGCTGTTTCTTATTATGCTACACATATATATATACTATCTAAACCTACCACTCATCTTCTATGTATTTTTGCAAGAGAAATAAAAACATATGTATACACAAAATTCCTATAACCACGTATATTGTTATAGCACTTTTTTTCATAACAGCCCCAAATGGAAACAACTAAAACGTCTATCAACTGGTGAATAAATGAGCAAATTGTGTTTAACACCATGGAACACTACTAAGTAATGAAAAAGGATTAGCTACTGATAAATGCAATAATATGGGTAAATTTCAAAAGCATTATGCTGAGCAAAAGAAGCTAGACATAAAGATTGCACACTATGTAATTTTATTTATATGATATTTTATATAATCAAACCTATAGGTAGAGAAAACTGATGAGTGGTTGCCAGGGACTGGAGAAGGCTGACAGAAAAAGGCAGGAAAAATTTGGGGGGTTGAATAAAAATGTTCTATATCTTGATTGTACAGTGATTACCCAGCTGTACACATAATGTGTTATGATGAACTGTACACTTAAGAATGATGATTTTCATTGAATGTGAATTACACTTCAATAAAAGTCAACAGGAAAATATATGTAAATGTAAAAGCAAGTGAGTTTCAGTAACAATTTAAATAGCAACATAACAGCTGTGATCAATATTTTTCAGTGCAGCCCCGAAATGACTATATGAAACAATTCTTTTGTTCAACTTTCCAGTTCCCCAAATATGCCATAGTACATGATAGGTGTTAGACATTTGTTGAATTTGTCCTGAATATTCACTGGAAGGACTGATGCTGAAGCTGAAGCTCCAATACATTGGCCACCTGATGTGAAGAACTGACTCATTGGAAAAGACCCTGATGCTGGGTAAGACTGAAGGCAGGAGGAGAAGGGGATGACAGAGGATGAGATGGTTGGATGGCATCACCAACTTGATGGACATGAGTTTGAGCAAGCTCTGGGAGTTGGCGATGGACAGGGAAGCCTGCGTGCTGTAGTCCGTGGGGTCGCAAAGAGTTGGACACAACTGACCAATTGAACTGAACTGAACTGAGACATCTGTTGAACAAATAAATGAATAAATGAATGATCACTAAATAAAAAGGGAAACCAAGACTATGAAAACACACAGAATTTGTGCTACATAATAGTACCCATCATGAGACATCCACATTAATAGAGGTGATGATGACTCAGGTTATTGCATGTAAATCACTACAGAAGTATGTGGAGGAGCAGTCAGGCTCCATGCAGTTCTGATGGCTGGCTTTCTTGTTGTCATAGAAAGAATCAGCTTTGAGATTCACTGATAGATAAGGCGTACTTTTTATATTGTTATTCTATTTCATTGGAGAAGGCAATGGCACCCTACTCCAGTACTCTTGCCTGGAAAATCATTACTTTTTATTATCTTTTTTTTTTTTTACTTTTTTAGAATTTATTTTTTCTGTCATTTGCTTCCTTGTTTAGGTCGTTTGTTTGCTTGTTTTAATGTAAGATTTTTTGTTTTGTCTTTTTAAAATACATTTATGGCTATAGTTTTTTTCCTGAGTTCTACTTTGGTCATGTTCACCGTTTTGAAGTGTAGAATATTTATTGGTGTTCATTTATAACTTGTTCATGGTTTGGGGTCTGTTTTCTTTAAATCAAGAATTGAAAAAAATTTCTTTCAGGTGAATCATTGCTTCTCCTCCCTCCTGATCACCATCCTGCATTCTTGTTCTTTTTTGATATTAATTTCTTACTCAATTTTGTTATGGCCAGAGAAAAATGGCTTTAATGATTTATGCTTTTTGTAACTTATATTAAAATTTTTGTTTAATACATTGCACAACTCTGTTAAGTATTCCTTGGGTGCTAAAAATTGGGGGATGAGGAAGAGTGTGTTAATTCATGACTAAGGCATGTTATTTGTGCTAATCACACTCTCCATATACTAGCATATTTTGCATATTTTGGTTGATTTGATCTGTATTTGGTCGACTTGATCTGTATTGTAGTTTGAGCAAGCTCAGGCTATAGTTTTTTTCCTGAGTTCTACTTTGGTCATGTTCACCGTTTTGAAGTGTAGAATATTTATTGGTGTTCATTTATAACTTGTTCATGGTTTGGGGTCTGTTTTCTTTAAATCAAGAATTGAAAAAAATTTCTTTCAGGTGAATCATTGCTTCTCCTCCCTCCTGATCACCATCCTGCATTCTTGTTCTTTTTTGATATTAATTTCTTACTCAATTTTGTTATGGCCAGAGAAAAATGGCTTTAATGATTTATGCTTTTTGTAACTTATATTAAAATTTTTGTTTAATACATTGCACAACTCTGTTAAGTATTCCTTGGGTGCTAAAAATTGGGGGATGAGGAAAAGTGTGTTAATTCATGACTAAGGCATGTTATTTGTGCTAATCACACTCTCCATATACTAGCATATTTTGCATATTTTGGTTGATTTGATCTGTATTTGGTCGACTTGATCTGTATTGTAGTTTGAGCAAGCTCTGGGAGTTGGTGATGGACTGGGAAGCCTGGCATGCTTCAGTCCATGGGGTCGCAAAGAGTCAGACATGACTGAGCAACTGAACCGAACTGATCTGTATTTCTCAGATCAGTTGTGTTAAAGTCTC
This sequence comes from Cephalophus harveyi, assembly GCA_006410635.1. Classification (NCBI taxonomy): domain Eukaryota; kingdom Metazoa; phylum Chordata; class Mammalia; order Artiodactyla; family Bovidae; genus Cephalophus; species Cephalophus harveyi. The sequence continues at coordinate 3,914 of SJYT01077953.1, forward strand.
TATCTGTAATCAAGGATTTGTCCATTTCTCATTTGTTTGAATACTAGTTTGACTCCATCTGTTTTCTGTTTTGCTCTGGTTAATATCCTTATCTAAATTTCTTTATTTTGTAAATATCTACCTTATGCACTTCTTCCGACCCCTTACTTTCAGACTTTCTGTTCCATTTTGTGAAGTTCTATCTCTGAGGACACCTACATACTGCATCTTATTTGATAACTAAATCTGGGAACTCTGTCTTCTGATAGATCAGTTGAATCTGCCAAGAAACAAACAAAAGACAGTAATCTGCATCATGTTTATTGGGGGAATGCAGCTCAAGATAAAAGTGTCATAAGCAGGAAAAGGCAAGGACAAAGTTTCTCTAGCAAAACAGATCTGCCCCATATGGAAGCAGAGGGGAAGGAAGAAGAACACGGGAAAAAGAGTCAGACTCAGTCCACAACCTGAAATTTCCAACCTGGCTAATATGAGACCGCAGCCCAAGCTGCCTTTAACAAGGCTGAGTGTTCTGTAGAAGTGGTTTTTATGAGTATCCTTGGGAACTTCCCAGGATAAGGCCAGCCATGGGGGGAATGTGGTGGTGGATTTGGAGAGGGCAAGAAGGGTTAGTCAGCCACTATGTTCCTCATTACAGGAAGTCTGAGCAAATCCCCTAACACTGTTATTTAAATGCTTAGATTAATTCCTCTCATCTTATGTTTTCCAATTTTTGCTTGTATTTCTTTATTGCATTCTATTGGATTAACTTTTCCTTGTTCAGTTTCATCACAAAGGTAACTTAGAAGATAGACGTTTATGTTATTCACCTGGATATATTGTTCGATGCATGTAATTTTTAAAAATTATGATTGGAGCATAATTGATTTACAATGTTGTGTTAGTTTCAGGTGTACAGCAAAGTGAATCAGTTATACATGTACATATATCTACTCTTTTCAGTTTCTTCTCCCATATAGGTCATTACAGAGTAGTGAGTAGAGTTATCTCTACTCACCAGTGTGATACAGCTGGTCCTTATTAGTTATCTATTTTATATTTCAGTTCAGTTCAATTCAGTCGCTCAGTTGTGTCCTACTCTTTGCGACTCCATGGACTGCAGCACGCCAGGCTTCCCTATCCATCACCAACTCCCAGAGGTCATTCAAACTCATGCCCATTGACTTGGTGATGCCATCCAACCATCTCAGCCTCTGTCATCACCTTCTCCTCCTGCCTTCAATCTTTTCCAGCATCAGGGTCTTTTCCAAGAGTTGTGTCCTACTCTTTGCGACTCCATGGACTGCAGCACGCCAGGCTTCCCTATCCATCACCAACTCCCAGAGGTCATTCAAACTCATGCCCATTGACTTGGTGATGCCATCCAACCATCTCAGCCTCTGTCATCACCTTCTCCTCCTGCCTTCAATCTTTTCCAGCATCAGGGTCTTTTCCAAGAAGTCAGTTCTTTGCATCAGGTGGCCAAAGTATTGGAGTTTCGGCTTCAACATCAGTCCTTCCAATTAATATTCAGGACTGTTATCCTTTAGGATGGACTGGTTGGATCTCCTTGCAGTCCAAGGACTCTCAAGAGTCTTCTCCAACATCACAGTTCAAAAGCATCGATTCTTTGGTGCTTAGCTTTCTTTATGGTCCAACTCTCACATCCATACATGACTACTAGAAAAACTATAGGTTTGACTAGATGGACTTTTGTTGGCAAAATAATGTCTCTGGTTTTTATATGCTGTCTAGGTTGGTCGTAACTCTTCTTCCAAGAAACAAGTGTCTTTCAATTTCACGGCTGCAGTCACCATCTGCAGTGATTTTGGAGCCCCCCCCAAAATAAAATCTGTCACTGTTTTAGTACTGTGTATATGTCAATTCCCATCTACAAAATTATCCCTCCCCACTCTTACCTCCAGGCTTCCCAGATAGCAGGAAGTGGTAAAAACAAACAAACAAACAAAAAATCCTGCCTGCCAGTGCAGGAGACATAAGAGATGTGGGTTCGATCCCTGGGTCAGGAAGATCCCCTGGAGGAGAGCATGGCAACCCACTCCAGTTATCTTGCCTGGAGAATTCCCATGAACAGAGGAGCTTGGTGGGCTACAGTCCATAGGATCACAAAGAGTCGGACATGACTGAAGTGGCTTAGCACACACACATGCACTCTTAACCCCAGGAAACCACAAGTTTGTTTTATAGATCTATGACTCTACTTCTGTTTTGTAAACAGGCTCATTTGCACCCTTTAAAAATATTCTACATATATTTAATATCATATGATATTTGTCTTTCTTTGTCTGACTGACTTCTAAAAAAAAGATTATCACAATAATGCATGAACCTGGCTGAAGAATCAAATGGTTCAGAAGCCCTTACTCTTATAAGCAAGAAGTTCAACTCCTATACTTCCAAATCCCAGCCTGCCTTTCCAGAAGTAAACACTTTAATCTCTTTAAATCTTCTTATTGCTACTTCTAGAAATCTAATTCACCATTTTGACTTGTTAGCTATAGATATTGTCTAATAACTTCTTGCTATGTTTTAATGATGCTTTTGTTCAATTACGTGACATCTAGTAATATCTCTATCCTTCTTCAAAAAATATTTTTCACTTTTATTAATTTCTCTATTGTTCATCTCTGAGTTTGTAGCAAATGTGTATATAATAATATGTGCTATACACTCTTCTAAGTGTTTTAGATAGATTCATTCATTTAACCTAGTTATGTAATGCCCTCATTTTACAGATGGGGCAACTGAAGTACAGAAAGATTATGTAATGTGTCCAATATCACACAACTAATAAATGACAGAGATGGGATTCAAACCTAGAGATCCCATGCTCTTAGCCACTATTCTATCCTCTCTGTCCCTGTTTCTTATTTAATCAATGATAAGTTCAATTTCTGAATTAAATCTTTTGAATTTTAACTTTTAAAATGAGGATATTTTCACCTCCCAACCTCTTTCAAATGAACTTTTACTTTTATTTGGCCAAGATTTATAATATTTGCAGTATAATAAAAGTTGGATCTTCGGTGTTTCATTTATGGAGCGAGTCTGCAAGTCAGAAGCTAAAAGATGATGTTGATTTTATTATGATTATATGAATATTTCTGACAAAAGAACAAAGTAATAGGATACATTTCTTTCACCAGGAGACCAAACTCTTGACCACAAAGCCACTCGAAGAAGAATGTACTCAAGTCAAATTTAAGTTCATTCTTAAAAAACTAATATCACCAATTGTCTTTCGCAAGCCCATAGTTCTTCCAAGGTCTCAGTCATTCTGCCCCCCACCCCCACCCTCACTCCCACCCCATTGCTTGCTCCATAGTGTCTGACGCTTTGCAGCCCCAGGGACTATAGCCTGCCAGGCTCCTCTGTCCATGGGACTTCCCAGGCAAGAATATCGGAGTGGGTTGCCATTTCCTCCTCCAGGGGGCCTTCCCCACTCAGGGATAGAACTCACTTCTCTTGAGTCTCCTGCATCAGAAGGTGGGTTCTTTACCACCTGGGAAGTTCTAATCATTCTACATAATCCTCCAACTGTCCTTTTATTCTGGAGTCACCTTCCCACCCTGGTTTGGACTTACTGGTCTCTGTACTTGGTGCTTGGAAGGATTCTGAAATAGGACATCATTATTTCTCAGTTTTGATACACAGTTTTCTGGATCTCATATTTTTCTCTTTCTTGGTTCTTGGTTTACTCTGTTTTGCTAGAGTCATCAAATAATTCCCAAGGGAAAAGTGTGTTTGAGGTAAGTTTCCAGGTCTGTGCAGTCTGAAAATATCTTTATTCTTCCCTTTCACTTAACTCATAGCTTGCTTGGCTATACACTTCCAATTTGAAAGTCAATTCCCAAGTCACCCTAAGAACTTTAAAGGTTTTGCTCCATTTTTCTTTCTAGTGTCCAGTAGAGAGAGTTAGACACCTGATGCCCGGTTAATGCTTCCTCCTTTGTAGAGGATATCTTATTTCTATGAATATACTGATATGGAAAATGAAGTGACATTTTCATTTATTGTGAAGTACTTCAAACTGAAGATTCTGTTCTGGGAAATCTATTATATTTTCAATATAATTTTTTTCCTCTGTTTTATCAGTTCTCTATTTATGGAATTCTTATTTGTCTAAAGGCATGACTTCAGGTTGAATCCACTATGCCTATTGTTTCTTTTCTTTACTTTCCTTTTCAAAATTAGTTTAGAGTAAAACTGATGTTTGTGCACATTTCCAAAAACTTTGACACATACATAGATTCATACAATAAATCCTACAACTTGTAATAGAAGAATTCCATCACACAAAACCCTCCCTTGTTTTTATCTCTTTATAGTCACATCCACTCCCCACATCCTAATCCCTGACTACTGCGCATTTCTTCTCCATCACTACTGTTTTGACTTCCCAAGAATATCATTTGAAAGGAATCATATAATATGTAGCCTTTGAAACTGATTTTTTTACTCAGCATAATACCTTTGAAAGCCATACAAATTTTTACATGAATGAATAGTTTATTCTTATTTTTTGTTGAAGAGTATTTCACTGCATGGAGGTACTTCTATTTGTTTATCCATTTACACATTGGATGGCATTTGACTTGTTTCCAGCTTTTAGCAATTATGAACAAAAGTTGCTATAAACATCTATTTATAGGTATATCAGACGACAACATTTTCATTGTTCCCTCACAATAATGTTGGTTGATTGGATATAGATTTCTAGGTTCAAAATTACTTTCCTACAGTCTATGGACCTTGCTCCACTGAAAATTTATCTGCAAATTTTCTGATTATTTGGGTTCTCCTGGGCAACAGTATATATACTGAATGTAGTCCCCTCCTGCCTCAACAACCTAATCCATGCTACCAGCCTCTCCTAACCATAGATCTTCTGGAATCTACAGGACTTGGCTTAGTGGCATGAGTCTTTGGAAACTAATGGCCCTTGCAGGGAGCATAGGTGGTGAATAAGTGACCAAAGAATAGTGATACAGCTCGGGAGCAGGGGAGGAATGCAATGTGACCTGGGGAGAGCTGTCTAGGGACATTCTTGAAGGTCAAGGAGTAAAATGAATGGGTAAACTGAGGCGTTCCTGATCCTGGTGCTCAACATCCTGAGTTGGGACATCAATGAGCAAGAGACCTCTCCAGGTGCCTTAATAGCAGGTGACAATTGCCTTTACTTTTCAGGCTCTTGGGGCTAGGAACTACCACATTTTTTTTCATCATCCATACAACCCCTGCTGTTCAGGGAAAAAAAAAAAAAACAGCAGGTGTAGCTAACTGAACTATATAAATCCAGAAAGAATAATATTCTAATTAAAAGAGCCCAGAGACCTTAATGAGAAAGATCAGGAAGAACTCTTAGTATGCAAACTTAGTAAAAAAAAAAAAAAAAAAAGTACTGCTGGAGGAGGCTGTGAATATCTGGATAAAAAAAGAAGCATAAGATGTAAGAAAATTAATTTTCATAAAAAATACTTGGGGGGGCTTAAAATAAAGTGAAAAAATGGTAAATAAATCAAATGAAAGATTTATCACTGTTAAGATTAAATTAATACTGTCACAAGTCAAGAGCAAGAGATACTTGAAAGAACAGAAAAATATGCAAAAAGATTATGAACTTGATAGAATAGGTAAGAGGATTAAGGGATAAATCCTAGAGATCTAACATGTGAGTGACAGAAATAATGGGAAAAGAAACAGCTGATATATAAGAGATATTATTAAACTTTAACAAATGTATACATTCCATGAATTGAGAAAAGTCTGCAGATTTAAAGTGCTTAAACAAATTGAAATAAATTAATGAAGAAACACATGTACACACAAACACATGTCTAGACCCACTTGGTGAAATTCTTGAATTTCACAGAAAAATTAAAATTATACTTGCTTCCAAGTAAACAGCACAAGTTAATAACATCAGACTTTTCATCTGCCCTACTAAATGCTGGAAAACAATAGAATTGTTTCTATAGATGAATAAAGAAAGACCTATAATGAGAAATTTCTATGCTTGGTGACATAGCACAAATCTAGTAGTGTGAAAGAGATGTGCTAAAAAAAATTAGAAAGTACATCACCCAAATATCCAATCTGAGCAGAATACTTGTAAAATGACTGTAATGAAAAAAATAAAGATGAGGAAAGATGAAAATAAAAAGAAAAATGCAGTGAGCAATGAACCTTGCTAATATATAAGTATCAAATATTCAACATAAATGCATGCATATACATAGAAAGCATAATTATTTTTATAAAGACACAGAATAAAAGGAACCCATTAGCTAAACCATTTTAATAAAATCTACAAGTGAGAGTGATAGGGAGAGAAGAGGGAGGAAAAATATCAAAGTTCACATACTAAATAAAAGGAAGGCTTGGGAATAGTTGGGGTAAGTGAAATTATTTTATGCCTCTCATTGAGAAATTCTGAGATGGGGTAATTAAGGCTTCATGAGGGAAGAACATAGGAAATAAATGGTAACTAACTTTTGAATAATGATGAAGTGCTTTTGAACTGTGGTGTTGGAGAAGACTCTTGAGAATACCTTGGACTGCAAGGAGATCCAACCAGTCCATTCTGAAGGAGATCAGCCCTGGGATTTCTTTGGAAGGAATGATGCTAAAGCTGAAACTCCAGTACTTTGGCCACCTCATGCGAAGAGTTGACTCATTGTAAAAGA
>SJYT01077953.1:10758-148883 GCA_006410635.1 Cephalophus harveyi
GGGGGCAGGAGGGGAGGGGGACGACTGAGGATGAGATGGCTGGATGGCATCACTGACTCGATGGATGTGAGTCTGAGTGAACTCCGGGAGATGGTGGTGAACAGGGAGGCCTGGCGTGCTGCGATTCATGGGGTCGCAAAGAATTGGACACGGCTGAGCGACTGAACTGAACTGAATATATATTTGAATCAAAGAGCAGGGGAAAGGAAGTTAGCAAGAAGTGTAAAAGAAAAGTGCGATAGATCTTTATAGCAGAGGCAAAAGTGGAATGAATAGCAACATGATCAAACTGAAAAAATAAAGAAAAAGAAGAAGGACACCGCAGTGTGCAACAGGCATAAACATAAAGTTAGATAGAGGAAATGAAACTAAATTTATTCATGACTCCTCTAAATGTAAACAGCTGCACTCCAGCAGTTGCTGGAGTAGCTGGAATGGTCAGGAACTCTCAGGATTAACAAACAAAATCTGACAGTCTGCCTGTTAAGTCATACTTAAAATAAAATAATAAAAACTGAACAAAAGGATAGTGCTTGAACTCAATATGTTTAAAATGTCATTTTCCCTCAAATTGATCTTGTGGATTTTAACAAGGTGATTTGAAATTGTGTGGAAAAACAGAATGCTGAGTATAGCCAAGGCACTCTTGAAAAGGAAGAACATGGTGAAAGACTCAATGTATTTATCCATCTGTGACCAGCATCACATTAGTTTTATAACAAGTCTTTGATATCTAGATGAACACAATAGAAAGGAAAAATCCACAAGCAGAGATATTACTATAGAGCAAGGGGGGAAGACACCTATATTTAAGTAAATGATTCTAGAAAAATAAAGTATTTTTATGGAAATGAAAATTGAAATTAGATCCCTACCTCACACCATTCACAAAAGTCAACTTTGGATGTATTATGAAGCTAAATATGAAAAGCAAAACTTATAAAACTTTTAGAAAATTTATTAATAATATGGGAGCATATGTTTAAGACTTTTGGTATTGGAAAATGCTTCTTAAACAGGCACAAAATATACTAAAGACAAAGAAAAGAGATTGGTATACCATATCAGAATTAGAAAATTGAATATACCATACACAACTTAGAAGTCACAAAGTGGGAGATTGTATTTGTAACACAAAACACTAACAAATTGTTTCTACACAGAATATGTGAAGAACTTTTTTCATAGGTAGATAGATAGATGACAACTCAAAAGAAAATAAACAGAACAATTGAACAGAAATTTTGTAGAAAAATTAACCTCCTCTGCTCCTTCCATGAGTCCCTATTAACATTTTACCAGGAGGTTTTCTTTCCTTAGAAGGCATTTCTCATATTCAGCTGATGGATCCTCATTTTAGAGGTGTGTAGAGTGGGGGATAGGTGTTCAAGAGAAAATTTCTTGGTGGCTGCTCTAAATGGCATCTTCTAATTCAGTTCCTATAATACTTTCCCTGCAACTGGCCTCTCCTGAGAAATGGGTCATAATTCTCTATTCATCTGGTGAGTTCGGTTCAGTTCAGTTGCTCAGTCATGTCTGACTCTTTGCAACCCTATGGACTGCAGCACACAAGCCTTCCCTGTCCATCACCAACTCCCGAAGCTTGCTCAAATTCATGTCCATTGTGTCGGTGATGACATCTGCTGTCCCCTTCTCCGCCTGCCTTCAATCTTTCCCAGCATCCAGGTCTTTTCCAAGGAGTCAGTTCTTCGCATCAGGTGGCTGAAGTGTTGAAGTTTCAGCTTCAGCACCAGTCCTTCCAATGAATATTCAGGACTGATTTCCTTTAGGATTGACTGGTTTGCTCTCCTTGCAGTCCAAGGGACTCTCAAGAGTCTTCTCTAACACCACAGTTCAAAAGCATAATTTCTTCGGCACTCAGCTTTCTTCACAGTCCAAATCTCACATCCATACATGACTACTGGAAAAACCATAGCTTTGACCAGATGGACCTTTGTTGGCAAAGTAATGTCTCTGATTTTTAATATGCTGTCTAGGTTGGTCATAGCTTTTCTTCCAAGGAGCAAGTGAGTTTTAATTTCATGGCTGCAGTCACCATTTGCAGTGATTTTGGAGCCCAAGAAAATAAAGTCTGTCACTGTTTCCATTGTTTCCCCATGTATTTGCCACGAAGTGATGGGACTGGATGACATCCAGTTTTCTGAATTAGTTTTCTGAATGTTGAGCTTTAAGCCAACTTTTTCATTCTCCTCTTTCACTTTCATCAAGAGGCTCTTTAGTTCTTTGCTTTCTACCATAAGGGTGGTGTCATTTGCATATCTGAGGTTATTGATATTTATCCCAGTAATCTTGATTCCAGCTTGTGTTTCATCCAGCCCAGCATTTCACATGATATACTCTACATATAAGTTAAATAAGCAGGGTGACAATACACAGCTTTGATGTACTCCTTTCCCTATCTGGAACCAGTCTGTTGTTCCATGCCCAGTTCTAACTGTTGCTTCTTGACCTGCATATAGATTCCTCAGGAGGCAGGTAAGGTGGTCTGGTATTCCCACCTCTTTAAGAATTTTAGTTTGTTGTGAGCCACATAGTCAAAGGCCTTGGTGCAATCAATAAAGCAGAAGTAGATGTTTTTCTGGAACTCTCTTGTTTTTTTGATGCAAGATTTAAATACAAAATTTAGGTTCAAAACTTTTGATGCAAAACTTTGAGGGAAAGTATCAGACTTCAGCTCTAGATCCAAGCTATTTACCCCAATAATTTAGTTGTTATCTAGTTATCACGTTGAAACTTTCATCTGATTCTCAATTGACTCAAAACTTACAGGAAGAAGGGTATGATGCAGTTCTCCCTGCATACTCCAAGAGTGCCCTAAAACATGCTATGACCAGTGAACCTGGGCGCCCGTGATGCCTGGAATGCACATCCAAGTTGGTCCCAGCTCCACGCAGTAGTCGCCTTCCATTATCACCAGAACTGTATAGAAACAGGTCCCTTCAGCAAATCTTTCTTTGGAAGTAAGTGAAGAGAGGAGAAATGTGCATGAAAGGTGGTGGGAAAGAGGGCAGCCCAAGAAGTGCCTGGGATGATGGGGGAAGACACAATGGAAAGGGGTGACTACAGTCACAGTCCTGAGAAGGGTCCAGGTGCCTCTCTACCATGTAAAAATCCACAGGAAGGCATTGACCTGACTTCTTGTGGCAAATTGGATACCTTAGAAAAATTTGTTTTTGTTAAAGGAAAGATAACTTTAGATCTAAAGTCAAAAGACTTGGGGCATCTAGGGTGCATGTAAAAAAAATACGTTATATCAAATTAAATGAAAAATAACTGTAATCAAAATTACCCATGTGTTATGTCATTGGAAAACAGTAAAATAAATAAGATAAACATTAAAATTATTTAAATGAGTGAATGAATTAATGCTACACACAGAAATACCAAAACAAACAAAAAAAGGGTAAATGTGGCTTTTAGTGTCATGGAGGAAAACTCAAGAAGCCACTGGAAACATAAGTGATGGTGGCTGCTGTGGAGGGGATGCTTGTCAGAATGGTATAGGCCATTACAATCAGTGGATATGAGGGGAGCCAAAGATGTATATCCTGCAATACATATGACAGTCTCCAACCAGGTACTGTCTCCCAGTACTAGTAATACTCTTGGTGAAAAGTACAGTTTGGGTGTTTATTTCCTACTTGTCTATATTTTTCAACTTATTTGCACAAATCTATTCCCTTTATTAGCAAACATTAAAATGCACCTATTATATAATTCAAAAATGCAAAAAAAAGAATAAACTACAGATGAAGCAAAGATAAAAAGAATCACCTATGTTCTTATTGCCAAAAGCTAACACTTCCCAGGTGGCGCTTGTTGTAAAGACTCTACCTGCCAATGCAGGAGCACAAGAGATACAGTTTCACTCGCTGGGTCAGGAAGATCCCCTGAAGTAGGAAATGGCACCCCACTCCAGTATTCTTGCCTGGAAAATTTCATGGGCAGAGGAGCCTGATGTGCTATAGTCCATGGGGTCACAAAATCAGACTGAGCACATTCACTAGTACTCGGTCATTGAGCACATGTTCAGTATGCTCAATGAGTACTCAATAATTGTGCTCAATAATGCTAGCTTGGCTAGTATTATTTTAGAACTTGTGATAGGTGAATTAAGGGCCCAGTTCCACTCTCCTTCCTATCTCCTCTCTCCTTGCACTCTGCCACGTGACTTTGGAATTCTTTTCAGGGGTCAGAATGCATTTCTCCACCCCTTGTGACCAGCTTTGGCCAAAGCCCAAGATAGAAGTGGTGACCAGTCCATTCTGCGTGAGGCCTCAGGAGGCTTGACATACTTTGGCCTCTGTCTCCATCATGGGAACAAGCCTGGGCTCCTCTGATAGAGGAAGAGAAGTATGTGGAGGAGAGGAAGTTATCCCAGGACTCCTGTTCCAGGGAACATAAGGCTGAAAGGGGTGCTTTGTAACTGTTTCCCAAAACCTGAAATCTACAAGAGAGAGTTTATGATAGTCCATCACAAAATCAATAGAAAGGAGACCTCTAGGAGATGGGCTTCTGGTCAGGAAGAAGAGTTCCCAGAGTCAGCTTCTTACCAAGCCTCTTTGTGGTTTGTCTAGATTCCTGCTTATTGTCCTGGGGTATGCAGTGAGGGGCACCCAGCCTCTTTTCTTCTAGAGTCAGCAGCCTGCAATCTATGCCCATATTCCAAGTATCTGAAACCACATGGAAAGGAGACTTTTACATATGGTTGAGCAGAAGCTTAGGGGGTGCCTGCCATAGCCTTGACATGGTAGCTTTGCATATTATGATGTCACTTTGTAACAAATAAGAGAAAAATGTCTTTAGGAAGAGCTCCTTTTCCTGATCTGCACATGAGTGACACCTAGACTGGCACTAGGCACAGTAGTAAATAGTTTGGGCCAATGGTGCTATTTGCTCCCATAAGCTGATGTCTCAGTCCAGACACATCAAAAAGCATGACCGAGTCCTTTATGCATGGTCTGATGTGGTAGCCACTAGCTGTAAATGGATGCGTGCCTGCTAAGTCCCTTCAGTCATGTCCAACTCTTTGTGACCCTATGGACCGTAGCCCGCCAGACGACAGTAGATTCTCTGTCCATGGGATTCTCCAGGCAAGAATACTGGAGTGGGTTGCCATGCCCTACTCCACGGGATCTTCCTGACCCAGGAATCAAACCTACCTTTCTTACATCTCCTGCATTGGCAGGCAGGTTCTTTACCACTGGCACCACTTGGATATTAGAATTTAAATTGAAATTTAAAAACTTTAAATACAAGAAAAACTCAGTTCCTCAGTCTCATTGGCCATATTTCAAGTACTCAATAACTACATGGGGTTTGAAGCAACATCATCCTATTATCAAAGGAACAGTGCAAATATATAATTAACCATTTCTATCATGGCAGAAAGTTATACTGGACAGTGTTGCTGATAAATAGCCAGGCAAGACCCCCTTCTTGCCTGAATGCAAGGAGAAGAACTGGAGGGGCCCCTGCTGCTCTGGGTTCTGAAGCAACAAAACCATGGGAACACCCTTTCCAATGTGGTGCCCCAGGCAGAAACAGATGCCCAGAAAACTCTCCCCACACCCAAGTGCCTTCACCTACATTATTTTACACGAGCATTCCACTGGACTCTGCTATTATTGCACCTCACCTACCTAAATCCAGAGTGAATGTCTTGCTATTCAGAAAAATTACACGAGTGAGAGCCCCAGATGTATGTGTAAGGCTTTAGTGAAGTGAAATCCAGTCTTAGTACATTGCCTTTAATCCAAATGCATTTTGAAAACAGTGGTTTCAATTGTTGCAGACTATAGAACACATGGAGAATCCCTGGAGAAACAGATGTTAGATCTTCTGATAGCAGTAAAACATCCCCCCGCTCCAAAATCTTGTAAATATGAGCAAACTTGACTAATAGAGTATTTGGCAGTTAAAGAGATAGGAATGCACGGTGGATGTCATTTGGTTTTATAAAATAGTGGCATGAGTGTCATTAAAAAAGAAATATTCTTTTAAATGTCTGTTATTTAGTTTTAAAATGAAAAATATTGAATAGTTAAACTTTATTAAGTGTAAAATTGGTTTTCAGACTGCTTTGGAGTGTTAGCAACCAGGAAGCAAACTTGAAAAGTCATTGGAAGCAGCTGCTATTTAAACAACAACAACAACAAAAATTCAAAAAGCTAATTTTCAGAACCAAGTCCAAGGTGAAGCCTTTGGGTCAATTGAAAAGGCTGTTGTGGGTTTGGGCCTTGTATCCCAGGAAACTCTACAAACATATCTACACATATACACTATAAATATATATATATATATACACACACACATATACTTATGCACAAATAGAAGTATACATATATATACATATATATATAAACTTTGAAAACGTAAGAAAGTTGAGAGACTTGAGTTTTAATTCAGAAACTTACAGGACAAAGCATTCATTTCTACTAGATTCAAGAGTAAATATCTGTAAACAAGTGTTCACAACTGGACTGAAACTGATACAATCATTTTAACGTCCATCTCTTTGGCCTCCACCTGTGTGTACCTGCACTCACTGCCCTTAGTAAATCAATGTCAAAATGGAGAATGAATGAGATCCAACTTATGGCATAGAACCTCCAGATGTTTATGGGCGTTGGGGTTCCCTGGTGGCTCAGATGGTAAAGAATCTTGCCTGTAATGCAAGAGACCTGGGTTCAGTCCCTGGATTTGGAAGATCTCCTGGAGGAGAGCATGGCAAACCCACCCCAGGATTCTGGTCTGGAGAATCCCCATGGACAGAAGAGCCTGGTGGGCTACAGTCCATGGGGTTGCAAAGAGTCAGACATGACTGAGCGACTAAGCACAGCAGCACAGCTGCCTTGCTCATCTGAGGGGATAGGTTCAGACTCCATTGTCATCCTTGACGCTTTCCAATATGAAGGTCCCTTATCCCTAAGCCCTGGGTCCCTGGAGGACGAAGCTGTACATTGTTTTCTTTGGCTCCTTACCACCCCGTGTGCTACCCTCCTGCAGTAGAATCCATCAGAATTCATGAATGAATGAATGAGCCAACAAATGAGTGAATGAAGGGATTGTGGTTATAGGTACATTTTTCCTAGGCTACAAGGCCCGGACATGGGAGCTCTTATTCAATCAGCTTGGAGGATTTTCTCATGAGGCACTGAAGTTATTTACCTTTGGTCCTTTAAAGTGCTTTTTAAAATGATCCTACTCAAGATCTTTGCCAAGTTGAAGGTGTGATCAAGCGATTACTGTGCATCCAGGCTTCATCTTGTCACCTAGCATGGATGCAGTGCCTGTACCTGTGGTGAAAACTTCATGGACTGACATTAACTCTGCCTAGAGGATTTAAGGATAAAGCCAATTCTTAGTAGCCTTGTCAACCAATAAACATTTGTCAAAGTATCTTTATTGATCATCTGCCATGTGCCAAGGGTGTGCTTTCTCCAGATTGCTCATTCAGATGGAAGTTGAATTGCCCAAAATCTAAAAAACCAGGATTATCAAAGAGAAGCTGGTTATTTTTTTCCCCCTGGGAGCACAGAATAAATGGCCTATCAACTTATTATTTAGCTACTTTCACATTTTAATGAATAGTTATAGTAATAATTACCAAATGTCTATATTAATGAAAAACAAGTCAGCACTTTATAGAGTAAATACTGGATTGCACCATTATCAAAACATGTGCCGGTTTTCTGTAAATACAGAAATTTGATATTTGTCACTGAAACTATTCACTGCAATTGAAAGGAAATGCATAATGGACGGTAATGCCCCCTCGTTCATGAAAATTCTACAAAAGCAAAACATCTGCCAGTGATTCCTCTCATGAATGCGGCCACTGAAGGTTCATACACAATTGTGCTCCACATTTCCTTCTAATGACTGTGAACTTGATCCAGGCCACCCAGAGCCCAAGGAAAAAGCACTTTCCTGTTTCTTGTGCCTGGTTCTGGGCAGAAGAGCTGGAGTCCAGGGGACTGCGGTGACTTGGATGGGGGCCGAGCCCACCAGTGTGTGGGGCTGCCTAGAGGTAGGGCTGCTACCCCAGCTCTTGCTGGGAGAAGCACAACTCCTGGTCTCTGCTGCTCGCCTGCCATCTCCCACCCCCAGATTACACTCTGGTCATCTGGGCAAATGCTGGTATCTGCTTGGAAGCTGGAGCTAGTACAGAACCCCTGCCCAGACTCACTTGGGCCCACCCGGGAGGCCAGCCGAAGACTGTTCCATCCAACCCAAAGCTTCTCACTCGAAGATGTTCCAGGGGCCTAGGAATCCTTGGGGAGGAAGGACAAAAGAGCCGGAAGTTTATAACCCCAGGAGTTCCCCCTCACCAATGAACTGGAGGACCTACATCCCAGCTGCTCACCTCTTGGTGGGACCGTCCTAGGGGTACTCTAGAGGTGTTCATGGAGCCCCAGGGTCACTGAGCCTCAGCTGCCCATGCACTAGCCTTCGCTGGCAAGGCCTTTTTGCCTTTTCTGTCTCGCTCTGCTTCCTGGGGTCATCTCTCACCTACACCACTTGTCCCCAGAGGCTCCTCTTGTCTGGGCATCTGCTTCAGGGGAAACTGAAGCCAAGTCACCTTTACCTTGACTAATGCCAGCATGTGACTGGGAATACGATGTTTCTGCTCTGTTCCCACTGTCCCACCAAAAAAGTATTTTGTCCTATGTAAGCCCCAAGCCCCAAGGAGGGCTTCCCAGGTGGGACTAAGGGTAAAGAACCTGCCTGCCAATGCAGGAGACGCAAGAGATGCAGGGTTTGATTCTTGGATCTGGAAGATCCCCTGAAGGAGGAAGTGGCAACCCACTCCAGTATTCTTGCCTGGAGAATCCCATGGACAGAGGAGCCTGGAGGGCTATAGTCCATAGGGTCGCCAAGAATTGGACATGCTCAACACTGCGCACATTACGTCCTTCCCTTTCTTCTCCTTCCATTTCTCTCTCTGCCTTCCCTTCCTTCTTTCTTTCTCCACTGCAGTCTCCTTTCTTCAGAAGCTGTTTCTGACTTGCCTCTTCCAACACCAGAAACTATGGTTGCCTAGTGGCCTGGATTATCTGGAGCTTTGGAGATCATCTACCTGTGTCATGGAATCAACGCTGTTTTAACCCTAGTAAAGAAGGGGAAAATCCCCCAAGTGTTTACTTTGCCTCTTGTGTGATTCCACATGGTTATTCCTCAGGAGAAAGGAAGAGGTGGCCGGAGTGCGGCTGGCCCCTAAGGGCGTGAGGGGAGGGGGACCTGGCAGGACTTCCCTTGGACTGATTCTGAAGACAGGTTAGCTTTCTTCTGGGCAAGGCAGAGCCCAGCTAGGAGAATCTCTCCGCCTCCTCTTTTTCCTGCTTCTCCTCTTCCTCTGCTTTCTTAACAAGGTCACAGCCCCCTGCGGTAGCAGGTCCAGTCCAAATGAGCATGAGCCTGGTGGGAGAGTGCAGAGAAAAAGGGGAACCTCAGTTCAGATTCGCTAAACATCTTAAACCCTGTCAGGGGGTTGAAGAAGCCCGGGCTGTACTTTGCCAAGCACATTTCCCCTTAATTTTCATACCCAAGTGTATTCTGAAGGAAATGAAATCCACATGTTTCTGATCGTTTATACTTAAATCATCAAAATATTGCCTTTTAGGGGCTTTGTGTGTCAGGAAACCCATTGAACCTTTTTCACAGCAGTGCTCACTGTGTCCTGGAAAGATAAACAGGAAGTGGTGATCTGTAGAGGGCAGTGGTGCTGACCCCAGGACAGGCCTCCGGAGTGGGCCTGGGTGGGGCCTCCGGGTGAGGGATGGGGAGGCTCGCACCGCCCAACATCTGGGCTCCATCCCTGGCCTGTGTCACTGGCTTGATTTGGGACATTGGACACAACCCGGTTAACCTCAAGGGCCCCAGTTTCCACTGAGTCAATGGGGACTGTTAGAGAACTATTTGGTTCAGGCAATATCTGGGAGGGAAAATTAAGGACTGAAAGAAACTTAGTGGAATGTCCACCAAACACAATGTGTAAAGCTAATTTAGACCCTGCTTCAAACTATCTTTTGTCTGACTGTGCTTTATTGGGTATATATGTCAAGTGACATGTATATATTTCAAGTGTTTCTTCTCTGGGTGTATGTCTGTGTGTGTGCGCACACACACTAAATCTGACAATATTAAGAAATTGTCATTAATTTATTTTAAAATATTTTGGCTATATATATATATATATATGCATATATTTAAAAGATTGCTTATTTTTTAGAAACACAAGCTGAACTGTTCTCCAATAATTTGATATCTCGATATCTGGGAGTTGCGTAAGAATAAAAGTGAACTAAGATTCTCACACTAACTGGATGGAGTAGTGCCAGAAGAGCGCAAACAGAGCCTGTAACAGTGGGAAATCATTTTCTGTCTGAAGATGGTACCCAGAGAGTGGGTCTGGAAAGATGGGTTAGGTCTCCATGGAGATGAGATAGAGGTACTCCCAAAGAGATGGCCTTTATGAGCAAAGTCACAAAGGAAGGCAAGTCTAAAGGGTATTCAGTGCTCAACAAATGATGAGTGAATTAATTATTTAATACATAAATGGATCTTAGACTTTATGGAAAGACCTTGAGAAGACTCTTGACCCAGTTTCAGAACCTATTAGGTGAGTGACCCTGAATGTGTTTCTTAAGTCTCTAAGTCTCAGTTTTCTCACCCAGAAAGTGCCTCACATGATTCTTAATTCTTAAATAAAGTGAAGTGAATAGGCTTTCCTATGGTAGGTGTAGAAATGCCAATACCAGGAACAGATCCAATGCTGAAATTCAATTGAGAACTTGAGTTCAAGTTCAAGCTAAAAAGATATTGTGGAGCTATGTTGTATCAAAATCAGACTCAAGGTACAGGGAAACTTTTTTGACTCTTCAATATTTAACAATATTTTGTTTTGTTTTGTTTTTGTAAAAGTGCATGGGTGTCTCTTTAGAAATGAGATTGAGTTCAAGTTCAAGCTAAAAAGATATTGTGGAGCTATGTTGTATCAAAATCAGACTCAAGGTACAGGGAAACTTTTCTGACTCTTCAATATTTAACAATATTTTGTTTTGTTTTGTTTTTGTAAAAGTGCATGGGTGTCTCTTTAGAAATGAGTTCTACCCCCATACCTGTAGTCTGATGGGCTGTACACTAAGGGGTCTCAGTTCAACTGGCCAAGCGGCAGGCATATGTCCCAAGAGAGATCAGCTAGACACTGCCCCAAAGAGGCTGTGTAACTTTATGAAAGTCACTTGCCCTCTCTGGGCATCAGTCCTCTGCCTTCTATTTTGGAGATAATGAATCCTATGTGCATCTGTCACAGAGCTGCCAGCAGACATACCGAGAAAGGATACAGGCAAACATTTGTTCTGTAAAAGCACATCCCAAGGATGTCAAAAGTGGCTTCCAGGAACATGATGTTGAGAAGGATCCTGAGGCTGAATCTGGGTTCATCAAGAATCACAGAGCTGCCAGCAGACATACCGAGAAAGGATACAGGCAAACATTTGTTCTGTAAAAGCGCATCCCAAGGATGTCAAAAGTGGCTTCCAGGAACATGATGTTGAGAAGGATCCTGAGGCTGAATCTGGGTTCATCAAGAAAGAAGGCTTCTGATTGACTAGTGATGTCTGCTCCGGGCATAGAAGCACAGAGGAGTGACTCACTTGTCCATATACTTGGTATTCCTTCCGTGTCCTCTCAGTTCTTTGTATGAAAGACAGATACTTTACTTCCCTATAGGAAGTCAAATTCCTTCAGGGAAAGATTTCTTGCTTCCAGAACTCGTGTAGTGGTGCATGGGTTGTTGAATTGGTTTAAATGGAGCATCTTCTCGGTGGCATGTTTTGCACAAAAATGGAAAGCTCATCTTTATTTGGCAGCAAAGAGTCGCCTTGTGCATCCAATAACTTAACTAGTTCTGAGAACTGTTATGAGGATTAAGTGAGTTAATAAGCAAGTAGTGCTTAAAATAGGGCCCCACCCAGAGCAAGAACTAAATAAATATCAGCTGTAAGAAGATCTTGTTGTGTTTGAGGCATTGTTCTTGCAGCTGCCTGGGTGTCTCTTCCAAGATCCTATGGAACATAAAATATTAAGCTCCAGATCAGACTCTCCTACAGTTTTACACAGGGTGTGTATGTACTGAGATGCTTCAGTTGTGCCTGACTCTTTGCAACCCTATGATTGCAACCTGCAAGGCTCCTCTGTCCATGGGATTCTCCCATGGGCAAGAATATTGGAGTGGGTTGCCATGCCCTCCTCCAGGAGATCTTTCCAACCCAGGGAGAAAAACTGGGTCTCCTGAGTCTCCTGCACTGGCAAGTGGTTTCTTTATCACTAGAACCACCTGGGAAGCCCTTTATACAGGGTAGTTTATGCCCAGTTCCTGAAGTCCTGAGAAGTAGAGACTCTCTAAAGTTTTATCAAAGAATCCCTACTTTTTCCTCTAAGATACTGAGTAAATCTGCAGAAATCACTGCATGTGTGGACTCCATTCTTCTTTCAAAACTAACACAACAAGAGAAAAGTGTAACTTGGAGAAAGGAATTCCTTAAAAACATCCTGGAATGTTTCTATCTTGTATATCTGAAGCACAGCCCAGGCCAAACTGGATCTTATTGGACCATTGGTCTCTGCCAGTTAAACTTTAGAGAACCATGGGAAGGATGGGCTTACAGGAGGCCCAAGGGGCAAGCTGGTACTGAGAACTTTAAGGCAAACCTTTGAGGCTCAGTTATCTGACCATGTGGCCAACTGAACTGTAGAATGCTGCCCAGGCCCAGGGCTAAACTGAGGGCCATGTCCCTCCTTGAAAGAGAAGCGTGGATGCCTACAGGTTGACGGCTGACCCAGGCATGCACAGATGGCCTTAGCCCAGAGAGGACGCCAGGCAGAGTGCCAGGGACTGTTCATACCCCTGACTCTCTGGGACCCCACCTGGTCCTTGATAGTTTTCTTGTGAACATTTGACTCAAGAGAGGGCTTACCCCCTGAAGGCTGGATCACCAACTCCCAGCAAAGATACTCACCCTGGGTGAAGTGGGGATCCTCATGCTACACTTGAGAAAACAGACCCAAGAGAGGGAAGGGCTTGCC
Organism: Cephalophus harveyi; assembly: GCA_006410635.1. Classification (NCBI taxonomy): domain Eukaryota; kingdom Metazoa; phylum Chordata; class Mammalia; order Artiodactyla; family Bovidae; genus Cephalophus; species Cephalophus harveyi. The sequence continues at coordinate 23,872 of SJYT01077953.1, forward strand.
CACAGCACATGGGACCAAGTGGCAGAGTGAAGGAAAGGAGAAGGCCTCACTTAGGGGGTCCTGTGATCAGTGGTCATTGGTGGCACTTAGAAGCCCTCTGCAGGACCAGCCTACCCACGGGAGCCAAGTTAACAAGGTGGACAGCCTTACAGAACCACCTCACCTTTCTTCTAGCAGATTCTGGTGTCTCCAAACCAGCAAGCTAGAACATGTGGACCCTTCTCATTTATTAGAGCAAGTAGCTCACAGGGTTTTCATCTTCCCCCCAGACGATCCTGGCTATGTCCACATTGACAGAGGGGGCCTTTTGGCTCTGTCTCACGCGCTCCTGTCAACCCAGTCTCTTTCCTTGTCCAATCAGCCCAAAGCCCATCCCAAACAACACCCTTACTTCCGATGGGGCCCTGGACAACATGAATAGTATAAACTGAAATTCCAGTCCTGCTAGTATCTGTGCCCTGCTTATGTGGTCCAACCTCTTTCTTAACAGCAAGCATCCTCAGGCCTCATCTGACGGGAGACACTTAGGACCACTCTTCAGATCCCAGCTGGAGAATACAACCCAGACACCTTCATTCTCACCCAGTACAACCAGAAGCTGATCATTTCATCCACAGAAAATCTGCCAGTTAATGATGGCTTGAGCCTATTTGTCCTCTGGTCCCACAGGAAGCCTTACCAGATACCCAACTGTCCGGCATGAGGTTGGGAGGGAAGACACATGACACCCCGGTGGTGCCTTAGAGTCCTCATGCCTTTTAGTTTTTATAACAATCGATTGAGGTAGAGTTCACTATGCCTACTTATGGATAGGTTAACTGAGTCTCAGATATGTTCAGACATTTGACCAAGGTATCAATTGCACTGAGTAAGTGGAAGAGCCTGGGACTCTGCCAGCCCCCTCCCCCCTGCCTGGGTGCTTTCACCTCTTCCTCTGCAGGGGTGAGACAGGAGCTGGCAATCTGAGAGGAGGGGGAGGGAACAGCATTAATGGGAATAGGAAAGTGGAGGCTTCCAAATGGTTCTTTGTAATGTTCTAGGCTTTGCCTTTGATACTATTTTGAGGTCCAAAGAAAGCCAGGACCCTTCTCTTTCCCTCATCCCAAATGATACACTTTCCCACTGGACCTATATTTCAAAAAAGAAACAGTGAGAGTGACAGGGAGAAGAAAAGAAAGGGAGAGCCAGACCGAGGAGGGCAGAATCCTCCATCCGAGCTTATTTTGGGACATTCGGTTGTGTAATTGGTTACACATTAGGTTCAGTAATGAGCAGACCCAAAGAGTCTGCTTGCTAGACAATGTCTGTCTCATGGCTTCAGTTCAACAATGTTAACATAAACCATGGGCTGCTTTAATCTATTAACTATTTCTTTTCTGCTTTTTGTTTTTTTAATCTGGGATGGCAAAGCCTAACCCAACCCAACCCACATTCCAGCTTCAGCCAAAACTGCCACTTTGGTTGTCGATCAGTACTGTAATTACACTGTTGTGCCTTCCAAGGGCTCAGAAAGTTGGTGAAGGGCACAGCACAGGCAACCCCAAGAGGCCTCAGCTCTGGCCTGGTTCCAGGGAGAGAATGGTCCTGTAGGTATATGCCTGCCTTTCTACCCTAGTGACACCCACGAGAATGCGGCTTCCATCTTAGAGTTGATTGCATTCTAAATGTTCAACTCATAGGCATCAACCCTGAATATTCACTGGAAGGACGGATGCTGAAGCTGAAGCTCCAATATTTTGGCCACCTAATGCGAAGAGCCAACTCACTGGAAAAGACCCTGATGCTGGGGAAGATTGAGGGCAAGGGGAGAAGAGGCAACAGAGGATGAGATGGCTGGATGGCATCACTGACTCAGTGGACATAAGTTTGAGCAAGCTCTTGGAGATAGTGAAGGACAGGGAAACCTGGCATGCTGCAGTCCATGGGGTCACAAAGAGTCATACATGAGTGAGTGACTGAGCAACAACATAACCACTTTAAGAATTTACATGCATAAGGTGAAGGGCTTCCAAGAGCAAGACATGGTTATAGAAGAATAGAAAAAAACACCCCTCGTTGTTTACAGCCTTCTGATATTTTAAAAACAAACATATAATCCGAAGAGAAGTGAGGGTTTTATGTCAGATCTCTGTGCTATGAGACTAGATAACCCCCAATTTTTCAGACTGTCATAGCTGATTTTATCCTGTTAGGTGAAACAGATAGATTCAAATAATCCAGCTCATTGGGAGCACAAATGCCCTTGCACTTGCCATTGGTCCCTTATTCTTTTCGCCTTGAGCTGTGGTCCACGGTGGGCATTGTGCTGGGGTGCCTTGGGCAGCCACCCTCTCTTTTCTCTCTGCAGTGACTTCCAAGTTGTAGATATTTGACTGGTGTCAGCTGATTACATAAGTGGATGAATGCATCAATCATAGGGTGAGGTCTGGGGACGGTCGACCCAGTTTTTAATTCTGTTTTGTATCCAAACCCATAGTTACTGTGATGGGATTTTACAAATTATGATAGTTTTTGACAATTGCATTGTATAGAGTTGTACAACAAGTCATGCCTTGGCCTGTTTTCAACCTCAGGACCCTGGGAGAGAGGACTTGGACTTGGCTGTTATCTTTACTCTGATCATCAGGAAAATTCCCACTGCCTGAGTGTGGTCCTGAGGACAATTTAAGAAACTCTGAGCTCTGCACATTTGCTAATTTCAAGTCTCCAAAGTGGTGGTGACAGCACCTTTATCAGTTGCACTTCTGATGTGGCTACAGTCTGTGTGGTGGGTGTTCCCTCTAAGAGACTCAGTACCAGGATGAGAGACAACCCCCCCCCCACCCCCGTACACCTGAAGCTGACACAACATCACAAATCAGCTATACTTCAATTTACAAAACAGGAGAAAGTCCAAACCAAGACTTCTGATCAGGTTCAACATAATGATGATGACTTGCAAGGTGTGAATTAAAATTTGAAATCAATATTAGATTTTAATTAAATCATCTGGGAATTATATGTTATAGAATCATTCCCACAGAGAATTTATAGACATATTTTCCCCTTTCATTGCCTTGGTTTTCTCATCTTTAGAAGCTGAAAAATGGTCACTTCTCAACTACTAGAATTTGGGGGAGAGTTAATAGAATCGCCCACTGTCGTACAGATAATGGTGCCACACTGGGAATGGGGCCACAAGATCCTTTTTAGATCCAGTACATTCCCCCAAGCCAGTGCTCCACAGATCAGGGAGCAGTGATTCCGAGGGACAGTCCCTCTCTCTTCTCCAAGGTAGACATCAGAGCAATTGCAAGTAAGGGTTTGGGAGGAATGAGCTGAAAAACCCTAGTCATTCTATCACTCTGGCAGGCAAGATACCAGTGACAGCCACCCCCTGTGGTCCCCAGTCCACCCACAGCTCAGGTGGTTGGTGAGGGGAGGGGAGGGGGAGAAGAATTCGGGCCTGGCAGAGTGAGATGGCTCAGGGAGCGGTGTCACGGCCCGAGGACTGGCAGGGCATGGTGCTCTGCTGGGGGTCCTGGGCATCGGATCCGCAGGGCAGCATTTCGTTATGCTCCCTGGGCTGCTCGATCGTTAGCTTGTCCCTTTGGTATTTTCTAGACCTTTTCAAATTTTCATTTTGAAACAGAGACAAAACTTTTGATTACTATTTGAGTGAAAGAGATCAGCTTTCCCATCATTTTTAGAACCTGAATTTAAAACAACAAATGATCTTGAGGACAACTCTCCCCCATGCCCCCTCCCCAACACATAAGTGGAAATTCTAGAATCTTGGGATTCTCATGAAATCTGGAGTTTTTCAAATTTCAGCGATAGAACTCATCTAAAAAAGAAAATCATATGTCAAACCCTGATATGCAGAACAGTTAAAAGTGAGACTGTTTTGATAAAAGCAGGGACAGAGGCTGAATGTCCAGCCCCTCGCCACTGCCTCATTCCCCCAGAAGTGTCGTCTGAATCTCCGAGGTCCTCTGGCAGCATTCTTTCTTAGATCTCTCTATCTTTCCTCCATCTTCATGGCTGGATGTGAAAATTTTCAAAATGGTAAAGACATAATATAGAAGGAGCCTGAATTCCTGAGTAACGACCTGGAAGAAACTTCTCACAAGAGCTATTTAACTCAAATTGGATTTTGAGCAAGAAATGAACTTTGGTTAATGTTTGTCTTCTCACCTAGGCAGTAAGTCCCCTGAAAGCAGGGACCTTGTCTATGATGGATAGGGCTTTTATTAGTCAGGATAATTCGTGCTAGCTTCTGTAACAAACAATGCCCCTTCCCCCAAGTCTTTGGCTAAACACAGTAAGAGAATCATCCCCTTCTGCTAACTCCCCATCACACAGAGTCACTGTTTCTTATGTGGAGGATTGCAAAGGTCTCCTAACTAGTGTTCTCAACACTGAAGCAACATGGTCCCTTGAAGCCTGGAGTGAGTCCACTGGCCCTCCTCTGCCAGAGCCCTCCATAGCTCTCCTCTCATGCAGGGGAAAATCTTACATGGCTCCATTCCCTGACTAGCAGATACCTCTCTCTCACTCAGCTTCCACACTACTGTCCTTTCACTCTTTCTGAAATGAGTCAAAAGAACTCTGTCTCAATGCCTTTGTACTTTCTTAAGAGACCTGGGTTCGGTCCCTGGGTCAGGAAGGTCCCCTGGAGAAGGCAATGGCTACCCACTTCTGGGTACTCTTACCTGGAGAGCAACAGTCCATAGGATCACGAATAGTCACTCATGTAACTGAGCAACCAACACTAATCTTCCTCCTAGAACATTCCTTCCACAGATACTGTCATAGAGCACACTCTTGGTGCTTTCCAGTCTCCGCAGCAATGTCCCTTGTCAGAAAGGTCTGCACTGAGCCCTGTGTATAGGAGCCCTCTCTTTCTCAGCCCTCCCTCCTCCTCCATCTCCACTCTTCACTCCATCACAAGCTCCGTGAGAGCAGAGACCTGTGTGTTCATTTGCAGGGCAGGAATAGAGACACAGACATAGAGAACAGACATGTGGACATGGAGGGGCGGGGGTGGATGAACTGGGGGATGAAGACTGACACATATACACAACCATGTTGAAAATAGACGGCTAGCGGGAAACTGCTGCATAGCACCGGGAGCTCAGCTTGGTGCTCTGTGACGACCGAGACGGGTGGGATCGCAGGCTGGGCTTAGAGAGAGGCCCAAGAGGGAGGGGATGAATATTTATACATAGCTGATTCACTTCACTGTACAGCAGAAGCTAACACGGCATTGTAAAGAGAATATACTCCATTAAAAAAAGATAAGCATGTGCTGAATGAAAGAAAAATCAAATGAGGAATATATAATCATAAAGACATAGAAGCTCTTAAAGATGGAATTGTGGAATAAGAGAGCCTATAATTAAAAATAAAACCTATCTTGTAGTGGGTCAGAGGAAGCTTCACTGGGGTATCTGAGCCTGTGGCCACCATTTCAGTTCAGTTCAGTTCAGTTCAGTCGCTCAGTCGTGTCTGACTCTTTGCGACCCCATGAATCGCAGCATGCCAGGCCTCCCTGTCCAACTCCTCTCCTCCCTCACCAACTCCTGAAGTTCACTCAAACTCACATCCATCGAGTCGGTGATGCCATCCAGCCATCTCCTCCTCTGATGTCCCCTTTTCCTCCTGCCCCCAATCCCTCCCAGCATCAGAGTGTTTTCCAATGAGTCAACTCTTCTCATGAGGTGACCAAAGTATTGGAGTTTCAGCTTTAGCATCATTCCCTCCAAAGAAATCCCAGGGCTGATCTCCTTCAGAATGGACTGGTTGGATCTCCCTGCAGTCCAAGGGACTCTCAAAAGTCTTCTCCAACACCACAGTTCAAAAGCATCAATTCTTCAGTGCTCAGCTTTCTTCACAGTCCAACTCTCACATCCATACATGACTACTGGAAAAACCATACCCTTGACTAGATGGACCTTTGTTGGCAAAGTAATGTCTCTGCTTTTGAATATGCTATCTAGGTTGGTCATAACCTTCCTTCCAAGGAGTAAGCGTCTTTTAATTTCATGGCTGCAGTCAACATCTGCAGTGATTTTGGAGCCCCCCAAAACAAAGACTGATACTGTTTCCACTGTTTCCCCATCTATTTCCCATGAAATGATGGGACCAGATGCTATGCTCTTCGTTTTCTGAATGTTGAGCTTTAAGCCAACTTTTTCACTCTCCTCTTTCACTTTCATCCATTTAGACTTCAACAAATGGCTCTAAAGTTCTCTAAGACCTCAGGGTGTGTGGGACTCTTGCGAGGCCTGAACTTGCTAGAGGGGATAGAATCTGGACCAGCTTTGCCTCCAACTGGCTGAGTTTGCACAGCATAGTGGCACTGTTTTCCTAGCCTTTATACAGGAGTAATTCTTTCCTCATGTGAAAAAGATAACTGTTAAGACAAGGGTTTGCTGCAGAGCTCCTGGTGTCCTCAGGATGAAAAGTCTTCTCACCAGTTCCCCTGCAGAATTCACACCCTATGGAGGCAACTTCTTTTGCCTTCTGTGAGCCTCCATCCTTTTCCTAGTTGAGGCTGAGAAACCAGGAGGGGACCTTGGAATAGATGAGTTGGGCCCATCTGATTTTCTGCCTTGGGGGTATAAAGTCAAAAACATGAAAATTGCTGAGTGTATGGACTTCTATGGTGGCTCAGATGGTAAAGAATATGCCTGTGATGCAGGAGACCTAGATTCGATCCCTGGGTTGGGAAGATCTCCTGGAGAAGAAAATGGCAACCCACTCCAGTGGGTTTCCCATTCTTGCCAGGGAAATCTGACGGACAGAGAAGCCTGGCAGGCTACAGTTCATGGGGTTGCAAGAGTCAGACACAACTGAGTGATTGGTTCAGAGGGAGAATTCTGAGATGGAAGAACTTTTAAGGCAATTTTTGCTGCTAATGATAACTGAAATCAGTGTCTTCAGGGGCATATGTATGGGTTCCCAAAGGCTCTGGAGAGACTGAGGGAGGTCACGTGGGGAAGGGGAAGAGGCACCACGTGAGTTCTCTGCCATCTGGGCCAAGAGGGGGTCAAGGGAATACTTGTGGGTGACCACGGCACACAGGGTTTACCTGAGGCTGGTCCGCATGGGCACGCACCACCTCCCGCTGCTTCGACCTCACTGAGGAGTAATACTTGTGCCAACGAGTAAACAGTCCTGCGTCTTGGCCATCCTGCAGGGAGGTCTGGGGAAAGCGTGGGAGACTCCCTGGGTATGGTGTCATGAGGAAGAACCTGAGGATGAATGGCTGTGTTAAATGTAAAGTTTACACCCTAGAGAGGACCACTGTCCTCTTGGTCAATGTCCTGATTTACCTCCCTTGGCAAGAGCCATACCCAGGAGGTGGAGCATTCTCTTTTCAGGCCCTGGGTGAGCTGACCTGGAAGACGGTTACGTGGGTTCCTTTTCTCACCGGGGAATTGAGCCCTGCAAGGAGGCAGGACGTGGGGCCAAAAGGAAAGAACTAAGATTCCTGCAGTGGTGGACCCCAGAGGGCGAGCTGGGGTCCCAGCAGGACGAAGGTAGAGTGTGATGAAGGAAACAATGAGAACATAGGTTGGGACGGGGGGCAACCATTCAATGACCATGATGATGATACTAATAATTTAAAATGATTAACACATTTTGTTTTGATTCCTGGACTCATGGCTCCAAAATTTGCTCTCATATCTCTACATGGTATTGTTCTCCATATAGAGAACAATATAAGGAGAAAATAAAAAAGAGGAGAAAATAAAAAATAAGGAGAAAAAAAACAGGAAGCAGATATGCAGAAAATAACAATCATGCTAGTTCTAGCTAATCTTTATTGAGGTTGTCTTATAAGTAATCCTCTCAACAATCCTAGCATTATTATCAAAGAAAGAAAAAAGAAGTGGGGAAGGAAAGGAGGGAGAGAGAGTGGGAGGAAGGAAGGACTTACTCATGGTTACGCACTAATAAATAGAAAACTCAAAATTCAAAGCAGGCAGTCTACCCCCTTAAGGGTGTTCTCAACAGTATGAAATCATCAGCCAGTGTCTTGCTCTTTCACGCCTGTTCTCTGCAATGCAACCTAGGGCTGTGCATCTGACTTGGACCTTGGAGCCTACCTCCACAGACTCCTGCTGCCGAAGGCCATGGGCCCCCTTGCTCCCAGCTCTTGTGGCTCGATTTTGTCTTTTTCTGGACTTTATTCCGACACCTCTCAAATGTCAGATGTGAATTTGCAGCTCCAGGCTCAAAAACCAGAAGTAGCTCATTTCTCAATATTACTCTAATCAAAGATATTAGGCCCTTAATTCTTGATCACTTCATTCAATAGAAATGCACCATTTCAGGCTTTTTTTTAAGTGTTTTTTTTTTTTTTTTTTTTTGGCCACACCATGCAGTGTGCAGGGATCTTCATTCCCTGACCAGGGATCGAACCCTTGGCTCTTGCATTGGAAGAGTGGAGTCTTGACTGCTGGACCACCAGGGAAGTCCCCATTTTAGGCATTTTTATACAACTCTTTGCTACTTATCCTACCTCTTCATGGTCAGACAAACCTCTGAAATGTTATGCAAAGAAGAGCATCCCAGGAAGGGGCCTTCTTTCTTTCCTCAGTAACAGTTACCCCCAGTTTGCCCATGGTCCATCTTTGCATGGTACTTTGATCACTGTTACTTCATCTGCTCCTGGGCTCTGTTGCCAAGGCTGGGGACCGTAAGGACTTGGCTGTACCCCCACCAGATGCCCCACGAAGTCATCCTCTTCAAAGTCTTATCAGCTTCAGGCACTGCCAACAAGCAAGGGGGTCATGCTGGCCACTTGAGGACCACCGAGTTCTGTTCTCTTTCCAGACTGAGGGACACACTCTCTCTCCCTAGCTGCTTCCCAGGGTCTTCACCTACCCTAAGGAACCTCCACTCCAGGCACAATCCTCATGACTCGAGCTTGCACAAAACAAGGGAAGAGGGATTGCCCACAGCTTTAAACCTGCATGTATACCCGAAAAGGGAAATACAAAGTGCTTAGTTTGCTTTTGGAAGTGAAGTGCAGTGGAGAGAGAAAAGTGAAAAGAACAGAATTCAGTTCCGATCCCAACTGGATGCCCAGTAAACCTCTGTTTCTGGTGCATTTGGGTGGGGTTCTGTTTGTTGAGAACAAAACATCAAGGAAGTATGGTTTCAAGGAATCTCCTCTTTCTTCTCTAGATCCTTCCTCCCACCTCCTCCTTCTGGATCTCTAAGACATATCATGGCCTAATGCTGCCCCTGCCACTCAGCTGACCTTCTACCAGCACACTTGTGTGTTGCAGAAGAGAAACCACAGGGATCAAAGACACATTTAATTCAATGGTTTGTCTGGTCTGGGGGGCTTCCCAGGTGGCTCAGTGGTAAAGAATCTGTCTGCTAATTCAGGAGCCACAGGGGACACAGGTTCAACCCCTGGGTTGGGAAGATCCCCTGGAAAAGAAAATGGCAACCCACTCCAGTATTCTTGCCTGGAGAATTCCATGGGCAGAGGAGTCTTCTGGGTTTCAGTCCACAGGGTTGCAAAGAGTCGGATATGATTGAAGCGATTTAGCATGCAGGCACATTTGGCCTGGGGCGCCTGAAAGGAAGAGCAGGTTGGGTGTCAGACTCCTTTTTGCTTCTTCAGATTACATCAGAGCACTGTTTCTGTCTGTTTTGCGGGGGGGGAGGGGGAGGCAGAATTCTCTTTGTCCAAAGCAGTGGAAAGGTGGGTGACACCCTCTGGCTCAAGTGTGACTGGAGATCTACCTGGAATCTCTTGTGGTGTGGAGGCACCATGACCTGGCTGGTCTCAGGGCTCCTGGCAACCTGCTTGCCCTGGATGGACTGCACAACCCTAAATAACCCCATTGAGCACCATCTGACACAGAGAGCATTTCCCTGATGAATTACCCATACACATAATCCAATACATCTTTGTCTTGCTACCTGCAGTTGAAGAGCCCTGCGAAGCATCCCAGGTAACAGCACAGATTCTATCAAGATCCAGAATCACTGGGGGGATGGATAGCTCAGCACAGCCCTCACTGACATGTGCAGACAGTTCTCCTGGCCAGGCAGAGGCTTTGGGGGACATGCTGATCACCAATTCCAGTACCCAGGTGAGCTACAAGGCAATGGCAAAGCATCAAGGTGGGGGGAAGAAGAGAAATGAGAAAATAAACCCGCTTCCTTCAGTGTAGGGAAAGACCTCGCTTCCCCCAAATTCTCCTGTCTCAGAAAAGGGCAGAATGAGGGTCTACCCCATGTGCGCCCCACCCTCCAGATAGCAGGGGATGCTTCGTCCCCTTTCCCGACAGAGTGCTATCACAAACCGAGAACCAGATGGCAGCCTTTATATTTCTTTTTTTTTTTTCTTTCTTCTTCTCCTTTTTTTTTTTTTTTTTTTTTACTGCAATACTAAAGCCACCATAAAAAAGCAAAGTTGAACAGACAGAGCTAATAATATAATCATTCAAAACACCTGCAAACAGTGCAGATGGGCAATTTCTGTCTGCAGAATCATCGGTGAAAGACCGCCTCCCCATATGGGCAGCTCCAGAAGCTCAGCGTTGCCCAGGCTCTGTCCCTTACCTTAAGAAAACCTGCACAGAGCATATGCATGCTTTTTATAGCCGAGCTGAAGGATCGGTGGCTGATTATTTATGTCCTTCTGGTATGTCTTGGAGCCGGGCAACCTGCGAAGGGTCTGTCCACTCTGGCGCCCCAGGTGTAGAGGGGCCCCCCGGGGAGGCCAGGAACCCGGGCTGCAGCCACGCGTTCAAGCCGGCCACAAACAATGGCTATTGTCTGAGAATGGATCCATCACCATCCATGGCCGCCACCTACCTGCTTGCTTGAAATAAACAATCCTCAAAAGCCAACAGCCCTGTTTTCCATTTCTCACTGAAAGCACAAAATGTGAATCTGTAGAGAAAGAAACGTTTTACAATGCAAAGCTTCGTTTTGTTCTCTGTTGGAGCAGGTTCCTCAGTCTGCTGCTCCCAGTCTCTTGCAATGGAACTCATGTCCCAGAATAAACTGAAACATTGGGAGCCTGTGAAGAAGGCAGGCCACCCTTCAACCAAGAGGTCACCCTTCAACCTTAGCGATCAGCCCCTCCTCCAGCTCCACCTGTTTGACAGGAAAGATTTTCCCAAGGCTGCAGGGGCATAGCTGGTCTCCCCATTTGGACCTGCGCAGGGAGCGTGGGGGCCTCTCTCACTGCTCCTCTCGACGCTGAGTTGGTCCTGTGCTTCACAGTGCACAGATAGATCCCTGTTGAGGAGTATGGATGGATGGGTGGGTGGACCAGAGTTAAGGTAAAGCTTGCACAGAACCTGTCTTCTTTCAGGCAAGCTGAGCAGTGGCTGATTGACCTTGAGTGTCAGGCACTGTGCGGGGCACACATGGGACCAAGAAATGGAAGAGGCTGGGTCTCCATTCTCAGAGAGTTCACAGGTCATGTTGGCGGGGGGCATGGTTCAAATGATATAAGATAGAAAGGATCCCCTGTTCATGGAATTCTCCAGGCAAGAATCCTGGAGAGGGTAACCACTCCTTTCTCCAGGGGATCTTCCCGACACAGGGATTGAACCTGGGTCTCCTGCACTGCAGACAGATTCTTTACTGTCTGAGCCACCAAAGAAGTCCATATAAGACAAAACCAGTGCCCAAAGAGAAGGCCACACACCATCATTGGAGGGTTTAGAGGAAGGAGAGTTTAAAACCAGAATCTAGTTGAGAAAGTCAGAGGCTTTCTGCAGGAGGCAACATAGGAAACTTTTCTTCCTAAATAGGTGTGAAGCCATTCACTTTCTCTCCATTATCACTTCCACCATCAAAGTCTAAAGCGTCATTGTTCTCATCTCTTCTGGAGGCTATTCACATCAGTTCTTCTTTCCTTCTCCCCGAGTCCACTCTGCAGGCATTTTAGACTGTAACCTAAGCATGTCAGTCCCATCCTGGGCTTAATATTTTAAAGTAGCTTCTTGTTACTCAAATCAAATAAGTATTCAAATCCTCATTATGAAGAATTATTTATGATGCTTTGGGCAGCAAGTGATAGAGTAACAGAATCAGCTCAAAATGACTCAAACAACAAGAGCATTTATGATCTTCCATAAAGAACTGGTTAACTTGGTGGTCCGGTAACATCATCAAGGATGTAGCATCCTTCCAGATTTCGTGGTACCCTCTACACTGGCTTTGCCCTCGGGGGGTGGTCCCCCAGGGCCCAAGATGTCTGCAGGAGGGCACTTGGAATATCAAATTCACACACAGCAGTGCCCAAAGCCAGAGGACAGAATATCCCTTTTCCTTGTCTTTTATAAAGTCCAGGAATGATTTCTGAAAGCCTCTCCACCCACTCCTGCCTCTCTAGTAGCAGACACCACTCACATCCCATTGGCCAGAATTGTGTCACCTGTCAGCCCTAAAACCAATCAAGGTAAGAAGAATGGTGTTTCCATTGGTTACACTAATGAAGATTCATCTCCTGGAGTTGAGGGTGACTCTTACCTCAATGAAATTAAGGTTTTATTAGCAAGAAAGAAGCGACATTAGGGGAATGTGACATTTCAGCAGTCACCCACGAATGTCTGTCTGCCACATGTGCTTCCGGGACCCAGCAGGTATGGCCCTTTGAGTACTCCAGCTTCATTCTGGGCCACCCTCCCTGGACATTGCTGTGGTCCACAAGCCTTCCTACTCTACACACTGAGGCACAGATGATCCTTGCTATTGGCCTGGAAGAAGTATCCCCAGCTTGTGGAATCATTACCATTGAGGATATCTATTCCTTGAGGGTTGGTAGAGCTTTGTAAAACCATGTAGGCACATTTGCTAGCTGTATGTATGTATGTATGCATGCAATGCTCAATTCTTCAGTCGTGTCTGACTCTTCATGACCCCATGGACTATAGCCTACTAGGCTCCTCTGTCCATGGGATTCTCCAGGCTCGAATACTGGAGTGGGCTGCTGTCTCCTCCTCCAGGGTATCTTCTTCCCAACCCAGGGATCAAACTCTACTCTCCTGTGTCTCCTGACTTAGCAGGCAGATTCTTAACCACTGAGCCTCCTGGGAAGGCCCAGTATGTATGTGTGTGCATATATGTGTGTGTAGATATTTAACCATTTTCCTTTTCTTTTGTTCGGTCTGTTTTTAAGATATTTTATTGAGGTATAAATTATATATTGTGACATGCAGGTTCTAAGTATACAATTTGATGGATTTTGACAAAGGCATATGCCCACATAACCCACATCCCCATGAAGATATAGAATATTTTCATCACTCTAGAAAAATCCCTCATGTAAATCCCTCCCTAAAGAGCTAATGCTCCTCACTCTCTTCCCAGACAATAACTGCTATCATTTCTTTCATCACAAGCTAGTTTTGCCTCTTGTAGAACATCATTTTAAAAAATCACAGAGTATGCACTATTGTGTATCTGGCTTCTTTCAGTCAAAATAATTTTTTTGAGATTTATCTGTGTTACTGGTTTATCAGTGGTTCATTCTTTATCTTGCTAGGTAAAGTTGCACTGTATGAATACACATAATTTGTTTATCCATTTCTCTCTTGATAGATACTTATGTTATCTCAGTTTGGAGCTGTTATAGGTACTTCTGATGTACAACTGGTGTAAACATTGGTGTACAACTCTTTGAATAATTTCTTCAAAGTATAATTGCTTAGCTCTATGATAGGCCCATGATTAACTTTATAAAAAAAAAAAAAAAAACTGCCAAAGAGTTTTCTAAAGTAGTTTTAGCATTTTACATTTCACCACCAATATAAGAGAGTTCTTTTGTTCCACATCCTGGCCAGCATCTGATGTTTTGGGAATTTTAATTTTAGCCATTCTGCTGTGTATGAAATGATATTTTATTGTTGTATTGATTTGCATTTCATCAGAGATACTAATATTGAGCACTTTTCATGTGACTATTGGCAACCATGTCTTCCTATTTGAAGTGTCTGTTCAAATCTTTTGCCTTTTTTAAAAAATAAGTTGTCTTCTTATATAATGATAGTTAGCTATTTGTGCATTCCTCACACAAGTCCTTTGACAGATATCTGTCTATCTATATCTATCTATTTATAAATACAGATAAAAATATATAGTAAAGATTTTCTCCCCATCTTGAGTCAGTTTTCAGAAGTCTTTTTCTAAAAAAATATTTTTTGTCTGTTTTCAAATTTAGAGCCGTGAAATTTCCCAGTATTTTCTATTTTTTTACATCTCTACAATATCTGTAGTTGTGGCTCCTTTTTCAGGCCTAAAATTATTTGTACTTGATCTTTTTTTGCCTTGCTCAGTCTTGCCAGAGGTTTGTCTATTTTTATAATCTTTAAAAAAAAAGCAGAAAAGATTTGATTATTTTTATCACTTCTTTGCTTTTTGTTTCATTAATCTTTTCTCTTACCTTTATTGCTTCTTTTTCTATATTCTTTTATTTACTCTACTTTATTTTATTTTTTTAACATTTTCAGTATGTTCCAGAATTCTTTCTCTACCACAAGTTTTTAAGAGTATATATTTTGCTCTGGCTTAGGATGTAGCATTTTCATTTTTGTTCAACTTTAAATATTGTCAAATTTCCATTTTTACTTTTTTTGACTCATGATTTATTTAGAAACATATATTTTTCCCCTAAAACTGTGGGGGTTTTTTAACTTATATTTGTTACTAATTTTTAAACTGGTTCCTTTATAGTCAGAGAATGTTGCGTCTATGATATTTAACACTTTGGCATCTTCTGAGACAAACTTCGTGAACTGGAATATTGTCATTTGGGTTAGTATTTCACATACGCTTTGAAAATAACATGTTCTATTTTCGTAGCTTTTAGGGCTCTCTGTGTATATGACCATGAACGTATCATACTAGCTTTGTTTAAATGCTCTACATCCTTAATGTTTTTTGTTACTTTCTTTGCAATTATTGGGACTGCATCAGATAGCTTACTATGATTATATATTCATCAGTGCTTTATAAGTAATATTTTGCTTATTTATTTTATATTGTTTAGAGCAGTGTCTAGGATATGGCAGCTGCCCAGCCATGGAAGACCTTAGGGACCTTTGGCCCATGGGAGGTTGAATTTGAGGACAAGCCCTCTTGCTGGAGGTGAGTCAGCTGGTACCAGCTGGATCAGTAAATGGGCAACCAGGGAGGAACCTCTGTGATCAGTGGTTAGATCAACTTTCTGGTCTCTACACACCATTTGCATTTAAATATACACTTAGCTTTGTGTTAATATGATTGATGGTTCTCTGGCTAGCTCAATGCCTGTTACATAATAAGTTTAAGTATAAATATATATGTATATAAATTTAAGTCTCTATATAGACAGAGAACAGAGAAGGAAGAATAAATGGATTAACGGATCTTAAGGCAGAAGATGGTGCCCATAAGCACAGAGAACACTGACTTTGATTGCAACCTGGAGCTTGGCCATTTTGGCTTGCTCACTGTGCCCTGTGCATCTGACAGCAGCTCTCTCTCTCTCTTTTTTTTTTTTTTCTTTTTTGGGGTAGAGAGTGGGGAGATATCTTCTCTTATCTGTCCACACAATTTTCATGCAACTTTCCTCATCTCTTCCCTCTAGGAATGAATGCAGAACCTAGTCCTGTTCAGTCAGACCATGATCCCCCTAGGATTGCTGTTGCAGGAAGGACAGATGACCTGAACTAGGCCAAGGTAACTTAGCACTTGCCTTTTGTTGGAGCTAAGGAGGAAGACATTTTTTCCAGTTGGAGTTGATAGACTTGGAGCACATAACTCTGGGCTTTCCAGGGGATACCACAGGAGGACATCCTGCCTAAGAGCGAAGCCCATGGGCAAGGAGGAAAACAGAGAGGAGGACACTTCGGATCCTAGGACTTTATTGATGACTCTGCCTGAGGGCATCCCTGGAACTTCCCTGTGAAATGAACCAACAGATTCCCTTTCCTTCAAGGTGAGTCTGAGTTATGATTCTGTTTATGAAAGAGCCTTGATGAGGGATCTTTCACAAGACTAGTTCCCCAGGGTCATAGAGCACACAGGGATCTCTTTTCTTAAAGGCTGGAAGGCCTGTACCCCCACTTGCATCTATCCCCACCTCAGCTGCAGGGACACAGTGCTTGGCTTGTTTTAGTTAAAATTTTTCCCATTATTCCTAAACATGGCCCCAGACTCACACCTGCCAACTACAGGAGTATAACCTGGACACATTTGTATTTCCTTGGTCAAGTCTACAAAACTCTATGGCACCTCCATTCTACTTCTGACCCAAGGTGAAATGCAAACGCAGAGGAGTGGGGAGGGGGGTTGGATAATAATGGTTCCCTTATCCATGTGATTCAAAGCTTGTTGCAAAGTATGATCATCCAAACTACTGAAACCACACTATATTTTACATTCCTTAAACAGCCAGTTGATTAAGGAGGACCCAGAGCCAGGTAAGGCTTCCCTGGTGGCTCAGATGATAAAGAATCTGCCTGCAATGTGGGACACCTGGGTTCAATCCCTGAGTCGGGAAGAACCCCTGGAGAAGAGAATGGCTGCCCACTCCAGTATTCTTGCCTGAAGAATTCCATGGACAGAGGAACCTGGTGGGCTATAGTCGATGGTGTTGCAAAAGAGTCAGACACAACTTAGCAACAGACTACAACAGAGAGGACCATTGAATAAAAGCAGTTCACTCCCTTGCTGCTGCTGCTGCTGCTGCTGCTAAGTCGCTTCAGTCATGTCTGACTCTGTGCTACCCCACAGATGGCAGCCCACCAGGCTCCTCTCTCCCTGAGATTCTCCAGGCAAGAATACTGGAGTGGGTTGCCATTTCCTTCTCCAATGCATGCATGCATGCTATATCGCTTCAGTCGTGTCCGACTCTGTGCGACCCTATGGACAGTAGCCCACCAGACTCCTCTGTCCATGGAATTTTCTAGGCAAGAATACTGGAGTGGGTTGCCATTTCCTTCTCCAGAGCAGATGGTATATCCCCTCAGCACTTCCAGTTCCCCAACATGAATGGGGCTTTCACTGTCAGCCCTGTGCCTCTGTCTGGAGACCCTCACTGACCACAGGAGCATGGCAACCCCTCAGTCAGGCCTGATGCACTGGGAAAGGTATGTGCTTCCTGTATCTCAAAGGACAAAAGATAGTTGATGATAGACACCCCAGCTTCCTTGACCTTCATATGGGACCACTCTGAGGTGTTTTCACAGTTTTCTGGAGTACCCAGGTGCCCACTGACATATCTTACACATCGACACACTCTACATTGGTTCCTTCCCTTCCCAATCTCACTTCCTCTTTCCCATACAGGTTCTTCCCAGGATCATCTCCCAAATAAATGACTTGCACTTAAATTCTTGCTTCAGTGTCTGCTTTGGGGGAAACTCAACCTGCTTTCATGATTTAATCACTAAGTTGTGTCCTACTCTTGCAACCCATGGACTGTAGCCTGCCAGGCTCCTCCATCCACAGGATTTCACAAGCAATAATACTGGCGTGGCTTGCAATTTCCTTCTCCAGGAGATCTTCCTGACTTAGGGATTGCACCTGCATCTCTTATGTCACCTGTATTGGCAGATGGATTCCTTACCACTAACCCACCAGAGAAAGCCCTTTTGTCAACACCCAATTCATTTGCTTATGACCACCCATTTTTTTAGCAGTGTACTTTCTGACTCCAGTACTATCTCTCCTTTGGTTCCTTGGAAAGTGTGGCATGGTTCTCAAATTCATGAATAGCTTCTGCTCCTCTCTACCCTACTACTTGTTGCCTGGCTGCCTTGGATCATCAAGGAAAAGAGAAATATGAAAACACCAGTACATGGTCCCCACAACAAAAGCAGGTCATTCAGACTCCTCTTTCATATCTGCCCCACCACAGACAAATAGTAGCTATTAGGATCTTTGACATTTATTCCTTTTTTTACTAGGCTTCCCTGGTGGCTCAGAGGGTAAAGCATCTGCTTACAATGCAGGAGACTTGGGTTCGATCCCTGGGTTGGGAAGATCCTCTGGAAAAGGAAATGGCAACCTACTCCAGCACTCTTGCCTGGAACTTTTAAATCGCAACAGTGCCAGTACATTATGTAAAATTAACAAATACATGTAAACAAAGGAAGAAAGATTTTTAGAAAATCAGCAATATTAAAATTTATGGTGGGAGGAGGAATGTATTCTGCCTTTAGATAAAGATAAGAAAAAAGAAGACAAGACTCTCTTGTCACTTCACAACATATTCTACTCAAGTCTTAGCCAGGAAAATTAGATAAAAAAAGAAAAGAAAAGCACCAAGGTTTGAAAGGAGGAAGCAAAAATTCTTCTATTGGCATATAGAAACAATTAAGGAATATACCCACATAAACACAGAAATACACTTATTAGGGCTGATAAATGAATTCAGCAAAGTTGTAGGATATAAGATCAATATGCAAAAACCAATTTAATTTCTATACACTGGCAATAAACAATCTGAAAATGAAATTAAGAAAATGATTTCATTTCAATAACATCAGAAATAATAAATTGCTTATAAATAAACTAAACCAAAAGGTACAAAATTTGTATAATGGAAAATACAAAACATTGTCAAAAAATTAGAGAAACTATAAATAAAGGCAAAGATATCCCATGGTCATGGATAAGAAGATTTAATACTGTCCAAATTGGTCTTCAGATTCAATACAATCCCTTGCAAAATCCAGCCACATTTTTTTAGAAATTGCAGAAATTTATGATCAAGAGTAGCCAAAATAATCTTAGAAAAGAACTCACATATCTCATAACTTACTACAAGGTTACCTATTTCATAACTTCTTACAAAGCATGGTAATCAAGAGAGTGTGGTAGTGATGTAAGGGATAGAGACTGCAGTCCAATAAATAAATCCTTGTATATATATGCAATGATTCCATTGAGTCTTAACAAGTGTGTCAAGACCATTCAATAGAAAACGATTTGTCTTTTCAACAAATGGTGCTAGGACAACTGTATATGCACATGCGAAAGAAAGAAGTTGTATCCCTATCTCACACTTACACGTACAAATTAACTCAACACCGGCAATAAAGTTAAATCTATAAAGTTCTTAGGAGAAAGCATGCAATAATTTTTGTGATTTGTGTTAGGAAATACTCTCAGATGCAACACCTAAAGCATGCAGCCTAAGTCACTCAGTCGTGTCCGACTCTGTGACCCCATGGATTGTAGCCCACCAGACTCCTCTGTCCATAGGATTCTCCAGTCAAGAATACTAGGAATGAGTTGCCATGCCCTCCTCCAAGGGGCCTTCTCACCCTAGGGATCAAACTCCGGCCTCCTGCCTTGCAGGCAGATTCTTTACTAGATGAGCCACCGGGAAATCAGGGACAAAAGAGAAAAATAAATATATTAGATTTTGTCAAAGTAAAAATTTCTGTGTTACAAATTATATAATCAAGAAAGTGAAAAGGTAACACACAGAATAAGGGAAAATATTTGAAAATCATATATCTCATAAGGCTCTTATATCAAGAATATCTCAGTTCAGTTCAGTCGCTCAGTCGTGTCCGACTCTTTGCGACCCCATGAATCGCAGCACGCCAGGCCTCCCTGTCCATCACCAACTCCCGGAGTTTACTCAGACTCACATCCGTCGATTCGGTGATGCCATCAAGCCATCTCATCCTCTGTCGACCCTTTTTCCTCCTGCCCCCAACCCCTCCCAGCATCAGAGTCTTTTCCAATGAGTCAACTCTTCACATGAGGTGGCCAAAGTACTGGAGTTTCAGCTTTAGCATCATTCCTTCCAAAGAACACCCAGGGCTGATCTTTAGAATGGACTGGTTGGATCTCCCTGCAGTCCTAGGGAAGCCCAAAAGAATTCATGCAACCTAATAACAAACTTAATAATAAAAAGATGAATAGCCCAATTAAAAATTGGCCACATAATCCAAATAGACAATTTGCTAAAGAAGATATACAAAGTCCAATAAGTTCATATGAAGATGTTCAACATCATTAGACTTTAAGGATCTGCAAACCAAAACTCTAAGAAACCACTTTACATATATCACAATGAGTGTATTTAAAATGACAGGCAATATCAAGTGTTGATGAGAATGTGAAGAAATTGAAACCCTCATGCATTTCTGGGGTGAATGTAAAACGGTGCAGCCATTTTACAAAATAGTTGAAAAGTCCTCAAAAAGTTAAACATGGAATTATCATGTGACCCCACAATTTCACTCTTAGGTATATACCCAATATGTAAAAGTGGATCTCTAACACAGTCTTATACACAAACCAACATTTATAGCAGCATTTTTCATAACAGCTACAAAAAGGAAACAACCCACACCTATCAAATGATGAATAAAAAAAGTAACTGTGGTATATACAAAAAATGTATTATTTTAATCCAGCAATAAAAGGGAATATATTACTTGATACATGCTGCAACATGGCTGAACCATGACTGAACTGACTAACTGAAAGAAGTCAGTCCCCAAAGGCCACATCTTGGTTCCACTGATACGGAATGTCCATAACAGGCAAAACTATAGGAACAAATATATGTTAGTGGTTCATTTCCCCAGGACTTGTACGGAAGTATAATAGGGAGCAACTGCATTGCAGGATTTCTTTTTGGGGTGAAGAAAGTGTTCTAAAATTAGATTGTGATGGTAAGTGTCAGTTCAGTTCAGTCGCTCAGTCATGCCTGACTCTGCGACCCTATAGACTGCAGCATGTCAGGCTTCCCTGTCCATCACCAACTCTGGAGCATTCTCAAACTCAAGTCCATCAAGTCGGTGATGCCATCCAACCACCTCATCCTCTGTCATCCCTTTCTCCTCCTGCCCTCAATCTTTCCCAATATTAGGGTCTATTCCAATGAGTCAGTTC
Organism: Cephalophus harveyi; assembly: GCA_006410635.1. NCBI lineage: Eukaryota > Metazoa > Chordata > Mammalia > Artiodactyla > Bovidae > Cephalophus > Cephalophus harveyi. The sequence continues at coordinate 44,743 of SJYT01077953.1, forward strand.
TTTGCATCAGGTGGACAAAATATTGGAGCTTCAGCTCCAGCATCAGTCCTTCCAGTGAGTATTCAGGACTGATTTCCTTTAGGATTGCCTGGTTTGATCTCCTTGAAGTACAAGGGACTTTCAAGAGTCTTTTTCAATACCTCAGTTCAAAAGCATCAATTCTTTGACACTGTTTTATGGTCCAACTCTCACATCCATACATGACTACTAGAAAAACCATAGGTTTGATTAGATGGACCCTTGTTGGCAAAGTAACGTCTCTGCTTTTTAATATGCTGTCTAAGTTTGTCATAACTTCTCTTCCAAAGCGTAAGCATCTTTTAATTTCACAGCTGCAGGCACCATCTGCAGTAATTTTGGAGCCCCCCAAAATAAAGTCTCTCACTGTCTCACCATCTATTTGCCATGAAGTGATGGGACCAGATGCCATGATCTTCATTTTTCAAATGCTGAGTTTTAAGCCAGCTCTTTCACTCTCCTCTTTCATTTTCATCAAGAAGCTCTTTTAGTTCCTCTTCACTTTCTGCCATGAGGGTGATGCCATCTGCATATCAGAGGGTACTGATATTTCTCCTAGCAGTCTTGATTCCAGCTTGTGTTTTATCCAGCCTGACATCCCATACAATGTATTCTGTATACAGATTAAATAAGCAGGGTGACAATATACAGCATTGATGTACTCCTTTCCCAATTTGGAACCAGTCCATTGTTCCATGTCTGGTTGCTTCTTGACCTGCAGATTTCCCAGGAGGCAAGGAAGGTGGTCTGGTATTCCCATCTCTTTAAGAATTGTCCAGTTTGTTGTGACCCACACAGTCAAAGGCTTTAGCGTAGTCAATGAAGCAGAAGTAGATATTTTTCTTTGAAATTCTCTTGCTTTTTCTATGATCCAACATATGTTGCCAATTTGATCTCTGGTTCCTCTGCATTTTCTAAATCCAGCTTGAACATTTAGAATTTCCTCCTACCATCTTGTTGAGGTTTCTCCTTTGCCCTTGGATGTGAGGTATCTTTCTTCAGTGGGATCCAACATTCTCCTGTCGACGGTTATTCAGCGGTGAGTTGCAATTTTGGAGCTCTTGCAAGAGAAGATGAGTGCACATCCTTCTACTCCACCATCTTTTCATCTTCGATGAAAATGTACAAACTGTTCACTTTTACAGATTGTGATGTACAACCCTGTAAATGTACTAAAATCTGAATTGCACAACTTAATTCTAGGAAATGTGTGATATGTGAACTTTATCTCAGTAAAGCTGGTTTTAATAATTCCCACTTTCCAGAGAAAATCACTACTGATATATTTAGTAAGGGAAATGTTTCAGATACAAACATATATATAAATAAAAATAAGTCATACTGTATATAACTATTTGTAAAATTCTTTCTTTGGAGTAGTACTACATAACCATTTGTGTCATGAATTTTTTTTTTATAATTCATTTTTAAGATATGCATTAATTTTATATGTGTATTCTATACTTTGTCTAAATAATCTTGGCTAAATGTTTGTTTCTTCTAATGTGTTGCTACTGTAAACAATACTATACCAAGTAACTTTTGGGCTAACTGGATCAATAAGTAGGCATATTTTGATGACATAAAATACAAATTCCCTTGGAGAAAGCATCAGGTTTTTCTTCCAAAGGCAGTTCAAAGGAGTGTCCATTTTCCCACACTGACTACAACTGATGTTAACCATTTAAAGAGCTTTGCCAATTTTATTTGGGTTATTCTTTCTGATGAAGACTAATTGTCCATACACTCTAAGTTGAGTCTGCATAATGCAAAGAAGCAAAAGAAAGATATATTGGATATGTGGTGGAGAGAAACTTGTTGAGATATTTTTCAGGAGTTTGACTTACTGACCCCATACATTTACTGGTCCTTGTCAGAGAATCCAAAGGGAAGAAGTCCACATTCCCACCACATTTCAAGGCTGCCAATACACAAGGCCTTACCTGGCCAGGCTGAACCATCTGCCCCCAAACCTCGTGCATTATGTCTTGATGATCTAGGAACAAGGATGCTTGAATTTTTCTGCACATATGGTACTGCCTCCAGGCTCATGTGTTTCTGGAGAGTGGGGGCCATGAACCATTCTTTGATTCATAAACCCAACCAAACCGTACCTGCCATAGAAATTTACACACAAAAATAAAATTTTCTGAATGCTAGATAGTAGCATTGGATACTGGAACAGGAAAAGGGCATTAGAGGGAAAAGTGGTGAAATCCAAATAAAGTTTGGATTAGTTAATAGTAATTCATCAATGTTTCAACAAGTCTACCATAATTATGCAAAATATCAACATTAAGGGAAACTGGGTAAAAGGACTCTTTGCAACTTTTCTGTAAATCCAAAATTATTTCAAATTTTTGAAAAAAAAACTTCAAAAGTAAAAAATAAAAACAGTAAATAAGTCTTTTATCCATAAATGTCAACCATTAATTCACTCATTTATTCATCTCGATGAGGGCATGACAACCCACTCCAGGATTCTTGCCTGGAGAATCCCCATGGACAGAGGAGCCTGGCAGGTTATAGTCCATGGGGTCACAAAGAATTGGACATGTCTGAGCGATAAAACACATTCACTTACCAAGTGAGCTCAGCTAATTCTAAAACTAAAGAAGGACAGTTGGCAGGACAACCTGCCAGAAGGGTGCAACATATTCCCATCAGTAACAGGATCACTTGGACATATGCAATTTAAAAGTTTCCACCTTGACCCTGTAACTGAACTATACATCTTAGAGGTTAGAGAAGACAGAGCTACAGCTTTTATTTAGAATTCCTGAGTTAGTTCAATATGTTCATTTTATTGACAGGAAAATGGAACTCACAGAGAGAACATAATTGTCTTCATTCTTTTTCCAATCATTATTTTTAAGTGACCTTAAGCTGGAACCAAGATTGCTGGGAGAAATATCAATAACCTCAGATATGCAGATGACACCACCTTTATGGCAGAAAGTGAAGAGGAACTAAAAAGCCGCTTGATGAAAAGGACACGACTGAGTGACTGAACTCAACTGAACTGAAAGAGCTATTTACTCACCAGTATTTTTCTTCCAACTTGAGTGTTGACACTTTAGAGTCCAAAGGACCCAGGGGACTTCTTGCATGCTTTTTGGCTCTTTTCTCCTGAGTAGGCCCATTTAGAAGGAGGCTTGGTCCTACCACCTCTCGTTCATCTAACAAGGCCACTCCGAGTAACTCTTGGAGAGATTGTTTCCTAATTGGAGATTACAGCTTTTAACAATGTTTTCTGAAAGAGAATGAAGAGGGTCTTTGAGGCTCTTCAGTGGCTTCCTGCCATGCAGTTGTGTTATTGCTAAGTATCCTTCTGCCCTCTCAAAGTCTTCTGAATTTTTCTAAAAAGCAACAATAATTTGAATAATTACAAAACTGAAAATATTTTTTTCTGTGTATTCTGTTTTCCTCCAAGCAAGAGCTGTGCTTTCATCTGATACATAAAAGAGCAATGGTTCTCTGATGAACTAAGACACATGGAATATCTAATTAACATTAAAATATTGTCTCTCATCATTAGCTTCATTCGCACTGAAAGTGTCAGTTCTCAAGAAAGCAGTGCAGAGGCGGTGACCTAATCTCACTTAAAAAAAGAAAAAAAAAACCATGCAAATTAAAGTAAAAAGGACAATGTGTTTTACTTATAGGACAGTGGCTTGCTAAGCCCACTGCCTGGGGATGGCTTCCCTGCTTCAAGGCCCTGAACACTTTCTGACACTCAGCCCCACCTTAAATGTATCTACTACCATCCCTGTGTGTTTCTATCATCTATGGATCTCTGCAGAAGGACCTGACATTCTCAGGGTGTCTAGAGCTGTTACCTGAAGTTGTTTAACTCCAGCCAGTGGCAGAGAAGCTGAGGACCTCATTAGGACTAAAGCAATCCGGCTGCTATGCCCACCTTCATGGAGCCTCAAAAAAGCGTCCCAGGTGAGCTCACAGGAGTCACAGAAGACTAAATAAACTGGTTTCAACAGCCTTCCAGAAATGGATTAGAATGTCTCAGTGAATGTTTTATCACCAAGAAAGGCGCAAAAGAGTCTGGAATGGAGTCCCATAACAAGTAAGAATATAGTTAAGATTTTGGAACTCCAAAGGGCCAGGAGATGTCGCATTCTCCATGACCACATGATTCCCATGGATGCCAGCCTGCTGAGTGGCATCCATGTTCTTCCTGTGTGTCCCTCTGTTGCCCTGAAAAAGCAATAATGTTCTGTTTAAGTTGCCTTCTGTTGGTCCTCAAGCTGACCACAGACACATTAGCAGACCCAACTAAAATCCACTAAAAAAAAAATCCACTAACAAAACCATGCAACTGAGCCCAAAGCTCATGAGAAATTACAAATAGTTGGGTTTTTTAAAGGACTTAATTTTTGTGTGGTCATGCCTCAAAACCAAATGGATAAAGAAATCAGTACCTAAGATTGGGACTATACCGAAACAAAACCCTGAAAATAGGTAGCATCAGCCTTGGAACTCAGTAGAGTAAGGCTGGAAAAGCAGCAATAAAACCCTTAACAGAAGCAGGAAAACGACAACTTACGTTGTTCATGGTCCAGAAATTGTTAAAAACTGATTCTTGTGGCAACATGGGGAATAAAAATTAACTTGCTTTTGACATTGAAAAAATGATTTGCAGCAAGAGTTTTGAAAGCGTTGACTAATTACATCTAGTTGTATATGGTAAGAGAATAAAAAAGAGATAAAAGTCAAACACTAGCCACTTTGCAATCAGAACATAGACAGAATATAGAAAGGCAAGAACTTGCAGAATTAGAAAAATAAAAAAAATTTTTTTTTTTTTCCTCTCTAGACCCTCCAGTTGGGTAAAGATTCAAAATAAAATGAGGAGGTTCTAGTTCTGGGTAAGGTGAAGGAAGCACATCCCATCTGATTTCTTCCACTGACTGCAAGTGGAAAATCTATACAAAAGGCACAAAGCAGCTCTTTCATGACTTTGAAAGTAAATAGTATTATGCATATTGGGAAAAAGACTAGCATTCAAAATATCATCAAATGGGTGAACGGTACCAAACAGAAAGTCCACCTTTTGTGTCACTGGAGTTCCAGAAGAAGAGAAAGAGGTAAAAGCTGAAAAGGTATTCATAGAAATAATGCCTGAAAAACTCCTACATTTGATGACAAACATAACCTATAGATTCAAAAAGCTAAGCAAATTCCAAATAAGGTAAACCCAAAGAAATTCATGTGGAAAATTCTTCAAGAGATGGAAATACCAGACCACCTGACCTGCCACTTGAGAAACTCGAAGCAACAGTTAGAACTGGACATGGAACAACAGACTGGTTCCAGATAGGGAAAGGAGTACACCAAGGCTGTGCATTGTCACCCTGCTTATTTAACTTATATGCAGAGTACATCATGAGAAACGCTGAGCTGGAAGAAGCATAAGCTGGAATCAAGATTGCCGGGAGAAATATTAATAACCTCAGATATGCAGATGACACCACCCTTATGGCAGAAAGTGAAGAGGAACTAAAAAGCTGCTTGATGAAAGTGAAAGAGGAGAGTGAAAAAGTTGGCTTAAAGCTCAACATTCAGAAAACGAAGATCACGGCATCTGGTCCCATCACTTCATGGGAAATAGATGGGGAAACAGTAGAAACAGTGTCAGACTTTATTTTTAGGGGCTCCAAAATCACTGCAGATGGTGATTACAGCCATGAAATTAAAAGACGCTTACTCCTTGGAAGAAAAGTTATGACCAACCTAGATAGCATATTCAAAAGCAGAGACATTATTTTTGCCAACAAAGGTCCATCTAGTCAAGGCTATGGTTTTTCCAGTGATCATGTATGGATGTGAGAGTTGGACTGTGAAGAAAGCTGAGCACCGAAGAATTGATGCTTTTGAACTGTGGTGTTGGAGAAGACTCTTGAGAGTCCCTTGGACTGCAAGGAGATCCAACCAGTCCATTCTGAAGGAGCTCATTCCTGGGTGTTCTTTGGAAGGAATGATGCTGAAGCTGAAACTCCAGTACTTTGGCCACCTCATGTGAAGAGCTGACTCATTGGAAAAGACTGTGCTTGTAGGAAGGATGGGGGGCAGGAGGAGAAGGGGACAACAGAGGATGAGATGGCTGGATGGCATCACCAACTCAATGGACATGAGTTTGAGTGAACTTCAGGAGTTGGTGATGAACAGGGAGGCCTGATGTGCTGCTTATCATGGGGTCACCAAGAGTTGGACACAACTAAGAGACCGAACTGAACTGAAAGAAATTCATGCCAAGACATATTATAATCAACCTCTGAAAACTAAAGACAGAACAAAAATTTTGAAACCAGTTAGAGAAAAAACAATGCATTACCTATAGAGGAAAAGTGCTTCCCTGGTGGCTCAGATGGTAAAGAATCTGCCTGCAATGCAGGAGACCTGGGTTCAATCCCTGGGTCAGGAAGAACCCCCTGGAGAAGGAAATGGCAAGCCACTCCAGTATTCTTGCCTAGAGAATTCCATGGACAGAATCCATGGGGTCACAAAAAGTCAGACACAACTGAGCAATTAATACAGCAGTAGGGGAAAAAGTCTCAAATGATAACAACTTATTATCAGAAAACTTAAAGGACAGAAGGAAATGGCACAATATTTTCAAGAACTGAAATAAAATATTTGTTAAGCCAGACTTCTAAATCCAGCGAGAATATCTTTTAGGAATGCAGAGAGACTAAAACATTCCCAAATGAAGGAAAAGTAAGAGAATTTATTGCTAGCAAACTTATCCTGAAAGAATGGCTAAGGAAGTTCTCTAAAAAGAAAGGCGCCAACAAAAGAAAGAACTTTGAAATATCAGGAAGGAAGAAAGAAGATGATAAGGGCAAAAAAATAGGTCAGCACAAAATTTACTTCTCTTGTGTTCTCTAAATAATCCTTTATCATTGAAGAAAAGAATATAGCCTAATGTGATTTTCAATAAATAGAGAGATAACATGTAAGATAATTTTATTATAAAAGGGTAAAGGGATGTAGAGGTAAAATTTCTGGAATTCATTTGAAATGGTAAAGTGTAGTCATAGTAGACTTGAATATGTGTGTAACCAAACACAAGTACTAAAAAGGCTGATCAAAGATACACTCAACAAAAGAGTGGCCAGTAGTATGGAGGAGTAGGAAGACCCTGAGCTTACCTTCTCCAATGGGCACTCCCAAACTATAACTATTTACAAAGGAATTATTGACAAGAAGGACTGGAAGACTAGCAAAAATATATACAACTAAGATATAAAGAAGGAAACACAGTGAGATGGGTAGAAGGGGTGGCAATGTGGTACATTCAAGACCCACACCCCTAAGTGGGTGAGCCACAAACAGAAGGAAGTTATAATAATTATGATAATTATAGAAGTTCTTCCCAAGAAGCAAGGGGTCCAAGCCCCACATAAGCATCCTCAGCCTAGGGGTCCTGAAGTGGAAAGACAAGCCCCTTGGCTTTGAGGCCAGTGGGACTTACTTTCAGGAAAGTCAGAAGAAGACTGTGGGAAATAGTGGGACCTGGCCTTATTCACTACAAGTCCTGGAACACAGTCCTATACACCAGTGTACTGGCACTAAGCCCAGGAGCCCCTGGGCCCTGCAACCAGAAACTCTGGACCCAAATCCACCCATCAGGAGGCTGGCACCAGCCCCAGGATACTGTGTGCCCTGTTCCATATACCAGTGGGCACCAGTACCACCACAGCCTCTCAGCCTGCCATGTCAGGATACAGCCCACCTACAAGAAGGTCAGCACCAACCCCAAAGATCACCCAGCCTCTCCTGTGAGAAGACCAACACCAGCCCTGGCACACCTTGAGCCCCTCATCCAGCTGCCCCAGGATTTTGGCCCCATACACTTGTGAGCTGACACCAGCCCCACCAGGACTCCCAGAACCCTGTAGCCAGAGGCCCCATGTCCTGCCTCTATCTACCAGCAGGCCAATACCAGCTCTAAGACTCTAGATCCCTCAGAAATATGACCTAGGACTCAGACCCACCGATCAGTAGGCCAATACCAGCTTTGAAACAACTCAGACTCCACAGACAGTTCTGTAAAAAAAAAAAAAAAAAAACAGGTTCTGCCCACTAACAAGTTAACGCCACATCTGGGATGCCCAGACCTGCAACCACCTACAGTGTAACCAAACACAAGTACTAAAAAGGCTGATCAAAGATACACTCAACAAAAGAGTGGCCAGTAGTATGGAGGAGTAGGAAGACCCTGAGCTTACCTTCTCCAATGGGCACTCCCAAACTATAACTATTTACAAAGGAATTATTGACAAGAAGGACTGGAAGACTAGCAAAAATATATACAACTAAGATATAAAGAAGGAAACACAGTGAGATGGGTAGAAGGGGTGGCAATGTGGTACATTCAAGACCCACACCCCTAAGTGGGTGAGCCACAAACAGAAGGAAGTTATAATAATTATGATAATTATAGAAGTTCTTCCCAAGAAGCAAGGGGTCCAAGCCCCACATAAGCATCCTCAGCCTAGGGGTCCTGAAGTGGAAAGACAAGCCCCTTGGCTTTGAGGCCAGTGGGACTTACTTTCAGGAAAGTCAGAAGAAGACTGTGGGAAATAGTGGGACCTGGCCTTATTCACTACAAGTCCTGGAACACAGTCCTATACACCAGTGTACTGGCACTAAGCCCAGGAGCCCCTGGGCCCTGCAACCAGAAACTCTGGACCCAAATCCACCCATCAGGAGGCTGGCACCAGCCCCAGGATACTGTGTGCCCTGTTCCATATACCAGTGGGCACCAGTACCACCACAGCCTCTCAGCCTGCCATGTCAGGATACAGCCCACCTACAAGAAGGTCAGCACCAACCCCAAAGATCACCCAGCCTCTCCTGTGAGAAGACCAACACCAGCCCTGGCACACCTTGAGCCCCTCATTCAGCTGCCCCAGGATTTTGGCCCCATACACTTGTGAGCTGACACCAGCCCCACCAGGACTCCCAGAACCCTGTAGCCAGAGGCCCCATGTCCTGCCTCTATCTACCAGCAGGCCAATACCAGCTCTAAGACTCTAGATCCCTCAGAAATATGACCTAGGACTCAGACCCACCGATCAGTAGGCCAATACCAGCTTTGAAACAACTCAGACTCCACAGACAGTTCTGTAAAAAAAAAAAAAAAAAACAGGTTCTGCCCACTAACAAGTTAACGCCACATCTGGGATGCCCAGACCTGCAACCACCTACATTAAAAGGTAGCTCCACCCACAAGTGGGCCAGCACAAGTTCTGAGGTTCCTTGAGTTCTACAGCAAGCTGCTTCATGACCCTACCTTGCCCACCAGCAGTCAGAAACCTCCACAGAAGGCAGGCCTGGAAACCAGCCAGATTGGAGATCATCTATAGTAGAAAGTCCACTACAACAGAAGGATCCATGCAGCCTACATGGAAAAACCCCCTAGAACATGTAGTTCTGGTGATCAGAGAGGAGTGTGTTTCTGGGGCATATAGGGCATCTTCTAAAGGCCAGTTCCCCAAGGTCGAGAAACATAATCAACACACCCAATATACAGAAATAAACACAGCAAACTAGAAGAATATATTCCAAATGAAGGAACATGACAAAGTCCCCCCAAAATGAATTAAGTAAAGTTGAGATAAGTGATCTATCCAGTAAAGAATTCAAGATAATGATCATAAAGATGTTCAAGAACTCAGGAGAAGAATGGATGAACAAGATAAGTTAGAAGCTTTGAACTAAGAGAAAATATAAAGAACCAAACAGAGATGAAGCTTACAATAACTAAAACAAAAACAAAAAAAATACTCTGGAATAAATCAGCACTAGAGTAGATAATACAGGGAAACGCATCAGTGGGCTGAAAGATAGCATAGTGGAAACCACTGAAACAGCAAAAAATAAAATTAAAAAGAAATGAGAGATAAAGACACCTCAGTAACAACAAGTATATTAACATTCACATTAGAGGATTCCCAGAAGGAGAAGCGGAGAAGGCAATGGCACCCTACTCCAGTACTCTTGCCTGGCAAATCCCATGGACGGAGGAGCCTGGTGGGCTGCAGTCCATGGGGTCGCTAAGAGTCGGACACGACAGCAACTTCAGTTTCACTTTTCACTTTCATGCATTGGAGAAGGAAATGGCAACCTACTCCAGTGTTCTTGTCTGGAGAATCCCAGGGAGCGGGGAGCCTGGTGGGCTACCGTCTATGGGGTAGCACAGAGTTGGACATGACTGAAGTGACTTAGCAGCAGCAGCAGCAGCAGCAGAAGGAGAAGAGAGAGAGAAGGGGTCAGAGAACGTATCTGAAGACATAAGAACTGAAAACTTCCCCAACCTGGAAAGGAAATAGATATCCAGATCTAGGAAACATAAACAGTCTCAACTAGAATCAAGTCATAGAGGGCCACACCAAAAAACATTATAATTAAAGCAGCAAAAATTAAAAATAAAGAGAAAATATTTAAAAGCCTCCAGGGAAACAGGTTTTCAACAAACTACATACAAGGGAACTCTCATGAGTCTGTTAGTTGATTTTTCAGCAGAAACATTGTAGGCCAGAAGAGTGGCATGATGATGAAAGGGAGAAACCTACAAAAATAATTTACCCAGTAAGATTTTCATTTAGATTTGATGGAGAGATCAAAAGACACAGGTATACCAATGTTGACTGTAGCTTTATTTGCAATAGCTAGGACATGGAAGCAACTTAGATGCCCATTGCCAAATGAATGGATAAAGAAGTTGTGGCACATATATACAGTAGAATATTACTCAGTCATAAAAATGAATGTATTTGAGTCAGTTCTAATGAGGTAGGTGAACCTTGAGTCTATTATATAAAATAAGTCAGAAAGAGAAAAACAAATGTATATCAATGTATATACATGGACTCTAGAGAGATGGTACTGACAAACCTATTTGCATGGCAGCGGTGGAGACACAGACATAGAGAACAGATTTGTGGGCACAGTGGGGGAAGGAGAGGGAGGGATGAATTGAAACATATACATTATAACATGTAAAATAGATATCCAGTGAAAATTTGGCTGTATGATGAAGGAGCTCAAATCTGGTGCTCTGTGACAATCTAGAGGGTGAGATGGGTAGGAGGTGGGAGGGAGGTTCAAGAGAGGGGGACATATGTATACCTATGGCTGATTCACGTTTATGTATAGCAGAAATTAACACAATATTGTAAAGCAACTCTTCCTCAATTAAAAACAAAAATTTTTAAATGTTTTGTAAACAAATACTAAGAGTTCACCACCACCAAACCAGTTTTACAAGAAATGTTAAAGGGATTTCTCTAAGTAAAAAGGAGAAATACACAACTGGAAATATAAAAATGACAAAAGAAAAAAGTCTCATTGGTAAATATAAATGTACAGTAAAGACTGTAAATTAACCATATATGAAGTTATTAGGAAGGTTAAAAGACAGAAATAGTAAAATCATCTATATCAACAATAAGTAGTTAAAGAATACACAAAAACATGTAAAATATGAAGTTGAGAACAGAAAACTGGGAGGAGGAGGGTTGAGTAAAAATGCAGAGTTGTTACAATGCATTTAATCTTAAGAGAGAGCAGAAGTCAATGAAATCAGAAAGCAAAAAGAAGTCAAAACTGAAACTACAGAAATATAAAGGATCGTAAAAGATTAATTACTACAAACAATTATATGCCAATAAAATAGCCTACAAAAAACATTTGCATGCATGCGTGTTAAGTCATGTCCAACTCTTTGTGAGTCTATGGACTGTAGCCTGTCAGGTTCCTCTGTGCATGGGATTTTCTAAGCAAGGATACTGAAGGGAGTTGCCATTTCCTCCTCCAGGGATCTTCCTGATCCAAGGATCAAACCCATGTCTCCTGAATTTCCTGCGTTGCAGGAGGATTCTTTATCACTGAGCCAACAGGAAAGTCCTAGAAAAAAATGTTTGAATTCATAGAAAAGTACAATCTCTCAAAACTGAGCCACAAAGAAATAAAAAAAAATGTGAAGAGATGATTTATCAGTAACGAAATTGAATTAGTAATAGCAACAACAACAAAACCTCTCCCAAACAAAAGTCCAGGACCAGATGGCTTCGCAGTTGAATTTTACCAAACATTTAGAGAAGAGTTGACACCTATTTTTCTTAAACTATTCCAAAATATGCAGAGGAAGGAATGCTTCCAAATTCATCCTATGAAGCCAGCATCACCCTGATACTAAAGCCAAACAAAGATATCACAAAAAAAGAAAATTAAAGGCCAATATCACTGAGGAATATAGATGCAAAAATCCTCAACAAAATACTAGCAAACTGAATTGAGCAACACATTAAAAGGATTATAAATCATGATTAAGTGGGATTTATCCCAAGAAGGCAAGAATGGTCCAATATCACAAATCAATCGATATGATATACCTTATTAACACATAGAAGAAGAAAAATCACATGATCACCTCAAAAGACCATATATAACAATTCTGCAGCTAACATTGTACTCAGCTATGAAAAGGTGAAATCATTTCTTCTATATTAGAAACAAGGCATGGATGACCATCCTTGCCACTTTTATTCAACATAGAATTGAAGTTCACAACCACAATAATCAAACAAGAAAAAGAAATTCTTGATTCTTGAGAGAAAAGAATCAAAACTGTCACAGTTTGCAGATGACATGATATACACAAAAAATACTAAAGATGCCACACACACACACACAAAAACTACTAGAACTCATCAATTAAATCAGTAAAGTTTCAGGACACAAATTAAATAAACAGAAATACTTTGTATTTCTATACACTAAGAAATACCACAAAGAGAATTTAAGGAAACAATCCCATTTAACATCGCCTCAAAATGAATTAAATACCTAGAAGCAAATTTAATTAAGGAGGCAAATGACCTATACATAGAAATCTATAAGGCACTGATAAAATAAATTGAAGTTGACATACACAGATGGAAAGATATACCATGTTCATGAACTGGAAGAATTAACATCTACTACTGCTTCATTGCAGAATCTGCCTGAAATGCAGGAGACCACGGGTTCGATTTCTGGCTTGGAAAGATCATCTGGAGAAGGGAATGGCAACCCACTCCAGTATTCTCACCTGGAGAATCCCATGGACAGAGGAGCCTGGCAGGCTACAGTCCATGGGATCACAAGAGTCGGACATGACTTAGCAACTAAACCAACTGCTTCATTGATTACACTCAAGTCTTTGACTGTGTGGATCACTAACAAACTGTGGAAAATTCTTATAGAGATGGGAATACAAAACCACCTGACCTGCCTCCTGAGAAATCTGTAAGCAGGTCAAGAAGCAACAGTTAGAACTGGATGTGAAACAACAGACTGGTTCCAAATTGGGAAAGGAGAATGTTAAGGCTGTATATTGTCACCCTGTTTATTTAACTTATATGCAGAGTACCTCACAGTAAATGCTGGGCTGGATGAAGCACAATCTGTACTCAAGACTGCCAAGAGAAATATCAATAACCTCAGATATGCAAATGACCCCATCGTTATGGCAGAAAGCAAAGAGGAACTAAACAGCCTCATGACGAAAGTGAAAGAGGATAGTGAAAAAGGTGGCTTAAAACTCAACATTCTAAAAATGAAGATCATGTCATCCAGTCCCATCACTTCATGGCAAATAGATGGGAAAACAATGGAAACAGTGACAGACTTTATCTTCTTGGACTCGAAAATCACTGCAGATGGTTACTGCAGCCATGAAATTAAAAGATGCTTACTCCTTGGAAGAAAAGCTATGACCAACCTAGACAGAATATTGAAAAGCAGAGACGTTATTTTACTGACAAAGGCTCGTTTAGTCAAAGCTATGGTTGTTCCACTAGTCATGTATGGATATGAGAGTTGGACCATAAAGAAAGCTGAGCACCAAAGAATCGATGGTTTTGAACTGTGGTTTTGGAAAAGCCTTGGACTGCAAGGAGATCCAACCCATCAATCCTAAAAGAAGTCAGTCCTGAATATTCATTGGAAGGACTGATGCTAAAGCTAAAGCTCCAATACTCTGATCACCTGATGTGAAGAACTGACTCATTGGAAAAGACCCTAATGCTGGGAAAGATTGAGGGCAGGAGGAGAAAGGAACAACAGAGGATGAGATGGTTGGATAGCATCACTGACTTGATGGACAAGAATTTGAGCACGCTCTAAGAGTTGGTGATGGACAGAGAAGCCTGGCATGTTGTATTCCCAGGGGGGTCACAAAGAGTTGTACACAACTGAGCTACTGAACTGAACTGAATATTGTTAAAATTACCATATTATCCAAGGCATTATACAGATTCAGTGCAATTCCTATCAAAATGCTAATGGCATTTATCACAAAACTGGAATAAATAATTCTGAAATTTGTGTGGAAATACAAATACCCCAAATAGCCAAAAAGTCTTGAGAAAGAACAAAGCCGGAGGTATTACACTTCTTGATTTCAAATTATCAAAGCCACGGTAACATAAAGAATATGATACTGGCACCAAAACAGACACAGAGATAAATGAAATAGAATAGAGCCATCAGAAATCAACCCACACTTATATGGGCAATTAAGCTATGACAAGGAAGTAAGCATATACAGTGAAGATAAGACAGTCTCTTCAAGATTGCTTTTGCTATTCAGGGTCTTTTGTGTTTTAATGCAGAGCATAAAATTTTTTGTTCTAGTTCTGTGAAAAATTCTAAGCTGGAGAAAACAGTTCCCCTGACTCCAGACTATACTACAAACCTGCAGTAATCCAAAAGTATGGTACTGAAACAAAAACAGTAATATAGATCAGTGGAACAGAATAGAAAGTTCAGAGATAAACCCACACTCATAGGGGCACCTAATCTATGACAAAGGAGGCAAGAATATAGAATGAAGAAGATGATATCTTCAATAAGTGGTGCTGGGAAAACTGGACAACTATATGTAAAAGAATGAAATTATATTACCTATTAGCATATACAAAAAAAAAGCTCAAAATGGATTGAAGACCTAAATGTAAGGTTAAACACTATGAAATCCTTAAAGTAAAATATAGACAGAACATTCTGACATAATTCATTGCAAGATATTTTACAACTCACCTCCTAGAGTAATGAAAATAAAAGCAAATATCAAATGGGATCTGATTAAACTTAAAAGCTTTTGCATAACAGAGGAAACTATAAACAAAATGAAAAGATAATGCTAAGAATGGAAGAAATATTAGCAAATGAAACGACTGACAAAGTATTAATCTGCAAAACATAGAAAGAGTTCATGCAGCTCAAAAAAACACAAAACAAAACAAACAAACAAAAAAAACAACACTAACCAACAAAGCCCAAACAATCCAATCAAAGAATTGGTAGAAGGCCTAAATAGACATTTCTCCAAAGAAGACATAAAAATTTATTAGAGAAATATCTATCAAAACTATAATGAGGTATCATCTCATATCAGTCAGAATGGCTATCAGCAACAAATCTACAAACAATAAATGCTGGAGGGGGTGTGGAAAAATGGAAAACCTTCTTTGCTATTGGTGGGAATGTAAATTGGTATAGCCACTATGGAGAATAGTTTGGAGGTTCCTTAAAAAACTAAAATTAGAGCTATCATGTGGTCCAGAAATCCCACTCCTAGGCATACATCCAGAGAAAATCATAATTTAAAAGGATGCATGCACACTGGTGTTCATTGCAGCACAATTTACAATAGCTAGGACATGGAAGCAACCTAAATGACAATCCACAGATG
The DNA here is from genome assembly GCA_006410635.1 of Cephalophus harveyi. NCBI lineage: Eukaryota > Metazoa > Chordata > Mammalia > Artiodactyla > Bovidae > Cephalophus > Cephalophus harveyi. The sequence goes on from SJYT01077953.1 coordinate 60,521, forward strand.
AATAGATAAAGAAGATGCAGTGCATATTATACAATGGAATATTCAGTTCAGTTCAGTTGTTCAGTGGTGTAAATGGAATATTATTCAGCCATAAAAAGGAATGAAATTGAGTCATTTTCAGAGAAGTGGATGGACCTAGATATTGTCATACTGAATGAAGTAAGTCAAAAGAGAAATCAAATATCATATAATGCTAGTTATATATGGAACCTAGAAAAATGGTAGAGATGAACTTATTTGCAAAAGCCATATATGACAAACCCACAGCAAACATTATCCCAAATGGCAAAAAAAAAAAAAAAAGCATTTACTCTAAAATCAAGAACAAATCAGGGTGCCCACTCTCACCACTACTATTCAACATAGTCTTAGAGATCCTAGCCACAGCAATCAGAGAAGAAAAATAAATACAAGGAAAAAAGATTGGAAAAGAAGTAACACTCTGTTTGCCAATGACATGATCCTTTACATAGAAAACCCTAATGATGCCACAAGAAAATTACTAGAGCTAATCAATGAACATAATAAAGTCACAGGATATAAAATTGATACACAGAAATCCCTTGTATTTCTATATGATAACAATGAAAAATCAAAAAGAGAAATTAAAGGAAAAAAATCCCATTCACTATTACAATGAAAATAATAAAATACTTAGGAATAAATTTATCTAAAGAAACAAAAGACTTCTATACATAAAACTATAAAACACTGATGAAAGAAATCAAAGATGACACAAATATGCCACGTTCTTGGATTGGAAGAATCAATATAGTGCAAACGAGTATACTACCCAAAGTAATCTATAGATTCAATGCAATCCCTATCAAACTACCAGCAGTATTTTTCACAGAACTAGAACAAATAATTTCACAATTCGTATGGAACCCAAAGACCCCAAATAGCCAAAGCTATCTTGAGAGAGAAGAATGGAACTGGAGGAATCAATCTTCCTGACTTCAGCCTATACTACAAAGCTGCAGTCATCAAGACACTATGGTACTGGCACAAAGACATAAATATAGATCAAAGGAACAAAATAGAAAGTCTAGAAATAAGTGCACACACCAACAGTTTATATTTGACAATGGAGGCAAAGACATATAATGGAGAAAAGATGGTCTCTTCAACAAGTGGTGCTAGGAAAACTGGTCAGTTCAGTTCAGTTCAGTTCAGTCACTAAGTCGTGTCCGACTCTTTGTGACCCATGAATCACAGCACTCCAGGCCTCCCTGTCCATCACCAACTCCTGGAGTTCACTCAAACTCATGTCCATCGAGTCAGTGATGCCATCCAGCCATCTCATCCTCTGTCATCCCCTTCTCCTACTGCCCCCAATCCCTCCCAGCATCAGAGTCTTTTCCAATGGGTCAACTCCTTGCATGAGGTGCCCGAAGTATGGAAAACTGGTCAACTACATATAAAAGAATGAAACTGGAACACTTTCTTACACCATCCACAAAAATAAACTCAAAATGAAGTACCTAAATGTAAGACCAAAAACTATGAAACATAGGCAGAACATTCTGCAAAATAAGTCACAACAAGATCTTTTATGATCTACCTCCCAAAGTAATGGAAATAAAAAATTAAAATATATGAGACCTAATTAAACTCCAAAGCTTTTGCACAACAAAGGAAACTATAAGCTAGGTTAAAAGACAGCACTCAGAATGAGAAAAGATAATAGCAAAGGAAACAACTGCAAAGAATTAATCTCCAAAATATACAAGGTGGCTCAGACGGTAAAGTGTCTGCCTGCAATGCGGGAGACCCGGGTTCGAGTCCTGGGTCGGGACTGTCCCCTGGAGAAGGAAATGGCAATCCACTCCAGCACTCTTGCCTGGAAAATCCAATGGACGGAGGAGCCTGATAGGCTACAGTCCATGGGGTCGCAGAGAGTCGGACACGACTGAGCGACTTCACTTCACTTCACTTCAATATCAGAAAAATGAACAACCCAATAGAAAAGTAGGCAAAAGACCTAAACAGACATTTCTCCAAAGAAGACATACAGATGGCTAGTAAACACATGAAAAGATGCTCAACATCACTCATTACTCAGTTCATTCTCTCAGTCATGTCCAACTCTTCGCCATCCCATGGACTGCAACACACCAGGTTTCCCTGTCCATCACCAACCCCTGGAGCTTGCTCAAACTCATATCCATCAACTTGTTGCCATCCAACCATCTCATCTTCTGTCATCCCCTTCTCCTCCTGCCTTCAATCTTTCCCAGCATCAGGGTCTTTTCCAATGAGTCAGTTTTTTGCATCAGGTGGCCAAAGTACTAGAGTTCAGCTTCAGCATCAATCTTTCCAATGAATATTCAGGACTGATTTCCTTTAGAATTGACTAATTTGATCTCCTTGCAGTCCAAAGGACTCTCACAAGGCTTCTCCAACATGACAGCTCAAAAGCATCAATTCTTCCAGGGTCAGATTTCTTTATGGTCCAACTCTCACATCCATACAAGACTACTGGAAAATTCATAGCTTTGACCAGACAAACCTTTGTTGGTAATGTCTCTGCTTTTTAATATGTTGTCTAGGTAGGTCATAGCTTTTCTTCCAAGGAGCAAGCATCTTTTAATTTCATGGCTGCAGACACCATCTGCAGTGATTTTAGAGCCCAAGAAAATAAAGTCTTGTTTCCCCCATCTATTTGCCATGAAGCGATGGGACTGGATGCCATGATCTTCATTTTCTGAATATTGAGTTTTAAGCCAACTTTTTCACTCTCCTCTTTACTTTCATCAAGAGGTTCTTTAGTTCTTCTTTGCTTTCTGACATAAGGGTGGTGTCATCTGCATATCTGAGGTTATTGTTATTTCTCCCAGCAATCTTGATTCCAGCTTGTGCTTCACCCAGCCTAGCATTTTCCATGATGTACTCTGCATATAAGTTAAATAAGCAGGGTGACAATATACAGCCTTGACGTACTCCTTTCCCAATTTGGAACCAGTCTGTTGTTCCATGTCTGGTTCTAACTGTTGCTTCTTGACCTGCACACAGATTTCTCAGGAGGCAGGTAAGGTGGTCTTGTATTCTCATCTCTTGAAGAATTTTCCACAGTTTGTTGTGATCCACAGTATTATTAACTTAATTACAGATTTTGTCCAAATTTCACAGAATTTTATGCTAGTGTCCATTATTTGTTTTTACATCTTATTCAAAATTCCACATTATGGTTGGTTACATTAAGCAGCTTTCACTTGCATACAACATATTCTGATAAATTCTCTTATCATTTTTATTCTGTTACAAATATTTTCTAATTTTCCTTGTAATCACTTCTTATATAAACCCATCATTTAAAAGCACACATTTACTTTTCAAATACATGGGTTTTTTAAAGTATCTTTGATATTAATTTCTCATTTGATATTAACTTCTCATTTAAATGCTTTCTTCTCTGTAGTCACCCTCCGTGCTCTTCAGTCTTTTACCTTTATTAAGGCTTTCAGTGGGTAAGTCAAAGATCTCTCTTGGTAAATGTCACATTGCACTTGAAAATATGTGGGTTATTTTTAAATATCTTTTGATATGGATTTCTAGCATAATTCTACAGTGATAAGAGAAAACACTCTATGATTTCAATGCCTTTATACCATGAAATTTTACACCTTGTTTTACGTCCCTGGATGTATTCCAGTGTCTCCTGCTTTATAGTCTATGGGAACGTGAATAGAGTTTGTTCCCTGGGGTTGTGTGAAATTTGTATAAATCTTAACTATGTTGAATTGGTTCATAGAGCTTTTCAGGTCTACTATATCCTTCTACTCTTCTGTCTATTCATTCTATTAATTTTTGAGAATTGGATAATAAAACTCCATCTAAAAATTATTCTTAGTTTATCTACTTAAAAAATAACTGCAATATATAGTGAAACTATATGTAACTTTGTTCTAAAGAGATATTTTTAGGTAACCAAATAGAATGGTTGGAATTGAAAATTATAAAACTGAAAAATAAAATTTACTGGAACGACGCAATAGTATACTTGAGCAGGCAGGATAGAGATTCAGTAAACTTAAAGGTAGCCCAGTTGAGATTATCCAATCTAAAGAACTGAAAAAAAAAAGAAGAATGAAGAAATATGAACAAAGCATAAGAGACCTGTGAGACAACACCTAAATACCAATGTATACATAAGAATGGTTCAAAATGGGAGAAGAGGAAGAGTGAGAGAAAGGAGAATAATAAATATTTGATAGCAAAAATATTCCTAAATTTGATTAAAATATTAATCTACACATCTAAGAAGCTTAACAAACTCCAAGTAGAATAAACTTAGATATCCACACAAAAATCATGATTGAATCACTGAAGGTCAAAGACAAAGAGAATCCTGAAAGCAGCAGAGAGCAATTCCTTATGTACAACGAATCCTCAAAAAGATTAACAGCAGATTTCAAATCAGAAGTCACAAAGTCCAGAAGGCACTGGGCTGGCATTTTCAAAATATGAAAGGAAAAAAAAAAAACTATTAACCAATAATTTTATATATATATGATATATATATATAATATTATTATCCTTTGAAAATAAAAGAGAAATTAAGATAGAGAACATCTCCTGTAGACTTGCCTATGAGATATACTTTAAGGGAGTCTTTCAGGCTGAAGTGAAATGACACTCAACAGTGTATTGAATATATATGAGCAATTAAAAGTAACTACATCCATAAAAGGGGCTTCCTAGGTAGTGCAGCAGTAAAGAATCTGCCTGCCAATGCAGGAGACTCAAGAGATGCAGGTTTAATCCCTGGATTCAGAAGATACCTTGGAATAGGAAATGGCAACCCTCTTCAGTATTCTTGTGTGGAAAATTCCACTGATAGAGGAGCCTGTCCAGTTGCAAAGAGTTAGACATGACTAAGCAAATGAGCACACACACACACATATCCAATAAAACCAATAACTGTGTATGTGTGTGTGTATATATATCCAGAAATACAAATTACAGCATAAATATGTTTGTGTGTAATTTTTTTTCTCTTTCTTAAAAGACGACCACATAAAGCAATAATTACAAATATATGTGGTGTTTACACAATGTATAAACATGTAATTTAGGATGTTAACAGCATACAAGAGTAAGGTAATAGAGTTGTATTGCAGCAATGTAGCATCCAGTCCCATCACCTCATGGCAAATAGACGGGGAAACAATGGAAACAGTGAGAGACTTTATTGTCTTGGGCTCTAAAATCACTGCAGATGGTGACTGCAGCCATGAAATTAAAAGATGCTTGCTCCTTGGAAGAAAAGCTATGACCAACCTAGACAGCATATTAAAAAGCAGAGACATTACTTTACAAACAAAGGTTCATCTAATCAAAGCTATGGTTTTTCCAGTAGTCATGTGTGGATGTGAGAGTTGGATTATATAGAAAGCTGAGCACTGAAGAATTGATGCTTTTGAACTGTGGTGTTGGAGAAGACTCTTGAGAGTCCCTTGGACTGCAAGGAGATCAAATCAGTGAATCCTAAAGAAAATCAGTCCTGTGTATTCATTGGAAGGACTGATCCTGAAGCTGAAGCTCCAATAATTTGGCCTCCTGACACAAAGAGCTGACTCATTGGAAAAGAACCTGATGCTGGGAAAAATTAAGGTAGGAGGAGAAGGGGATGACAGAGGATGAGTTGGTTGGATGGCATCACCAGCTCAATGAACATGAGTTTGAGAAAGCTCCGGGAGATGGTGAAGGACAGGGAAACCTGGCATGCTGCAGTCCATGGGGTCACAAAGTGTTGGACATGTCTGAGTGACTGAAAAACAACAGCAACAACAATGTTTGCATGCTAGTGAAATTAAGTTGGTATTAATCCAAAGAAGAATTTTATTAAGATGTTAATGGCAATCCCCAAGGAAACAACTAAGAAAATAATTTAAAAACATACAAGAAATGACAAGAATAAAAAAAATGGTACAAAAGAAAATATGTAAGTAATACAAAATGAGATAGTAATGTCAGAATTAAGAAACCCATTCAAGACATATGAAAACAAACAGCAAAATGGTACAATAGGTACAAAATCCTATTGTACCAATAATTACCTTCAATGTAAATAGATCAATTTTTAAATTTAAAGGCAGAGATAGGGAGAATAAATTTTTAAAAACATAGCCTAACTATATGCTACCTATATTAAAGACTGTTTATCACCAAAGATAAAAAAATAAACCATGCTCTAAACCACAACTCTTATACAAAAATTCACTTAACTTTAATCATAAATTTAAGCATAAAATTATAAAACATTTCAAAGAAAACATGAGAAAATCTTCAGGACAAAGGGAAAACCTTCAGGACAAAGGGATGGGTCAACATGTTCTTAGAAATGATATCTAAGCATGATTCATCAAAATAAAAAAATCAATAATTTAGGCTTTAACAACATTCAAAATGTTTACTTTGTGAAAGATCCTGTTAAGAAGATGGGGGAAAAAAATTCAGACTATATATTTAGCAGACTTCGTATGTAGCTATATATAAAGAACTTTCAAGATTCATTAAATAAACAAATAAAAAACATTAAAAAAACAAATAACTCAGTTAGGAAATGGTTAAAAGATACAGCAACTTCACTGAAGAAGATATATAGATGTCATGTAAGGCAATAAAAATATGTTCTCACCAGTCATTAGGGAAATGCAAGTTAAAGTTAAGATGAACACCTTTAAGATTGGCTAAAAACACTAAGTATTCCCAAAGATGGAAAGCAACTGGAACTTTCATACATTGATAGTAAGAATACAAAACTGTATAAGCATGAAGTAAAAGTGTGTAATTTCTTATAAATGCAAGCATACCTTTCCCTATGACTCAGCAATTCCACTCATAGGTATTTATCCCAGAAAAGTTAAAAAACAAACAGAAACCCTACATCTACATGAAGATACATGCAGTTGTTACAGTTCAGTTTTGGGGCTCCAAAATCACTGCAGATGGTGATTGCAGCCATGAAATTAAAAGACGCTTACTCCTTGGAAGAAAAGTTATGACCAACCTAGATAGCATATTGAAAAGCAGAGACATTACTTTGCCAACAAAGGGCAAAGTACTGGAGTTTCAGCTTTAGCATCATTCCTTCCAAAGAAATCCCAGGGCTGATCTTCAGAATGGACTGGTTGGATCTCCTTGCAGTCCAAGGGACTCTCAAGAGTCTTCTCCAACACCACAGTTCAAAAGCATCAAATTCTTCGGTGCTCAGCTTTCTTCACAGTCCAACTCTCACATCTATACATGACCACTGGAAAAACCATAGCCTTGACTGAACATCAGTTGAGTTCAGTTCAGTCACTCAGTCATGTCAAACATTTTGTGACCCCATGGACTACAGCATGAAGAGTCTTCTTCAACACCACAGTTCAAAAGCATCAATTCTTTGGCACTCAGTTTTCTTTATGGTCCAACTCTCACATCCACACATGACTACTGGAAAAATTGTAGCTTTGACTAGATGGACCTTTGTCAGGAAAGTAATGTCTCTGCTTTTTAATATGCTGTCTAGGTTGGTCATAGCTTTTCTTTCAAGGAGCAAGAATCTTTTAGTTTCATGGCTGTAGTCACCATCTGCAGTGATTTTGGAGTCCAAAAAAATAGTCTGTCGCTGTTTCCATTGTTTCCCCGTCTATTTGCCATGAAGTTATGGGAGGGATACCATGATGCTAGCTTTTTGAATATTGAGTTTTAAACCAAATTTTTCACTTTCCTCTCTCACTTTCATCAAGAGGCTTTTTAGTTCTTCTGTGCTTTCTGCCATAAGAGTGCTGACATCTGCATATCTGAGGTTACTGATATTTCTCCTGGAAATCTTGATTCCAGCTTGTGCTTCATCAAGCCCAGGATTTTGCATGCTGTACTCTGCATATAAGTTAAATAAGCAGGGTGACAATATACAGCCTTGATGTACTCCTTTCCCAATTGGAACCAGTCTGTTTTTCCATGTCTGGTTCCAACTGTTGCTTTTTGACCTGCATACGGATTTTTCAGGAGGCAGGTGAGGTGGTCTGGTATTCCCGTCTCTTTAAGAATTTTCCATAGTTTGTTATGAACCACACAGTCAAAGGCTTTGGTGTAGTCAATATAGCAGAAGTATATGTTTTTCTGAAACTCTCTTGCTTCTTCGATGATCCAATGGGTGTTGCCAGTTTGATCTCTGGTTCCTCTGTCTTTTCTAAATCCAGTTTGAACATCTGGAAATTCTAGTTCGTGTACTGTTGAAGCCTGGCTTTGTGAATTTTGAGCATTACTTTTACTAGCATGTGAGATGAGTGCAATTGATTGGTAGTCTGAGCATTCTTTGGCATTGCCTTTCTTTGGAATTGGAATGAAAACTGACCTTTCCAGTCCTGTGGCCACTACTGAGTTTCCCAAATTTGCTGGCATATTGAGTACAGCACCTTCACAGCATCATCTTTCAGGATTTGAAACAGCTCAGCTGGAATTCCATCACCTCCACTAGCTTTGATCGTAGTGATGCTTCCTAAGGCCTGCTTGACTTCGTATTCCAGGGTGTCTGGCTCTAGGTGAGTGATCACACCATCGAGGCTATCTGGGTCATGAAGATGTTTTTTGTATAGTTATTCTGTGTATTCCTGCCACCTCTTCTTAATATCTTCTGCTTCTGTTAGGTCCATACCATTTCTGTCCTTTATTGTCCCCATCTTTGCATGACATGTTCCCTTGGTATCTCTAATTTTCTTGAAGAGATCTCTCAGTCTGTTCAGTTCAGTAGCTCAGTCATGTCAGACTCTTTGAGACCCCATAGACTGCAGCACGCCAGGCTTCCCTGCCCATCATCAACTCCCGGAGCCTACTCAAATTCTTTTCCATTGCATCGGTGATGCCATCCAACCATCTCATCCTCTGTTGTCCCCTTTTCCTCCTGCCTTCAATCTTTCCCAGCATCAGGGTATTATCCAGTGAGTCAGTTCGTAACATCTGGTGGCCAAAGTATTGGAGTTTCAGCTTCAACATCAGTCCTTCCAATGAATATTCAGGACTGATTTCCTTTAGGGTGGACTGGTTGGATCTCTTTGCAGTCCAAGGAACTCTCAAGAGTCTTCTCCAACAATTGTTCAAAAGCATCAGTTCTTTGGCACTCAGCTTTCTTTATAGTCCAATGCTCACATCCATACATGACTACTGAAAAAATCATAGCTTTGACTAGAGATCTGTAGTCTTTCCCACTGTATTTTTTCCCTCTATTTCTTTCCATTGATCACCGAGGAAGGCTGTTAAGAAAATTTCTGTTCATAATTATCCCAAACTGGAAAGAACTCAAATATCTTTCAGCGGGTGAATGGTTACATAAACTGGGTTCATTCACACACTGGAATACTACTGAATAGTGATAGTGAATGCATCATTTATAGGAGCAGTATATTGAACTCATTATGCTGAGTAAGTCTAGTGTTAAAAACTTGCATTCTATGTGGGGTTCTATTTGTGTGGCATCTTAAAAGTTCAATATATAGTGATGGGAAACATCTGAGATGTTTCTGAGATTCTGAAGATTCTCAGAGGTTAGGATGTTAGGATGTTAGGTTAGATGTTTCTGAGGTTCTCAGAGGTTAGGAGTGGGGAAAGTGTAACTCTAAAGGGACAGCACAGAGGAGTTTCTAGGATGATGGAATGGTTGTCTGTATTCTCAGTAATGATGATTATGCAAATCTATCCATATATTATAACTCAAAGGACTGTGCATACAATAAAAGTCATTTTTGTTGTATACTAATTTTAAAAATGAATAAAATGAGCCATAAGTACAAAGATAAAATCAAGAATGTTAAATTTGTATAGACTTTCTCAACTGGGCTAAAGGGAAGCTTAAGAATATAAAAGCAAAACTCTAAACTAGAAGTGACTTCAAAAAGTGCGGTCTGTCTAGAAGCTATTTTAGTTGTGGCTTTCAATGCAGAGAATAAATAATAGTTGGGTACACAGAAAGCACACAAAGTGTAAAGCCAATTGAATTGGCAAATGTTATTCCTGTATAATAAAAAGACTGAGATTTCTTTAAAAATTTTAAAGACTCCTTTGCCTCCAACTTCTTAAGGTCAAGAAGAAGGCTAAGAAAGCAAATTGCTGCCAAGGCAGACAACTTAATTTAGAAACAACTAAAGAGGATGACCACCCAGAGCCAAACATTCTGGAGTGTGAAGTCAAGTCGGCCTTAGGAAACATTAGTACGAACAAAGCTAGTAGAAGTGAGGAATTCCAGTTGAGCTATTTCAAATCCTAAAAGTTGATGCTGTTAAAGTGCTGCACTCAATATGCCAGCAAATTTGGGAAACTCAGCAGTGGCCACAGGACTGGAAAAGGTCAGTTTTCATTCGAATCCCAAAGAAGGGCAAATGCCAAAAAATATTCAAATTACCACACAATTGCATGTGTTTCACATGCTAGGAAGTTAATGCTCAAAATTTTTCAAGCTAAGCTTCAACAGTATGTGAACTGAGAACTTCTAGATGTACAAGCAGTATTTAGAAGAGGCAGAGGAACCAGATTCAATATCCATTGAATCATAGAAAAAGGGAGTTCCAGAAAAACATCTACTTCTCTTTCATTGACTACACTAACACTTTTGACTGTATGGATCACAAAAAAACGTGGGAAATTCTTCAAGAGATGGGAATACCAGACCACCTGACCTGCCTCCTAAGAAACCTGTATAAAGGTCAAGCAGCAACAGTTATAACTGGATGTGAAACAGTGGACTGGTTCCAAATTGGGAAAAGGAGTATGTTAAGGCTGTATATTGTCACCCTGTTTGTTTAACATATATGCAGAGTACATCATGTGAAATGTTGGGTTGGATGAAGCTCAAGCGGGAATCAAGATTGCTGGGAGATAAATGAATAAACTCAGATATGCAGATGATACCACCTTAATGGCAAAAAGTGAAGAGGAACTAAAGAACCTTTTGATGAAGGTGAAAGAAGAGAGTGAAATAACTGGCTTAAAACACAACATTTAGAAAATGCGGACCATGGCCCATCACTTCATGGCAAATAAATGGGGAAAAAATGGAAACAGTAACAGACTTCATTTTCTTGGACTCCAAAATCACTGTGGATGGTAATTGCAGCCATGAAATAAAAAGATGCTAGCTCCTTGGAAGAAAAGCTATGATCAGCCTAAATAGCATATTAAAAACAGAGATATCACTTTGCTGGCAAAGGTCTGTATAGTCAAAGCTATCTTTTCTGCAGTAGTCATGTACAGATGTGAGAGTTGTGCCATAAAGAATGATGAGCACTGAAGAATTGTTTCTGTCAAACTGTGGGGCTGGAGAAGACTTTTGAGAGTCCTTTGAAGAGCAAGGAGATCAAACCAGGCAATCCTAAAGGAAATCAACCCTGAGTATTCACTGGAAGGACTAATGCTTAAGCTGAAACTCCAATACTTTGGCCACCTGATGCAAAGAGCTGACTCACTGGAAAAGATCTTGATGCTGGGAAAGATTGAGGGCAGGAGGACAAGGGGGCAACAGAGCATGAGATGGTTGGATGGCATCACTGAATTAATGGAAGTGAGTTTGAGCAAACTCCAGGAGACAGTGAAAGACAGGAAAGCCTGGCATGCTGCAGTCCATGGGGTCACAAAGAGTTGGACATGACAGAGTGGCTGGACAACAACAAAAGAGGATGACAGAAAAGGAAGAATTCTCAAACAGTTAAGCCAAGACTTTAAAAAACCAATGGGTGGAGCAGCCACTCCAAGGGAGTAGAAACATTGCTCCATCAAATAACACATCCAACCATTTAGCCAATGGGATTTCAGAACTCCTGTAGACCAAAGCCTGCCACACACCTCCCATTCTTGTCACTTTTGAATGAGTGTTCTTTGTGGTTTACTGTTTATTTCAACATTATATGTACAGTGAGTGAGGACTGAAGGTTTAGCCTTTAGTTCATTGGTCTCAGGATCAACAGGATTTGAGTCTGGAGCTGAATGGATCACAGTTGTTAGACTTGGAGCATGATATCACCACTGGAGTTGGGATGTAGGGATCTCATAGGGGTGTGATGTACTTTGTATGAAGGAAAAATGTAATTGTGGACAGAGGCTTGACTGTGGTAGGTTTATTACAAAAGTAGCCCAAATCGCCCAAATTCTTTACCTGTCTGTGTTCATGAGTTTTGTGATATGACTTCATAGGTCATCCCATGAAGAACTAGACTATTGTTCCTCCCCTCTGGGCTGTCCCTGTGACTCACTTTTGGCCCAGAGACTGCTGTAGAATTGAGGCTGTGTCAACTCTAAGTCTAGGCCCTAAAATCCTCTTGTACCTCTCCAGTCCCTTTTGAACTCAGTAACCACTGGACTGGCTCCAGTTAGCCTGCTGGAAGAGGAGAGACTACATGTAGTAGAGAAAAGTTCTTCCAGCTGAGGCTAGGAGCAGTCAGCATAGCTGATCCCCCAGCTGACCACAGAAGCATGAGTTTCCCTGGCTGAAGTTAGCTGGTCTGGCCCAAATCAACAAAAATGCCTAGCGCACCTATATACTCAAAAGAGATTTTTAAAAATTAGGTTGTTAGTTTCATCCATTAACAGGCTTAAAATGAATGATTCATTATGTAGCAATAGCTGATCCAGAAGATTCTTGGTCATTTTATTAAAACCCAGCTCATCTCAAAACCCAGAATCTGGAAATGCATTTCTCCTGACGCACCACTGTGACATTGTTTTGAGACCTTGCATGTCTCTGGTCCCTCTGTTTCCTGGGATCCCCAGAAGCTCGGGACCAAGAATTATACTCAAAAGCCTTAGTTTTCTTCAGTCAGGAGTATTCTAGGAAATTCCCCTTCTTTTCCATTCTCCATCCTTCTTTCGCATTTCCTGTTCTTCTGGATGCATTTTTTGTTGTGTATTGGAGTGTGCTTTATTGTATCTGTGTTTGCTGGGGCCAAAAATGTTATCTCTATCAAGGGGGACTAGGGCTCCTTTGCAGAATCCCTGTCCTAAGTTCATCCTTTAGTCATTAAGAGCATTAACGATGTAGACTTAGTGAGGTGGCACCACCGCTAAATGTCAAACAAATGGGGGCAACTCCATCTCCACGGCACAGCCAAGACTCAGGAATAAAGCATAAAAGCAATTCCCAGTTGCATCGCTGATCCTGTTTGTGATGCCGATGTCTCGCTGTGTCTCACTGTGCACACTGTTCGCTGAACCCATGGTAGGCCAGGTGTGAGCGAAGAGGCTGGAGGGAAATGTGAGGAGCCACAGGAGCTGCGGGCACGTTTATCCTCTCCTGGCTGGCCTGGCAGCCATATACAGCCTCTCTTCTGGCGGACGCAGCAGCCAGAGCAGCGGCTATAGCATAACCATAACGTAGCCATGACATAGCCATAACATGACCTCATATAACACAACCATGGTGCTGCTCCAGCGTAGCCTTGGTGCAGCAACAGCCAGGGCTTGCCTGGTGAAGCTCATACAGATGGACCGCACAGTAGCCCATGACCAAGCAAGCACCTTGTACACGCATGCACAGTGCTACATGTGATCTCAGCTGTTACATAACTGTGCAAAGTCATTGCCCAGAGAACATGGGGCAAGAGAGTGTGGGGTGAGAGAACCTGGTTGGTGCCATCTTGTTAATTTCCCCACATCAGTTCTCTGGGGAAGTATGGAACCACAGAGCTATTGAATGCAAACAGACATGCTCTGTGACTCCTGTTTATTTGCCAGAAGTTGAAGATAAAATTCTAGGATTCTACACTCTCTCCTTTGAGATGGGGACAGAGTGAGGGAAATCAATGCCTCTACGTGGACAGCATACACCACTACCTCTTCTCTGTTTTCCTTTCAGACCCTTCTGCAAACAAAGCAAAACTCTAACTCAACGATGTTAGGCACAAACCCTAAGATAGGTCAGATAGACCTTCTGAGGGATGTTATAGTCAACAAGACAAGATCTTTATCCTCAAATACCTTAAACACTCACAAACTGTGAAAGTAGGGGCAAGTGTGAAACAATAAAGAATGCTGAAAAGAAGAATGCTTGGTCCATAGACTACCCACTCAGATTTACATGCATAAAGTGAGTACTGGAGCAGGGAAGCAACCTACCCAAATGAAACAAGCAGGTAAAGTCTGAGTCAATCTAGCATCCTGAACTTCCAACCACAATTCCTTTTCTACTACATCAGGATCCATCCAAATGACCACAAGCTCCCTAGATGGTGATGATGACAACAATGGTAATGATGATGTATTTGGATCACGGTGTAACTGAAAGCATACACATGTGTGTCTGGTACTGCTTGATAATTCTCAGTTGCTCCAGAGCTAACTCCCCATGTTCTATAACTCCCCATGGTTAAAGGAGTTCATTATTCATTTTGCCTAAAGAGAAGGAAGAACTAGATATGGAGCACCTCCTAAGGCACTGCGCTGAGTTTTCTATGGAGCAGCACAGGGTCCTGAAAGACTAGATTTCTGTCATCTTTAACCCATTTTTTCACGATGAAATAGTGGCCAGAGCAGACCACCCTGAGGTTCCCACCTTACTTGGGCAACTGCTGCTGAAACTTCCATACTTTCTATTTTGAGGCTGGATTCTCAGTCTGAAGAATTGATTTGTGTAATTAGGCAAGCGATTTTTGTAGGAAGATCTTGCATGAATTTGCAATATAATTTTCTTTTTCTGTAACTGTTAATTGAAATCATTTATCAGGTTTTTAAGCTGAAGAAAAGTTAACTTTGAAAAAAAGGTGTGAACTGCTCATTTTTTATGCAATCTCGACATTGTCTTTGATGCACACATTAATTCCTTATTTACAATTAAGGCTGCTGGCTTCCTCAGTGTGGGTAAGAAATGGCCTGCCTCAACCCTTAGCGGGAGGGTATTTTCAGACCCAAGAACTGCTGATAGTCGTCTTTACTCTTCATTCTCATGTCCTCACCCTCAGGAAGTCTGGAGCTAAAATTACCATAAAATGATTAAATAAGAATATTGGTCCACAAACACAAGTGTTTAATAAATATAGCTATTTTTTTTAAATTCCATTTTCATCTATTCTGAGCAATCATTCTGTCACAGTTGGAGAAATTTAACTTCAGCAAAGGTAAGGGCTACTCCAAGCCCTTTCCTACCAGTTGCTTCTAGGTGTTAAAGCTTATTTAGAACCCAGGTGCTTAATACATCAGTGTTATTTGACCACACTGACATTTACCAGGTTGCCCATTCTCATGTCTAATCTGAATCATTGGTCCATTCCACTCACTACAAGATGTCTCACATCCCCGGACCTAGAACAATTCACCCAGCAATTTCCTTGCTGCCTTTGAACACACCGGAATTGAAATGCTTCCTTCTTCTGCGTTTCCCTGTTATCTGGAAAATTCACTAAATTGCCCAAAGCACTTCTGTCTCCACTGAGCTTCCTGCTTTCCTGATCTCTTCCCAGGGAAATGTGCAGGCCACCGTGGCTTTAGAGTTCCTACAAACTTGTCTGGCTTGTTTTTCCACTCTCTGGGGCTCAGCCTAGGATACAGGTCACAGTAATCCCTGCAGGGAACATGGATTTCTCCATCTCTCTCTCCTCACTCCAGCCTGAAATCCTTTCCTAGACTTGGGAGGAGACTCTCAGTCATAATGTTTTCTTTTAAAATATTGTCTGTACCTGGAGTCCTGCAATTTTTCCAAAGGCATTGAAATTTTTCCAAGCCTACTGAAATTCTGAAGAAAGAGATGCCCTTTCCTCCTCTGCTTTTGGGATCTTATCCTTTCTTGAAAGCAGGAGAAAATAAAAAGCCTAGTTCTCTGAATGAGGGCCAGGCAAAGATGGTGCTTGGTGATGGGGGCAGTGGGGCAGGGGAGGGGGTGGTAAGTCATATTCCAACTTCTCTAGTAAAAACCTCAGAATCACCAGGTCAGGGAAAAAGCCCCCTCTCCAGCAACTAATCCCACATTCCCAAACCTTAGTGGGGGGGCCCTTGCTCTCAGGCCCTCTCTCATCCAGGCCCGGGAATCTGCACTCTGTCTGCTGCAGCTGGCTGGGGATTCTTCTCTTTCCACACAGTCCCTTTCCCTACACCAAGACTGGGAAACACTCTCAGAAGTACAAGAGGAAGAAAAAACAGGGTGATATGATCACAGGGTGCCTGTAATTTATTTCCAGTGAACTTTGCTCAGCTATGATTAATTAGTAGACCACCAGGAGATGGACAACAAGGGAAGGACGCTGGTTCACAATCATTTTCAACTTCATGGTTTACCATCATATGGATTTACCACAGTTTTATCCAATTGTTGAACATTTCTGCTGTTTCCAAATGTTTACTGTTATAAACAACACCAATTTAGAGAAAAGAAAAATTATATAGGTCAGGAACTTGGATCTATATGAAGAAAGGAAGAGTGTTAGAGAAGGAATAAATGAAGGTAACATTTTAAAAGTGTATTTTCTTATTCTTAATTGAGTTATATATAATATATAACTAGTTTTTCAAAATAATAATACTGATGATATATTGGGGGATTATAACTTATAGATAAGGGAAATGAATGGCAATAATATTGCACAGGACAGGAGGGAGGAACTGGGGACACTTATATAGTAGTTATACTTACCATGGAGTTGTATAAAGTTTTTTGAAAATAGATTAGTTGTAAATGTATAAATATGTTGTAAACTCTAGTGCAACTACTAAAAAAAATGTTTGATATGCTAAGAGAAGAGACAGAGTGAAAGCATATAAAATGCTCAATTAAAACCAGAGAAAGCAGAGTAGAAAGGAGAAAAAAAGAAACAAAGAACAAGGATAAGAATTTTAAAATTACAAATATGGTAGTTATTACTTCAACGACATCAATAACCACTGTACATGTGAATGGTTTAAATATACCGATTAAAAGATGGAAAATGTTGGAATGGATAAAAACAAAACTGTATGCTGTCTACAAAAAAGCCACTTTCAATAAAAAAGGCACACAAATAGATTAAAAGTAAAGGGGTAGAGAAAGAAATGTATCTAACACTCAACAAAATCGAATCACCATATTAATTCTAGACTAAACAGACTTCAGAGCAACGAAAATTATCAGGCATAAAGATGGGGCATTAAGTAAAGATCGAAGGATAAATTCTTCAAGAAAACATGGCAATATTTAATGTGAGTCAAATACATGTGGCAAAAATGATAAAATGATAAATAAATTCACTGTTATAGACTTCAACACCCCGGTATCAGTAATTGACAGACTCAGCAGGCAGAAAATCAGTCAAACTGAATAGAACCATCAATCAACTGGATCTAATTGACGTTTATAGACTACTTCATCCAACAATAGTAGAATACATAGTCTTCTCAAGTTCCTATGGGACATTTGCCAAGATATACCACATTCTGGAACATATAATATCTTTAACAAATTTAAAAGAATAGAAATCATACAATGTCTGCTCTCAAACCACAATGAAATTAAACTGTAAATCAATAACAGAAAGATAGCTGGAAAATCCCCAAATATCTAGAAATGGAACAGTACATTTCTACATGACACATGAGTCACAGAAATGTTAAAAGAAATTAAAAAATAGTTTGAGCTAGGTGAAAATGAAAATGCAACTTGTCAACATTTGTGAAATGCAGTAAAAGCAGTACTTAGAGGAAAATTTATAGGATTGAATGCATATATTAATAAAGAAGAATGACTTAAAATCAATAATCTGAGCTTCCACCTTGGGAAGCTAGGAAAAAAAGAGAAAATTAAATCCAAAGTAAGTATAATAAATGAAATAATAAAAATTAGAACAGAAATAAATGAAATTTAAAATGAGAAATCAATAGAGAAAAATCAACAGCTTGTCTTTGAAAAGATCAATTAAATTGTAAACCTTTAACCAGGCCAACCAAGAAAAAAAGAGAACACATGAATTGCTAATATCAAAAGTGAAAAGGGGTCTACGCTACTTATTCTATGGATATTAAAAGCATAATACAGGAATATTATGAACAACTCTTCACCCATAAATTTGATGCCCTAGATGAAGTGAACCAATTCCTTGAAAGACAAATCTATTAAAACTCAGACATGGATATAGCCAATATGAATAGGTCTATATTCATTAAAGAAATTGAATCAATAATTAACAACCCTTCCAAAAAGATCACCAGTTCAGAGGTGAAGTTGATCAAGCATTTAAGAAAACTTCTGTCACCTCTCTAAACAATGCTAGAAAGACTTTCTTTGCTCCATGTATAATAATTTTCTTAAGATACATTCTTGGATAGAAATAGCTAGATTAAAATATTATCTATGTGTATAGATAAAGTATTAACTATATATATAGATAATATTTTGGTATATATTTCCAAATTGCTCTATGAAGTTTGATACCGATTTATTTTTCTGCCAACTTGCTAACTTTAGAACTGATTTTTTTGTCTTTGCTACTTTTATAGGTGAAAAATATGAACACATTAATATTTTAACTGCATTTTTGGCCAAATGTGAAATTAATTTTAGTTATTTTAGTGTATTTTTAGCCATTTTTTTCAGTTCTAAATAATCTTTCAATGTATATTAGTATTATTTTAATAGTAGCATTATATAATGCTTAGATTTGTCAACTGCTGTTTTAACTACTTTACAACATAAACTTCTAATTTTTAAGAATGTATTGGTGTTTTTTGTTGACAAATAAGATTAACTTTTAATAAACATTATATGGGTGCCAGAAAATAAGGCATAGTCTCTAAAAAGTGATGTTTATTATTCAGAATTTCTCACTTATTTTTCCTATTGATCTGACAAAGATAAAATCAATTTTAAAAAATCATTATAATCATGTTTGTCCCAATTTTCTTTGTATTTCTAAAGACATTGTCGCTTGGGTAAAATTCCTTCCATCTACTGGCATTAATGTATTGCCTTCCATTTGGGTGATAGTGTGAGTTTTGCCTTTTCCCCATTGTCTCCATCAGCACTTGGGCAGAATATTTGTGTGTATGTGTATGTGTCAGGTATGTGTGATGAGTGTGGAGGTGAAGCTACATCAAGGTCTTCTAGCCAGATGCGCTTTAGAACAGGAAGTGACCTTCCTTAGATCTGCTGTCTCTCCATCCTTCATTTTGCCATCAGTCAAACATGGTAGAGATCTCAGTGAGGTGGAGTAAAGAAAAGTGATGGAGCCTAAGCTGTTACCTCTGCTTACAAACGCTGGTTATAGCATCAGCAGGCTGGGCTTTATTTCCAGTTCCTTCTTGATTTTATTGTTCAGTCACTCAGTTCAGTTCAGTTCAGTCACTCAGTCATGTCCGACTCTTTGCGACCCCGTGAATCGCAGCACGCCAGGCCTCCCTGTTCATCACCATCTCTCGGAGTTCACTCAGACTCACATCCATCGAGTCAGTGATGCCATCCAGCCATCTCATCCTCGGTCGTCCCCTTCTTCTCCTGCCCCCAATCCCTCCCAGCATCAGAGTCTTTTCCAATGAGTCAATTCTTCGCATGAGGTGGCCAAAGTACTGGAGTTTCAGCTTCAACATCATTCCTTCCAAAGAAATCCCAGGGCTGATCTCCTTCAGAATGGACTGGTTGGATCTCCTTGCAGTCCAAGGGACTCTCAAGAGTCTTCTCCAACACCATAGTTCAAAAGCATCAATTCTTCGGCGGTCAGCCTTCCTCACAGTCCAACTCTCACATCCATACATGACCACAGGAAAAACCATAGCCTTGACTAGATGGACCTTAGTCGGCAAAGTAATGTCTCTGCTTTTGAAAATGCTATCTAGGTTGGACATAACTTTTCTCCAAGGATCTATCTTTTCTAGAGGATCTATCCCACGTTGAAGGTCAGGAACAGCCCCTCGTCCAAGGTAAGGAGCAGCGGCTGTGCTTTGCTGAAGCAGCCGTGAAGAGATACCCCACACCCAAGGTAAGAGAAACCCAAGTAAGATGATAGGTGGTGCAAGAGGCATCAGAGGGCAGACATACTGAAACCATACTCACAGAAAACTAGTCAATCTAATCACACTAGGACCACAGCCTTGTCTATGAAACCAAGCCAGGCGGGTCATGGTGGAGAGGGCTGACAGAACGTGGTCCACTGGAGAAGGGAATGGCAAGCCACTTCAGTATTCTTGCCTTGAGAACCCCATGAACAGTTCAGTCACTCAGTCGTGTCCAACTCTGCAACCCCATGAACTACAGTACCCCAGGCTTCCCTGTCCCTCACTATCTCCCTGAGCTTGCTCAAACTCATGTCCTTGAGTCAGTGATGCCATCCAACCATCTCATCCTCAGTCGCCCCTTTCTCCTCCTGCCCTCAGTCTTTCCCAGCATCAGGGTCTTTTCCAATGAGTTGGCTCTTTGCATCAGGTGGCCTAAGTATTAAAGCTTCAGCTTCTGCATCCGTCCTTCCAATGAATATTCAGGGTTGATTTCCTTTAAGATCAACTGGTTTGATCTTCTTCCTGACCAAGGGACTCTCAAGAGTCTTCTCCAGCACCACAGTGTGAAAGCATCAATTCTTCAGTGTTCAGCCTTTTTTATGGTCCAACTCTTACATCCGTACATGACTACTGGAAAAACCATAGGTTTGACTAGCTGGTCCATATTCCTCTGGCTCTACGATTGCAAGGGATGTTCAAAATGACCATACCTCCAGGAATGGCTTTCATGTATTTAGATGTATTTTAAGGGCAATTTTAGAAAATCACTAAAACAGGTGCACCTCAGTGGTAACAGTGCTCTGCCACTTGGGAAAGAGATCATGAAAATCAAAGTCAGACTCACAAAAAGCCAGCCGTCCAGTGGGAAGGACACCCAATGTGACATCCTCTTCTCTAAAAATTCAGTAATCCGTCACAGAGAAATCAAGACTGCTTTATTCTGTCTCTCCCATGGCTGGTGCTATGATCAAAAGGCTATCAAAAAGGAAATACAAAACTCAGTCAAAAGTTGCAGATCAGTATTACTCTTCTGACACCCTCTCCAGTAGATCCCATGTGCACCAGTTCCACGGCACCATCCCACTCTCTGAAGCTTAGCCCTTTATTTTATCATGATATTTTATGATCAGAGATTCTTAAGGTTGATAAGGATAGTAAGAAATCCTTAAATTCTAGTCAAGTCCCTGTCTGGAATTTGAACTCCCTTGGTTTTACACCATCCAAAGCATTCATGCTTTTGAACTGTGGTGTTGGAGAAGACTCTTGAGAGTCCCTTGGACTGCAAGGAGATCCAACCAATCCAGGTTGATAAGGATAGTAAGAAATCCTTAAATTCTAGTCAAGTCCCTGTCTGGAATTTGAACTCCCTTGGTTTTACACCATCCAAAGCATTCATGCTTTTGAACTGTGGTGTTGGAGAAGACTCTTGAGAGTCCCTTGGACTGCAAGGAGATCCAACCAATCCATTCTGAAGGAGATCAACCCTGGGATTTCTTTGGAAGGAATGATGCTAAAGCTGAAACTCCAGTACTTTGGCCACCTCATGTGAAGAGTTGATTCCTTGGAAAAGAGTCTGATGCTTGGAGGGATTGGGGGCAGGAGGAGAAGGGGACGACCGAGGATGAGATGGTTGGATGGCATCACTGACTCGATGGACGTGAGTCTGGGTGAACTCTGAGAGATAGTGATGAACAGGGAGGCCTGGCGTGCTGCAATTCATGGGGTTGCAAAGAGTCGGACACGACTGAGCAACTGAACTGAACTGAAAGCATCCTTCATTTTCTTCTCCCATCTATTCACACATGTACAATCTCAGTACTTACCTCTGAACTGTTTCTCATGCTGTTTGCACCCCTAGCTAGATGGTACATGTTCCACTCTTTGTCTAGTTGAATCCACTCATCAAGGCTTAATTCAAATTATACCTTCGCAAAGAATTTTTTGACCTGTAATTGATCCCTCTATTTTTTTTACATCCTTAGTTGATCTATGTGTAATAATACTCAGTATTCTCAAAATTGATTCTCACTGTCAAATAAACTAATAAGCTACTTAGGGCACGTGGTAACCTATTCTCCCTTGACCTAGTCTAGCACAATTGTTCAGTAAAGTCTTTGGAAATTGCTTTTCTTGGCCCCCAGAAAGGAACTGGCATCACTCTAGTTTGGTTCTGAAAAGAGAAACGTAATTCCTCACATTTGAGTAAAAGTTCATCCCAAAAGATGGCTCATATGAGTGTGGTTTCTGATTCACATCTACACTCATCTGCCATGGTGAGAGCCTCCTCCTCACCCACTCCCAGCAATGAGGAGTTTATTTGGACTTTTTGGCCCATGTGCCATTTTCAGAGACTAGAATGCTCTTTCAGGCACATGCACACACAGAGTGAGGTGATGTCTCCCTTCTCAGGATCATGTAAGATATGGTCTGCTCTGATTTCGTATCCAAATTCCATCTATTTTAATGTGAAGTAATTACACCATATCAAGTTTCTTCCTGCAGCACCACGCATCTTACTCTCCACTGTCTAGCACCTCTTGTCATCTGTAAAGGGGGCTAGGAACAGAGTGAGCTGTGTATGAAAGAACAAATCCATCAAGCCCCCAAACACCCCACCCTCCAACACTATCAGTCACCCCACCCCATCTCCTCTCAGAACCTCCTAATGTTAAGAGCTGGGGGTTACAACACAAAACACCACCGCTTTACAATCCAGTAACGCAGTCTCAGATCTGCATAGTGAGAAGGTTTTTGTCTGCCATCAGTTCAGAGAAGTATTTTAGACACGACTCTAGCCCTGGCCAAATGGAGTTCTACTGAATCACTCTCCACATTTGTGAGTCGGGGTGGGGGGTGGGGGGCTGAAGATGTAATAAAGGTGCAAGGTTTGGTTGCATGAATTCTGCAAAATCATATATCATTTTTGGAATTCTTAAAATGTGTGTGTTGTAAATCTTGGTGCAAATACTTTCTTGCTAGGAGGAGACAGAACAAGAAAAAAAAGATGTTTTGGAAAAGCCTGGTGAAGCGGCAGATAGCCTATAAGCTCCTTGAGGGCAGATGCTAATCCACACCCACATTGAAAGATCCAGTGACCTTCAGGGCATTCATATAGTAGTAATCTGAACTTGCTAGATTGGGCTAAACTGGATCATCAAATGAAAAGATGCAGCTGAAATTGGATTCCCCTGACCTGTGGGCAGAGAATTGGGATCATTCAGAATTCATTAAGCAAGGTTGGATGTAGAGTTTCCTTTGGTACAAAAGCCAAATTCAGAAATTCCTCAACAGTGGTCTACTTCACATCCCTGAATACATCGGCATCCCCCTCCTCCAAGACCAACACTATAGCTTATTCTTGTTTTACCATATCTACATGCTGTAAGGACATCTTTTGCTGAGAAATCTCCCACCTACAAATATGAACTTTCCATTTGGAGGAAGCTGAGTAGCTTCTGCAGCTTCTAGAACATGGGCTGCTGAACATCAGAGCTGGAAGGACTTTTTGAGATCATTGACAAAACAGAAAGTTGAGGTCTGAAATACTCAAGGGATCTTTGAGAATAAGCAAGAGAAATAAACTGATCTAATTAAACACTAAAGAAAAGATATCAAGGAGCTTCCAGAAGCTATGGGATAAGGCGCCTTGAGTCTAAGGCTGAGCAGCAAGATGGGAGCCAGAACAAGGACCATTTAGCCCCAGGATCCACTCCTGCTAGAGTGAACATCACCTACATCTATTAACTTAGTCCCAAGTCCATGTCTAGGAAGGAAAATTGTGTTTGGTTGAGCTTAGGTCACATACTTGACCTTCATCCCTGAGAGGACAAAAAAAGGAAGATTCTGGTGCAAGGGCCTCAAGGATCTTTTGCTACTTCTCTGTAAAAGAGGAATAAATCTGGATTCTCTGTATCCCTCAACTGACATATAATCAGAGACAGAACATTTCTCCCAAGGGTTCTGTCACAGGTCCAATCCTACCTAACACTTAGAGGCATCCTCATATGAGTACACTATTTTTAAATGTTATAAATTAAGTTATAAACTATTAAATAAAACATATTACATCCTCCTACCTGGATAAATATAGCTTTATAACAGCTTGTCAGATCAGATTTGAGTGTAGAATTCCCAAATGCCTTGGAATTCTATCTACACAAGTAGCTGTTGTTCAGTTGCTTACGTAGTGTCTGACTCTTTGCTAACCCATGGACTACAACATGCCAGGCTTCCCTGTCCTTCACTACCTTCCACAGTTTGCTCAGATTCATGTCCATTGAGTCGATGATACCATCCAACCATCTCATCCTCAGTCATCCTCTTCTCCTCCTGCCCACAATCTCTCCCAGCATCAGGGACTTTTCCAGTGAGTTAACTCTTCATAACAGGTAGCCAAAGTATTGGAGCTTCAGCACCAGTTCTTCCAATAAACATTTAGGGTTGACTTCCTTTAAGATTGACCAGTTGGATCTCCTTGCAGTCCAAGGGTCTCTCAAGAGCCTTCTCTAGCAGCACAGTTTGAAAGCATCAATTCATCAGTGCTCAGTCTTCTTCATGGTCCAACTCATGCATGTACATGACTATTGGACAAACCATAGCTTTGACTATATAGACTTTTGTTGGCAAAGTGATGTCTCTGCTTTTTAACATGCTGTCTAGTTTTGTCATAACTTTTCTTCTGAAGAGCAAGCATCTTTTAATTTTATAGCTGCAACCACTGTCCTCAGTGACTTCAGAGCCTGAGAAAATAAAGTCTGTCACTTTCCGTTTTTCCCCCATCTATTTGCCATAAAGTGATGGGACTGGATGCCATGATCTTAGTTTTTTAAATGTTGAGTTTTAAGCTAATTTTTTCACTCTCTTCCTTCACATTCAAGAGACTCTTTAGTTCCTCCTCACTTTCTGCCATTAGGTTGGTATCATCTGCATATATGAGTTATTGATATGTCTCCCGGCAATCTTGATTCCAGCTTGTGCTTCATCCAACCTGGCATTTCACATGATGTACTCTGCATATAAATTAAACAAGCAGGGTGACAGTATACTGCCTTGATGTACTCCTTTCCCAATGTTGGTTCTAGTCTGATTTTAGCTATTGCTTCTTGACCTGCATACAGGTTTCTCAGGAGGCAGGTAAGGGGATCTGACATTCCCATCTCTTTAAGAATATAAGATCACACAGTTTGTTGTGATCCACACAGTCAATGGCTTTAATGTAGTTAATTAAGAAGAAGTAGACATTTATACAAATAGAATACACTCATTCCTACCCTATCACCACAGAAGCCCTTTCCCAACTTACAGACCATTTCCTTTCCAACTCTACTCTCTCCTGCATCCTAAGGCCCTCCCATTCACACAAGTGAACACCCAGCCTACATGCCAGGCTGTCTATTCTACTCACAAACAGCAGACCCATGGCCGTAACTCCAACTGGGGTTTGCAGTCTGCACTTGAGAGGTGGGACCCAAGGAAGAGGTGAATGCAAACGTGGCCTTTCAGGATCATTTGGGCAGGAGGTCAGTATTGCTAGTGCGGTCCAGAGAAGGAGGCGTGGGCTTCAGCCAGGTGTCCTTGTCTTGTAGTCAGGGGCACAGCCAATGAGGTACAAGGTTGGGACTTTTCTTGTTTGTATCTAAGGGAAGAGCTGTACTGTTAGTTGAGGGGGAGGAGAATAGAGGCTGTAAAGAAAGAAAAAAAGGCACTTATTCCTCCGCAGGCCCAGTCAAGCAAGGGCCTTTGTTCAAGATCACACAGCAAGCTAGTGTGTAATCAAGCAGAACTAGGACTAGGCCTTAAGTCACACGTCTCATCACTTCAGCTCCAGTGCTAGGTAACAGATCTGAAAAATCTAAGATGCCTAAATTCTCCTTTAGGAAGTTCCTACCCAAGTTCCGATATAGCTTCAGGTGGCACAGTGGTAATATGCCTACCAATGCAGGAAATGCAGGTTCAATCTCTAGGTCAGGAAGATCCCTCGGAGGAGGAAATGGTAACCCACTCCAGTATTCTTGCCTGGAAAATTCCATGGACAGAGAAGCCTGGTGGACTACAACCGATGGGATTGCAAAGAGTTGCATATGACTGAAGCGTCTGAGCACACACACAAGCACTCAGCAAGCCTAAGAATGGAAGTCTTGACCTCATCTGAATGTAAAGCAGCTATGCTGTATCTTGTAGGGCTGGACAGACAAACGATTGCTGTGAAGGATGGAGACCAACCACTGAGTGAACAAAGAGCCTCAGGGACGTGATAGCTCAGCTACTATGGCCTGGCTATGGGGCTGGTGAAACGTCAGGGGACCTGAGTTCTGGTCTTGGCTCTGTCGTTTGTTTTGTACGTATAAATATGCCATTACATTCCCCTGGGTGCCTACAGTCTCCTCATTTATATAGTAAGTGAAGAAAAAAAACTGTTGGATCACAGGAGCAGAAGTCCAAGGGTGCTAGTCTCAGGTATGGCTGCATTCAGGGGCTCAGAAGAAGTCCTAAGGACAAACCACTCAGTAAATGCTGTTTTCATGAAATGAATACTCCTGGCTAGGAGTTAACGACGACAGTGGATGCTGGCCAAGCTAGCCCATCTTTGCTGCCCCATAACCGTGGCTTCTCTGAAAATGAGGAGGAATGTGAAGCTGAAAGCAGTGAAAGCAAATCCAGAGTTGTAAAGTTTAAAGCTGCAGAAGCTGGTGAAAGCTTGGCCTTCCGGCCTCCCATGGGGGAACACTCCTTAACTCAGCCCCATTCTCTCCCTTTCTCAGATCATCTATCCATCTCCAGTGAGCGTAAGCTCCAAAAAGGAACAGACAGGACAGTCAAAATGCGCTCTCTGAACACCTGGGTCCTCTCCAGAGGAGGACTGGTGTCTCTCTGAGAGGTGGCTTGGGGGAGGAGGGTGACCCAGTGCAGCAAGATTTAGCCTTGTGCCAGTCCAGTGCCAGCCCTGCCACTTACTGGTGGGGTGACTTAAACGCGTTGCTTTCTTTCCTATCTGCCTTAGCTTCCTTGCCTGTAAAATGGGGCTAAGTATAGTACCTCCCGCTATTAGGGTTATTGTGATGATGAAATAATATCCATAAAGTGTTTCAAACAATTTCCTGGAGGTAGTGAGCACTATCTATCTAAGAGTTGGCTAATGTGGGGGAAAAAAAGTACTACTAGGAGATGGAGGGAGAGGTAACACAAGTCACAGAACTCCTTCCCCTGTCGCCCTTTCTCCTGCATGAGAGGACCTCCTCACCCTCCTCTCTTGTCCTAAGCCACACCTACTGTCCCGTCGCCACCCCCCCGCCCCCAGCCCTTCTGAATTTCCGCACAGTGCAGATCCCAGACAGAGCAGAGGCACCCTGGAAGGAAGGACCACAGGGCAGAGCCGGGTGTGCTGTGATCTGTCTACGCTCTTGAGAGGGAAAGCCACCCCCTCTGCTCCTCACGGCTTCCTTCCTCACTCTGCCCAACCCAAGCCTTCAGTGGCTCCCCATATTGACTGGATCCCAGGAAGCTAGTTTGAACTTGATTTCAAGCCCTACCCAAGGGCCAAGAGCTGCTGCCAAACAGCCTCCCACCTGTCTTATCTCTGTAGCCCCTTCCCTCCAATGAACCCTCCCTTTGTCCCAACAAAATGGACATAGAACCCTCCACATCAAACATGGGCTCTTCCCCCACTGAAAGCCCTCCCTGCCCACTCCTGCCTCCAGGCCCTGTCACTCTCCATGTCCTCCAGGAATGCACCTTCTGCCGCCTCTGCCATCTTCCAGCTCACGCACTGTCCCATTAGCTCCTTGACCTGATGCCCGTGGCCTCGGTGGCCTCCTCGCTCCTCCCATGTTGGAGCCCACCTCCCCCTCGCCACCCCCAGACAGGGACCCTGCCTTGGTCCCAGTGTCCAGACCAGAGGGCAGTGCTAAGCCAGCCTGCTCACTCCCAAGGTCCCTGCGGTATGTCCCTCGCCACACGTCTGGCCCCTTTACTGTCCCAGGTCCCCGCGGAGCACTCAGCATTGTTCTTCGAGTCCCTCCTCACCTGGCACTTTCTGAGTTATGGATACACCCCCACGCTCTCTAGTTTAGCATCAGTTCATTGCTGACCTCAGTCTTCCTACCCCTCCCCTCTGGGCCATGGCGAGATTCATCCCAACTGCCTTTCCTGGTGGTTTGGGAGAGTGTTCATCAACGATTTCCTGTGATGTGGAATCTTTTGCAGCAGATTTATCCTCCTCTGTCTGAGGAACAAGTTTTCCCAAGCTGGGGAACTGACAGGCAGGCAGAGGCTACTGTGATGTCAGAGAAGGGCAGCATCTCTGATCCCTGTTTCTTTGATCATCCCTGAGCTCTTCATTCCCTCTTTCTTTTTCTCCACCCCTGTTTTCATTTCCTCTTGCTTTCTGGTCCCCGTTGTCTCCTTCATCTCCATTAATTTCCCCCCTTTGCTTGGATAAAACTTATTACAAACCAACTTTGTCGGACAACTTTTGTAAACGGTGCCCAACATTTATCACATTTGTGTTCAATATTTTTCTTACATATAAAGACCTGACAGCCTGCTCCTCTATGATAGATGTACTTATTTCTTCTAAACTATCACTAACCAAGCATATCATTTTTATACAGTGAGGGTATATTCAATTTTCTACAGTTTTGACTACTAAACAGGCTTACCAGTGAGCAAATGACAAATATATTGCAGTATTAGTGAGGGCTGGCTTAAATCCACATAAGACTGTGGAGTCAGTCTTCGTTCCTGTTTTCCATGGCTGAGAAGATGAGAACGAAGAGTGGGCTCACTGGTTGGGGGCCTTTTCGTGTGCCCAGCACAAGGATCTGGCCGGCCGGCTTCCTCTCTTCTCCATAAGCTGGCCAGCTTCCAGGTTCTGCGGCTAAGGTCTGGATCCAAGCATTCCCTCTCTCTAGGTTTGTATTTTGCAAAAATATGCTAAAGCCTTTGCTATTTTCTGTCCTACTAACAACCTTTATTACTCCAAGGACCCTAGCAAAACAGCCCTTAATGTGTCAGTTCAGTTGGGGCTGTGAGGCATGTGGACCCCTGGGCAGGAAGCTCTTACTGTATCCTGTAGTTGAGAGGCAGGTGTGATTTCCATTCATCCTCTCTTCCTCTCCCTCTTTCTCTCACTCGTTCACATGTTGAGCTCCTACTACGTGCCCTGCTAAGTGCTTCGTGAGCAGATTTGCCCCACCCCTCAAGAATCATCAGGTCTAAAACCAAAGTCTGAGTGAACCATTTTAAGAGAGCGAGCTACAGGGGGATGTCCGTGATCAGACAACTAGACAGTGGTGAGAAACGAAGCTCAGAAAAGAGGCAAACCCTTGAAATGGACTTGGCATTGGTTCTGGGGCTCTTCTGGGGTTGAAGCGTCAATAATGGATCTGTTGCAATTCAGCCACAGAGATGATGTACGAGGCTTTTCTACTGACATTGAATCAGGTCACTGGGCCCATTGGATGCGATACAATGTCAATGAAACTGTTATGTGTTATTGATGTCAGTCACGGAATAGATAAAAACATTATAAAAATAGCTTTTGTAGCCATTTACATTTTTTTTTTCATAAATGGCAAAAGGCATCAGTCCCTACCTGCCAGAAAGTGAGGCAGCAAAGGATTGGCTTTCACACCAGTGACTGTGAAACCTCAGGAGGTCAGAAAAGGGGCACCACCACCCCCCATGACAAGTGACTGCTGAACAAAAGCCGTGAGGTTGCACAGCCCTCACCATCCAAGGAAGGAAGGAGAAAGGAGGCAGCCGGCTCAGTTGAGTGGGCTCAGTGTGTTCCTTCTTTCACCTGACAGACCCCCATTGAGACCCTACTGCATGCTAGAGATGAGATTTGGAAATAACCCACCCTGTCCTGATTGCACTCATAGCCTAATGCACACTCAAGGTTCTCATTTGGAAAATGAGGATCACATCTCCCCTCAGAATTGTAAGAAGAGAATGGGATGTGCAGCTGGCTCTCAGCCAGCATTCTTGCTCCCCTGATGTGCTTTTATTTTGGAGGCACTACATTAGGATAATGCAGGCGAGTCCACTGCAGGTGAGCCAGGATCATGCCAAAAGCTCGGAGAAGTGTTGTTTTATGGTGTCCTGGTTGGCCATCCCTTGGTGAAGGGCAGACAATAGCAGCTTCATTTTACATAGAAACACCCTCAAGTGATTTGGCCAAAGCCATAAAGTAATGGCCACAGTCTGGTGCTGTCCAAGTCTGTTGGGGTCTCATGGGTGTGCCCTTCACTACTTTCTGCTGCTGTCATATGGCAAGAGAGGGGATGTCCCTTGGGCTCCAATAGTTCAGTATTCAAGGAGTCCTGGAGCTTAGATTCAAGTTAGCCAAGACTTGAATCTCCTGACTGGCAGTCCAGTGCTCCTCCTCCAGGATCACATGGCTTCCCTCATCATCCACAGCACAATCCATACCCCCACATCTCCACCCAAAGGTCTGCTTAACTCAGAGCTAAGAAGAGGTCTTAAACCAGACTCCAAAATATATAGGACACTCAGCCGAGATTTCCCAGCATGGCTCCACCTGGCATCTATGTGTCTGGCAGAGTGAGCGGCCTGAGACTTTAGATAAGAATCAGCTTACTTTTTATGTTAATTCCTATTTTCTAGAGCTAGCAAAGGCAGGGAAATGAAAGCATGGGAGCCAGCCATCAACCAGGCTGAGGCCCATCAAAGCCTCTCCATGATAAAGCAAGATGACCAGGTAGCCCCAAGTGCAGTGACGCTCTCTGAGCTCTCCAGCCATTGATTCCATAGGCTGGCTCTGGACAAAGGCACAACCTTTGGCACCCCCCTACCCATGAGGCTGTTGGCCCCAACTGGGGTCAGTCTGTGCTCTCAACTTACAACAGGAACTTCAACTCACACACAGGACATTTTTGCCGTTACTCAGCTGTTGAACTAGGCCCCTGATCCCAAAACCACCACCCCAAGTAATTAAGAACTGAGTGACAATTATCATCCGAAAGGAACCCAAGATATGGGGCAAGACTGCTACAGAAAATATACAAAGAGAGAAAACTAATGGGAAATTAAGGGAAAAATAATGAATAAATAATAAAATAGCATCTTTTATAATGGTAAAAATTGCCCAGACCCTAAGATACTTTACAAATAAAACACTTGAATCTCTTCTGACACATTTTTCTGCATATGGAAGAATCGTTGCATAAGAGATTCTGAGTAAAGGTATTAATTTCTATTAAATGATGTATTTAAAATCTGTAGCAAAAGCAGCTTAGAATAGACACATGTTTTATTGGCAGCCATGGACGTTAGTGCTGGCCATTTTAATGTTTCGCTTTGTGCTGGGGTGTAATCTGCTATCGCTGTACATTCACATCCATAGTCAACCCCTAGGGCTTTCCACTGACTATTCTGCAGCTTCTGGCCCCCGAGTCTCAACTGAGCCAGAACTTAACCTCTGTCAGATCTCCTGTTCACATCCTATGTTTTATTTCTAGGTCATTATATACTTTTCCACTCATCAAAAGGCTACCAACACAAAAGGCTACCAGCAAAACAGTTAACTACTGTTTCAGACTATGGGTTCTACAATGAGACTGTCTGAATGGGTCTTGTGCATAACTCTGAATAGCTGAACCATTTTAGAAAAGATACATAACCTTTATGTAATTTTTCATCTGTAAAAATGTCAACAATAACACGATTTACCCCATAGCATTGGTATAAGACTAAATACATTAATAAATGTGAAGTTCTAGAATCATGTGGATTATACAGTATTCAATAAATGTTATCTATTACTCTCTGTGTGTGTGTATATGTGTGTGTGTGTATGTGTGTGTGTGTATGTTTAAGCACCCATATAGAGAGGATTTGGAATGTATAGCAGTAGAGCAAGCCCTGGGGTCTGTTATGTTAGCTATTCCTGGCTGCCTTCTGCCTTGGCAGAAGGTGATAGGCACCTCACCACTGCTCAGCTCTAAATCTCAGAGAAGCCTCCCTAAAATGATCATAAAACTGCTGCTTCTCCTATTTTACACTCATCACTAAGGGAGCCAGCTGTCCAGCTCCATGTCATAGACCAAAAACTGCTCACTGTCGTGTAGTGCTACAGATTCAGCATGCAAAGGAAATTTGAGAAGGAAGATTCCACTGGAATTGACCACTATATCCATCCTCGTCAATTGTTTGGTTTGGTTTGGGGACAATAGGATCTCATCAGCTCAATCTCTCCTAAGCAGCCATGGGGTAAAAACCCAGGATTTAGCTTTAAAGGCAGATAGATGTGGGTCTGAATTTCAGGAGATCTACCTATATTAAGTGTGGCTTTGGGAAGTTATCTGATGTCTTTGAGCATGAGTTTTCTCATTTGCAAAATAGAGGTGACAATATAATTGAAATAAATATCCATGTGGTCATGTATGTTACTCAGTATGGTACCTAGCACAGGAAAGAGAGGAGACTGTTTTACTGCTTGAGAAAACAAGATGAAAGGAAACTAACAGAAATAAGACAGTAGAAACAGATCCCTATGGCTCCAAATAATGAAAATGGAAGACACAGCCTTTAAAATAATTTTGCAAAATAATTATAACTTCTACATACAAAGAGAAAAATATAAGATCTGAAATTTTTACAGAGTAGAATTCTGAAAATTTAATATAGCAGAATAAAAAGGGACATTATAGAACAATAAATGCAACTGAAATTAAGAACTTGTTACATAAGTTTTTCAACAAATTTCAATCAGCTAAGAAAATGTTAGTATAGTGGAGGATGTATCAAACAAAATATATAAAAACATGACCTATGGTATCCTATCCTATAATGATAGGAAAAAAAAAAAAAATAGAAAGGAAATAAGAGCCAGAGGTGATACTATGAGAAGTCTAACATACATTTTATTGGAATTACAAAAGGAGAGGTGAAAGAGAATGATGCAGAGCAATTTGAAGAAGCAGTGCTTGAGAGTTTTCTAAAACTGATGAAAGATATCAAGTACAGAGTCAAGAAGCTGAACAAATGTCAAAGAGAATTTTAAAAAAGAGAGAAACACATGATTATGCTACAATAATAAAGCTAAAGAACAAACCAAAGAAAAAATCCTTTACAAAGCAGTTAAAGCAAGAGATTGTTGTCCAAAAAGCCATAACAAGATTGAAAACTTATTCCTAAATAGAAAATAAAAAGTCAGAAAAAAATTAAATAATACTTATTTTTATGCTGAAAGAAATTGTATGTTAAACAAGAATTCTATGCCCCTCAAAGTATCCTTCAAGAATAAAAATGAAATGCATTAAAAACATACATTCCCTCCCAGCCCCCCAGGAGAATTCTGCTTCTGGTAATGTTGGAGTAGCTCCTAGTGCACCAATTTTCTCATCAATAAAGGGAGAATAAAAATAAGAACTAAAAATAAGAACAGAAGCTAAAAGATCTATGTAACAATACAAAATGATCTAACACACATATAATTGGAATACCAGAATAAGAAGAGTCAGAAGGTGACAAATATATATATGAGGAAATAATGTCCCCAATCTTTCTGAATATGGTGAAAGACAGATTTGAGGACTTGAAAACTCAGTAAATTTTAAGTAAAGGCAATACAAAGAGAATCTCACCTAGGCCCACCATGTGCAAACCACTGAAAGTATAAAAGTATAAAATAAAGAAGAAATCTTGAAAGCAGCTGGAGTGCATTACATTAAAGGGAGCAACAGCTTTAAGGACCGCTGACATCGCCAGAAGCACTGGGAGTCAGAAGACAGTGGAATGGCATCTCTAAAGTACGGAAAGAAATAGAAAGTTAGCAACACAAAATTCTTTATCCAGTGAAAACACTCTTCAAACATGAAGGCAAAATAAAGACATTTTCAGATAAATTAAAACTAATAAAATGCGTTTCTAGTAGACAAGAGAAACTTGAGAAGAAATTTTCAAATAAAGAATATGAGATTGAAATTTAGATTTTCAGAAAGGAATGATGGGTCCCATTAATGGTAAACATGTAGGAAATGTAAGATACTCATTTTAATTCAAAAACCATGTATATATATATGAGTGAGTGAGTGAAGTCGCTCAGTCGTGTCAATTTTCTCATCAATAAAGGGAGAATAAAAATAAGAACTAAAAATAAGAACAGAAGCTAAAAGATCTATGTAACAATACAAAATGATCTAACACACATATAATTGGAATACCAGAATAAGAAGAGTCAGAAGGTGACAAATATATATATGAGGAAATAATGTCCCCAATCTTTCTGAATATGGTGAAAGACAGATTTGAGGACTTGAAAACTCAGTAAATTTCAAGTAAAGGCAATACAAAGAGAATCTCACCTAGGCCCACCATGTGCAAACCACTGAAAGTATAAAAGTATAAAATAAAGAAGAAATCTTGAAAGCAGCTGGAGTGCATTACATTAAAGGGAGCAACAGCTTTAAGGACCGCTGACATCGCCAGAAGCACTGGGAGTCAGAAGACAGTGGAATGGCATCTCTAAAGTACGGAAAGAAATAGAAAGTTAGCAACACAAAATTCTTTATCCAGTGAAAACACTCTTCAAACATGAAGGCAAAATAAAGACATTTTCAGATAAATTAAAACTAATAAAATGCGTTTCTAGTAGACAAGAGAAACTTGAGAAGAAATTTTCAAATAAAGAATATGAGATTGAAATTTAGATTTTCAGAAAGGAATGATGGGTCCCATTAATGGTAAACATGTAGGAAATGTAAGATACTCATTTTAATTCAAAAACCATGTATATATATATGAGTGAGTGAGTGAAGTCGCTCAGTCGTGTCCGACTCTTTGCGACCCCATAGACTGTAGCCTACCAGGCTCCAACAAATTTTATAATTACATAATTTATAAAAATTATAATTAATTATAATCAATGTATAATTTTTAATTAATTTATAATTATAATTATAATTATATATTGTATAAATTCTACCTATATAATTGAAATTATGTAATTTATAATTCATCTGTTAAATAATTAGATTAAGTATAAAGGACTAAGCACTCCAATTAAGAGATCATCAGAATGAATTTTTAAAAAACAGCATCAAATGATATGTTACCTATAACAAATACACATTAAATATAAAGACACAGAAAAATTGAAAGTTAAAAAGGTGGGAAAATAGATAGCATAAAAATAATTAAAAATAATGAAAGTACTCAAAAAAAGGATGAGGATATGTCAAAATAATACTAAAATAAGCTTACAGGAGCTCATGCTCCACAAACAGAGCAAATTTAGCATAACAATTATGATGTAGCTGGATTATAGTACCAGGAATTAAAAATAAAAATTCATAGTAATGTTCTTCTGCAGAGAATAAATCTTAAACAAATAATCAAGTTAGAAAAGCACAATTAGAAAAAACAATGTAATCACTACTTAAGATAAGATAATTGATGGAATCATTGAACCATAACTGGTTCAATGAACTATAACTGAAATTTCTCCTGAGAGCAGGCAAATTTTAGACAATGTTGCAGAATGAATGGCTCTGTTGGACTTCGGGAGTTGCTTATGTCCTGAAGGTGAAGCTCTCACCATTGGGATTAGTTGGACTTCCCTGGTAGCTCAGTTGGTAAAGAATCCACCTGCAAGGCAGGAGACCCTGATGAGTTCCTGGGTCGGGAAGATCCATTTAAGAAGGGATAGGCTACCGACTCTAGCATTCTTGGCCTTCCCTTGTGGCTCAGCTGGTAAAGAATTCACCTGCAATGTTGGAGACCTGGGTTTGATCCCTGGGTTGGGAAGATCCCCTGGAGAAGGGAAAGGCTACCCACTCCAGTGTTCTGGCCTAGAGAATTCCATGGATTGTATAGTCCATGGGGGTCACAAAAAGTCAGACACTGAGTGACTTTCACTATCTTTTCATCCTTGAAGGATTCCAGAGAGCTAACTTGCGTCTTCCACCCTGTGAGGTTA
This sequence comes from Cephalophus harveyi, assembly GCA_006410635.1. Taxonomy (NCBI): domain Eukaryota; kingdom Metazoa; phylum Chordata; class Mammalia; order Artiodactyla; family Bovidae; genus Cephalophus; species Cephalophus harveyi. The sequence goes on from SJYT01077953.1 coordinate 96,384, forward strand.
CAGTGAGAACACAGTCATCAAAAAGGAAACAGGCCCTTGCCACTCACCAAATCATCTACCATCGTAATCTTGTACTTTACAGCCTCCAAAACTGTGAGAAGTAAATGTTTGCTGTTTATAAGCCACCCAGTTTATGGTATTTTTGTTATAGTAGTTCAAATCGACTAAGACAAAAGTCTAAAGCAAATCAACCAAAATTCATTTCAGGAAACTATTTAGTAATTACAAAAGGAAGCATAGTAATATTACAGTGGAGGAATCTGGTAAAAAAGGTTAATACAAAACAGTTTAAAATGCATACCTTAATCCCTGGGGCAAATAGCAAAGCAAGCAAAGAGGTATAGCTAAAAATCCAACAAAGTAACATAACAAATTGACACCAGGTGCCTACTGACACTGATGCACTGAAAATAACAAAGTTACTGCTGTAGAAGTCCAGCCCCAAACACATAACCTAAATCTGATCATTAGAAAACATCCATCAAATGGAGGGACACTTTGAAAAACAATTTTCCTGTTTCTCTTCAAAAATGCCAGTGTCATGAAGGACAGTAAAGAATAGCAAATGGTCCAGGTTAAAATAAACTGAAAACCAGCTAAATTCTAGATGGTATTCCTGGATTAGATACTGGACTGAAGAAGAACATTATGAGGACAGAAGGTAAAATTAAATTTTAGGCTATAATTAAATATTAATATCATATCAATGCTAAGTTTCCTGATTTTTATGTGATACTTATATAATAAAATAACCTTTTTTCAAGGAAATACACTCTTGCAAATATGGCTAAAAATTTGTGAGTCTGAGGAAAGAAACTCCACTGCATTATGCTTAAGTATCCTGAAAGTTTGAAATTATCATAAATAATCATTCAAAAAAGATAAAAGTAATATATTATACTGAGTGATACTTACCTAGGATTTCGAAGTTGGCTTAATATTAGAAAATCATTAACATAAATTCATAACGTTAATAGAGCATGTGATAATCTCCTTAAATGTTAAAGAGGTCTTCAACAAAAGCCAAAATTCATTCTTCATGAAAACACTCAATAGAATCAGAATTTATGGATACTTTTTTAATTATAAAATATTTGTACTTCAGTCTAAAAGGTGGAATTTCATCTCATGGATAAACATCAGGAGCATTTCTACTAAGGTTCAGAAGAAAACAGGGATCCCATCATCTTCAGTACTGCTACTGTTTAATACTTTTAAAAATCTTGTCTGATTTGATTGGTTAATACTTTCAGAGCTATTAGAAGCATGAGGACTGGAAAAAAGTAAAACTTACTCTACAGATATATGGTATAACAACACATCTGGAAACCCCAGTAAGTTAATACCAAGATCTACATATACAAAGAGAGATACACAAGTACACAAAATTCAGGAAGGCATAAGGATCTAAAATTAGCATAAAATTTGCCTATATATATATAAATAGCAACCAATTTGATGTAAAGATAAAAAGTCCATTAAAAGATAAATTCATATAAATAAATGCAATAACGAATGTATAAGACTTACGTGAAACAAAACTTAGAAACACTTTGAAAGGCTCAGAAGTATATCTGAACAGAGGGAAATACATATTTGTTCTTGTACAGAAAAAAAAAAGCATCATAAAGATGTTATCTTACCAGGTTAGTATATAAATTTAAAATACTGACAATAAAATTTTAATACTCACCCCCCTTGCCAGGATCTGAACAAGGCTTTTAGCATTTACATGGGAAAATATATGATAAAAGTAGGGAAAAAATGCCCACTTTTTTTTTTTTTTTAAGTGTGATGCAGCCCAACTGTTAGGAGTTTATTCTAAAGTAATAGAAAGTAATATCACCTTGACTGCTCAACAGAAAACTATTTAAATAAACTTTGGTATATCTACACATTAGAATGTTTGGCTTGAAGAAAAAATAAGCCTTGCAATTCAAGATGGCAGAGCAGAAGGACGTGCACTTAGCTCCTCCTGCAAGAGCAAGAAAATCACAACTAGTTGTTGAACAACCATCAACAGGAAGACTCTGGAACCCACCAAAAAAAGATACTCCATGTCCAAAGACAAAGAAGAAGCCGCAGCGAGATGGTAGGAGGGGCACAATCATGATAAAATCAAATCCCTTACCTGCCAAATGGGTGACCCACAAACTGGAGAACAATAATACCAAAGAAATTCTCCCACTGTTGTGAGGTTCAGAACCCACCTCAGGCTTCCCAGCCTGGGGACCCAACAAAAGGACCGGGAATCCCCAGGGAATCTGACCTTGACGGCCAGTGGGATTTGATTACAAGACTTCCACAGGACTGGGGGACACAGAGACTCCAGTCTTGGAGGGTACAAACAAAACCTTGCAAACACCAAGACCCAGAGGAAAGGAGCAGTGACTCCACAGGAGACTGAACCAAAGTTACCTGCTGGTGCTGGAGGGTTTTCTGTGGAGGCGTGGGTCAGGAGGTCAGCACAGGGACAGCGGGGCTGGCAGCAACAGTCTGGGAGTGTCCCCCTTGGCGTAATCTCTCTTGGAGGTCACCACTAATCCAACCGTAGAGGTCCGGGTCACCTCAGGCCATAAAAATACCAGGGAAGGGGTCCAACTTCACTCATCAGCAGATAATTGGGTTAAAGTTTTACTGAGCAACTGAGCAAGGAACTTGCTCAACAAGCACCTTGCTTTGCCCACCAAAGCAAGACCCAGCTTTCCCCACCACTGGTCCCTCCCATCAGGAAACTTGCATAAGCCTCTTCACCTCATCCATCAGAGGGCAGACAAAAGAAGCAAGAAGCACAGTCTCAGCGGCTAAAACAAAACCACATTACAGCTAGTTATTTAATCAGCATGAAAAAGCAGAAAGCTACATCCCAAATGAAGGGACAAGATAAAAGCCCAGAAAGATAACTAAATGAAGTGGAGATAGGCAACCTTTCAGAAAAAGAATTCAGAATAATGATAGTGAAGATGATGCAAGATCTCAGGAAATGAATGGAGACAAAGACTGGGAAGATGCAAAACCTGTTTACAGAAGACCTAGAAGAACTAAAGAACAAACAAACAGAGATGAATACACTAGAAGGAATCCACATCAGAATAACTGAGGCAGAGGAATGGGTAAATGGCCTGGAGGACAGAATGGTGGAAATCACCGCCACAGAACAAAACACAGAAAAAAAAAAGAATGAAAAAAAATGAAGACAGCCTAAGAGACCTTTGGGACAACACTGAATGTACCAACATTCACATTAAAGGGGTCCCAGCAGGAGAGGAGACAGAGTAAGGACCTGAGAAAATATTTTATGAGGTAATAGCTGGAAACCTCCCAAACATGGGAAAGAAGATAGTCAACCAAGCTCAGGAATCACAGAGTCCCAAGAAGGATAAACCCAAGGAGGAACACATATTAATCACACTAGCAAAAATTAGAGACTGAGATAAAATGTTAAAAGCAACAAGGGAAAAATGACAAATAAAATACAAGGGAACTCCCTTCAGGCTATCAGCTGATTTCTCAACAGAAAGTCTGCAAGCCAGAAGGGAATGGCATGATATATTTAAAGTGAAGAAAGGGAAGAATCTACAACCAAGAATACTCTACCCAGCAAGACTCTCCTTCAGATTTGATGGAGAAATCAAAAGCTTTCCAGACAAGAAAAAGTTAAGAGAAGTCAGCTACACCAAAACAGCTTTACAACAAATGCTTAAGAAACTTCTCTAGATGGAAAACACAAGAGAAGGAAAAGACTTACCTACAGAAAATAAACCCAAAGCAATTAAGAAAATGGTAATAGGATCATACATATTGATAATTACCTTAAATGTAAATGGATTAAATGCACCAACCAAAAGACATAGACTGGCCGGGTGGATGAAACTTATGCATGTATGCACTTCCACTTACCACATAACGCTGCTTGACTGCAGCCCCCCTCAAATTGTATGTGACTATTTTATATTGTTGTTAATCATGTTCCCATTATGGCTTGCAAGTATAACCATCTTTTATTTTTTGTCTGGCTATTGATTGTGAAAACTGATAAACATTTTTTGCTATGGTGATTTTGTAACTATTACTCACTTAATACCTTTGTATCATGACTGGTTAGCTGAAAAATAATAGAATTATACATCATCAAAACTACCACTCAAACAGGAAAACCTGTAATCACTTTTTAAAATCCAAATGCATATCAGAATTATCTTGGAATACTTTGATAAATACAAATGCCCAGGTATTACTTTCTTTTATTGCCAGAGCTCCTGATAAGTTTCTAATGAACAGCCATGTTTAAAAACAACTGGACTATATGCGTATCTTTTACTTTTATCTAGTTTATTTCATTTTTTTATTTCTTATTCCGTGTTTCCATTTCATTCATGTTTTCCTATTTTTCCATCGCTTATTTTTTGTTCTGATATTCTTTCTCAAGTCTTTATCAAGCATAGTAGAAAAGCTTTTGTATACATACATGAATAATATGCATAATATATATATTTTAGAATACAGCCATGTTTAAAAACAACTGGACTATATGCGTATCTTTTACTTTTATCTAGTTTATTTCATTTTTTTATTTCTTATTCCGTGTTTCCATTTCATTCATGTTTTCCTATTTTTCCATCGCTTATTTTTTGTTCTGATATTCTTTCTCAAGTCTTTATCAAGCATAGTAGAAAAGCTTTTGTATACATACATGAATAATATGCATAATATATATATTTTAGAATACTTATGAATTTTTCCTAACTAAAATATTTGGTATTTCTATTTCACTTGTTTGACTTAGTATGAATAGAATGCTAGATTTCTAAATTTAAAAAATAGGCATGCATCAAAAAACAATATTTTACTGTATAGCACAGGGAATTATAATCAATATCTTGTAATAATTTATAATGGAAAATAATTTCAAAAATAATATGCTGCTGCTGCTGCTAAGGCACTTCAGTTGTGTCCGACTCTGTGCGACCCCATAGATGGCAGCCCACCAGACTCCCCTGTCCCTGGGATTTCCAGGCACTGCTCACCAGCATGTGAGCCTTGCTGATATTCAGTCTGTTCTCTTTCTCCCCCCAGCTTCTGAACATTTTGAGTAATACACCTTATTCTATTTGAAAATGTTTGGAAATTTGCCAATCAGAAAGACACAAAAGTGTCATGAAACAAAGGACAGAGTATTAATAGTCTTGCTGCTAAATCACTTCAGTCGTGTCCGACTCTGTGCAACCCCACACCAGGCTTCCCCGTCCCTGGGATTCTCCAGGCAAGAACACTGGAGTGGGTTGCCATTTCCTTCTCCAATGCATGAAAGTGAAAAGTGAAAGTGAAGTCGCTCAGTCGTATCCGAATCTTAGCGACCCCATGGACTGTAGCCCACCAGACTCCTCCGTCCATGGGATTTTCCAGGCAAGAGTACTGGAGTGGGGTTCCATTGCCTTCTCCACAAAAATAATATATAGTATATATATAACTGAATCACAATAAAAAATAATTTTACTTTCTGAAATTTAGTAACATTTATCTTTTTGCAAGTTTTTCTAAATGTCCTTTGAACATCTAATAACAGTGTATCAGATACAAAATTTAAAATACATTTTTGTAGGATATAAGATTAGTAGAAATTAATATAAATATAAATCTATTTTATTTAAATTATTAACAGCATCATTCAAGATGCTCCTATTCTTATTTTTTCTGTACTTGATAAAATATTCTCAGAGAAAAATTAATATGTCTCACTATGATTATACATTTTTTTCTTTTCCCTTATATTTCTTCTGATTTTGCTTTATGCATCTTCGTTTCTTTGTTGTTAGGCGTCTAATGGTTTATGATGTCTTTCTTCTTTGTGAAATGTGCCTTTTACCATCAAAACTGTTCATCTTGGTTTCATTTTTTAAAAAATGAAAGAAAAAATAGTGATATTGTGGTATTTCTCTGAGTGTTTTATCAAGTGCAAGGAATAAGATATATAGAGAATATGATATCTTTTATTTTTAAAAGATTGTGAAATAATATGTATATGTTATTTTAGTAATGTTATATAAATGAATGTAATAACATGCATGTATATGCATACATACATATATACTTATTTTTGCAGCAGGAAGTACAGAATGATATACCAAAAACTAATGAAAAATTTTCCTCTGGAGATGAGTAGGAGTGGGATGGGGTAATATTTATGCAAGTGAGACTTCCCTGAGAATATCTTTTTACATAGATTTGAATTTTGAAACTTAGTTTTGAATTTTGAACAAAGCTTTAAATTTTGAACCACATTTTTGTATTTTGTAAATATTTTATGTATGCAAAATAAAACAGTATCAAAAGGATACAATCAAATGTGAAAACATATATTTGTGGTTTTGTTGTTATTCAATTGCTAAGTCATGACTGACTCTTTTGTGACCCCATGGACTCTAGGCTGCCAAGCTCCTCTGTCCATGGGATTTCCCAGGCAAGAATACTAGAATGGGCTGCCACCCTTCTGTAGGGGATTGTCCTGATTCAGGGATCAAACCCAAGTCTCCTGCATTGGCAGAAGGATTCTTTATCACTTAGTCACCAGAGAAGCCTGAAAATACATATACACAGAAATAAATTAACTAAACTGTAACTTCAGTTGATAATATTGATAACATAACCATGAAAAGAAAAATGTTAAGCAACTTTTGAACACAGTACTATAATCATACATTCCTATAGAGATGTAGTTTAAAAATACATACATATACGTATATATTTAAGTGTTTTTTTTTTTTCCAAAGGAATATCAACCTTTATTTAGGAGGTTTGTAGGTGGTGGTGGTTTTAGTGTATAATCTGAAAGCATTTTGTGCATTACAAAATTAGGAAATTGTACAAATATGTTTTTGCAAACTGGTTTTATTTGTGGGAGGAGGGAAATGTAAGTGGGAAATCAATATTCTACTGAACTGGAGCTTACCAGTATGAACTTAGAGGTTTGAGAAAAAATATGTATATATCCTAACTATTTCCCCTAAAAGAAGTTAGAAGCAATAGCAACCAGTTAGGGAAGAGCACACCTATAACCCAAATTTTGGTTCCTAGGCACCATTTCCCACTAAAGGAAACCAGGGATGCTTTGAAAATTGTTAATCACAGATCTGGACAGAGAAAGTACAATGTGAGCTTGGAATTCCTTTCTTTTCCAAACAGCAAGATAGTGTTCAGTGCTCTTCCTCTCAGTAGAATGCCAATTAATCAATATAGAGGGATTAAAAAATTAGAAAATCATTTGCAATCTCCAGTGCAATAAGTGAGAGAGGCAAAAGTCATCATAGGATGCTAAATATCTGGGTAAAGGTTGCTAGGGATGATGATATGTCACAGTCCCAAAGAAGAATACATCTTAGTGATAACAAAGGGAGATATGCATTTGTTTCTTATAGCCTATTTCTACCAAAGAAAAATCTTTACATGAAAGATACCCAGAATTCACCACCTTCACTAAATGACCTTCACTAGTAGGACAGCTTGACAGTATGTGCCTTGTGATATGTGACAATAAGTACATATGGCTCACATGTAATATCCTTGACAAAATAGTGAATCTCCAAGTCATGAAGAAATGATCAGAAAAATCCAGCATGAGCGATGCTCTACCAGATACACAGCCTGATTCTTCTAAAATGACACTGTCGTGAAAGACCAAAAGTAATAACAATAATTTTAAAAATATTCTAGAATTCTAGTCTAGAATTCAGTCTAGAATTCTAGTCTAGAATTCAGTCTAGAATTCTAGACTGAAAAAGACTGAAGAGACAAAATAACCAGATGAATCATTATAAAAGGATGCAACCATCTTGGGGACAACTATGGAAATTGGATAATCAATGGGGTCACAAAGAGTCAGACACAACTGAGCAAATTCACTTTCGCTTTTTACTTTCACGCATTGGAGAAGGAAATGGCAACCCACTGCAGTGTTCTTGCCTTGAGAATCCCAGGGACAGGGGAGCCTGGTGGGCTGCTGTCTACGGGGTTGCACAGAGTCGGACACGACTGAAGCGACTTAGCAGCAGCAGCAGCAGTGAAGTGAAAGTTACTCAGTTGTGTCTGACTCTTCGCAATCCCATGGACTATACAATCCATGGAATTCTCCAGGCCAGAATACTGGAGCGGTAGCCTTTCCCTTCTCCAGGGAATCTTCCCAACCCAGGGATTGAACTCAGGTCTCCCGCACTGCGGGTGGATTCTTTACCAGCTGAGCCACAAGGCAAGCCCATGGAAATTTGAATATTAGCTCTATTTTAGATATCATTAAATTACTGTTAATCTCTTACATGTGATAATGGTACTGTGGTTGTGATAAAATAATGCTTTCTTTTATTCTTGGGGAGCAGAGTTTTCTCTATGTAGACATTGATAAATATACTAATATCAGAAAAGCAAAACCAAAATGTAATAAAGACATTTTCAGACAAACAAAAGCTGGGAGAACTCACTGGCAGATCTGCATTATAAGAAATAGAAAAGGAAATTGTTTAGGTAGAAGGAAAAGGATTCCAGATGGAAGGTCAGAGATGCAGGAAGGAAAGAAGAGTGCTGGGGCAAAGCTAAATGAAGAACCGGCTATGTCAGACAACAACAAAGACATTTTGTGGCATTTAAAATGTAGAGAGAGTGCCCAACCAACAGTAAATGAGTTGAAGCTGGACAAAGGAAGTAAGGTATGCTGTTGCATTTTCTAGAAAGCAGGTAGAGTTACCAAACTGACACTGGGTTTTGATAAGTCAAGGATGAAAGCTGTCATCACTGGGGTGAGGTTTCTCAGCCTTAGCCTGTGTCATTTGGGATCATATGTTCTTAGCTGGGGGAGACTGTTCCGCTGCAGACTGTTTTTCAGCGATTCTGACTTCTACTAACTAGCATTACCAATCTGTGATAGATAATTAATTTTATATGACAAAGCGATTGGATCATGGGATTCCCAAATATCTGGTTGAGCATCATTTCTAGGTATGTCTGCGAGAGTTTTGCATTTGAATTGGTAGACTGAGTAAAGTGGATTGCTGTCCCCAGGATGGGTGGGCAGTGAATAGACCCATAACGTGGAGGAAAGAAAGATGTGCTGTCTCTTCCTGACTGATGGAGCTGGGGTACTCATCTCTGCCTGCCCTTTTCACTCCTGGTTCTGAGGCCTTCAAACTACACCCCCAGCTTTCCTAGGTGTCTAGCTTGCAGACGGCAGATGGTGGGACTTCTTAGCCTCCACAACTGCATGAGCCAATGTCTTATCATAAATTTCCATACATATATATATATATATATATATAGGCATACTTTGTTTTATTGTGCTTCACTTGATTGTTCTTCACAGGTATTATCTGTTTTACAAACTGAAGGTTTGTGGCAAACTTGTGTTGTCAGATGATGGTTAGCATTTATTAGAAATAAAATAATTTTCAGTTAAGGTATGTAGAAATTTTTTTAGCTATAGTACAATCACACATTTAATACAGTACAGTATAGAGTAAACATAGCTTGCAATGAGAACCAAAAAAATAAATTGTATGACTCACTTTATTGCAATGGTCTGAAACCAAGCCTGTAATCTCTCTGAGGTAAGCTTGGAGATGTATATATATATATACGTGTGTGTGGGGGTGTGTGTGTGTATTTCTATAGATAGCTAGATATAGGGACATATACATATATATGTGTATATATATATACATATATATGAAAGTGAAGTCACTCAGTCGTGTCCAACTCTTTGCAACCCCATGGACTGTAGCATACCAGGCTCCTCTGTCCGTGGGATTTTCCAGGCAAGGGTACTGGAGTGGGTTGCCATTTCCTTCCCCAGAATATATATATATATATATGTACATATTATATATATATTATACCCTATTTACTTCTGTTTGTCTAGAGAATCCTGACTAGTACACAACACTCTCCCCAAACTCTCCTGCCATAATTGTGACATCCAAACTTGTCTCCAGACATTGCCAAGCTTCCCTTAGGGTGAGGGGAATCTCTCTAGTTGAAAACCACTGCACTAGGGTATGTAAAAAATAATAGTAAATGAGTATATAACTTCCAAAGTAACAGAGGAAACATTGGGAACAGTAATCCAAAGATAAATAAAATGGAGCATAAAGTGGGTAAGACTAATCAAAAGCACCCAGTTGAAATGGTAGATTTAAATCCAAATATGACATGATAATCGGAGAAGGCGATGGCACCCCACTCCAGTACTCTTGCCTGGAAACTCCCATGGGCAGAGGAGCCTGGTGGGCTGCAGTCCATGGGGTTGCTAGGAGTCGGGCATGACTGAGCGACTTCACTTTCACTTTTCACAGTAAACCATAAATGAATGAACTGCTCCAATTAAAAAAGAATGCCAGATGAAATGTCACGGGGGTTGGGGTGCACTGACTGCAGTAATGCCCTGGGGTGCACAGCAGCCCTGGTCATGGGACAAGTATGAAAGTGGAGCTCGAATCCCAGCATTCTCTATCACTGCTCGGCTGTGGGACCATTGGGAGGGACGCTTATTTAAGTCTCAATGCCTTTATCAGAAAATGAGGGATTTGAATTAGACCAGTGGTTCTCTCCAGCATCAGAACTCCACAGGCATCAGAATCATCAGGTGAGCTTTGAAAAAAAAAAAAAAGAAAGAAAAATCACATTTCTGTCCTTTCCCAGAAGAACTAAATGAGATTTTGAGGTGGTGTCACTTGGGTTGGGAGACCCAGGTGTTCGTATTTTGAGAATGAAAGATTAAGGATAGGTTTAAGGAGGAAGAGGGGTGGAGGGGGGAAATACTCCCAGCTCAGGTTGTGTAAGTGTCTGTGAATGGTTTAGGGTGTGGTTTGTTGCTGGAAACAGGGAGCTAGAGTAGGGAGTTTCTCTTTGTTTGCAGCGCCATTGCATTTGCTAAGTCAGAAACCTGTCCAAACCCTGTAGCTTTTGGAGATGGCCCATCCATATTTGCTTGAGGTCCTAAGAAGGCGAAGTTGCTTTTTCCAGTTCCCCGAGGGCTGGTTGAGCTATTTCAAATCCTAAAAGATGATGCTGGAAAGTGCTGCACTCAATATGCCAGCAAATTTAGAAAACTCAGCAGTGGCCACAGGACTGGAAAAGGTCAGTTTTCATTCCAATCCCAAAGAAAGGCAATGGCCAAAGAATGCTCAAACTACAGCACAATTGCACTCATCTCACACTCTAGTAAAGTAATGCTCAAAATTCTCCAAGCCAGGCTTTAACAGTACCTGAACCATGAACTTCCAGATGTTCAAGGTGGATTTAGAAAAGGCAGAGGAACCAGAGGTCAATTTGCCAACATCTGCTGGATCATTTAAAAAGCAAGAGAGTTCCAAAAAAACCATCTACTTCTGCTTTATTGACTATGCCAAAGCCTTCGACTGTGTGGATCACAACAAACTATGGAAAATTCTTAAAGAGATGGGAATACCAGACCACCTAACCTGTCTCCTGAGAATCTGTATGAAGGTCAGGAAGCAACAGTGAGAACTGGACATAGAACAACAGACTGGCTCCAAATAGAGAAAGGAGTACATCAAGGCTGTATGTTGACATACTGCTTATTTAATTTATATGCAGAGTACATCATGAGAAATGCCAGGCTAGATGAAGCACAAGCTGGAATCAAGATTGCTGGGAGAAATATCAATAACCTCAGATATGCAGATGACACCACCCTTATGGCAGAAAGTAAAGAAGAGCTAAAGAGCCTCTTGATGAAAGTGAAAGAGAGTGAAAAAGTTAGCTTAAAACTCAACATTCAGAAAACTAAGATCATGACATCTGGTCCCATCACTTCATGGCAAATAGATGGGGAAACAATGGAAACAGCAGCAGACTTTATTTCCTCAGGCTGCAAAATCACTGCAGATGGCGACTGCAGCCATGAAATTAAAAGATGCTTGCTCCTTGGAAGAAAAGCTTTAACCAACCTAGACAGCATATTAAAAAGCAGAGACATTACTTTGCCAACAAGGGTCCATCCAGTCAAAGCTATGGTTTTTCCAGTAGTCATGTATGGATGTGAGAGTTAGACTATAAAGAAAGCTGAGCACTGAAGAATTGATGCTTTTGAACTGTGGTGTTGGAGAAGACTCTTGAGAGTCCTTTGGATAGCAAGGAGATCCAACCATTCAATCCTGAAGGAAATCAGTCCTGAATATTCATTGGAAGGACTGATGCTGAAGCTGAAACTCCAACAATTTGCCCACCTGATATGAAGAACTGACTCATTGGAAAAGACCCTGATGCTGGGAAAGATTGAAGGCAGGAGGAAGAGGGATGACAAAGGATGAGATGGTTGGATGGCATCACCTATTCGATGGACATGAGTTTGAGTAAGCTCCGGGAGTTGGTGATGGACAGGGAGGCCTGGCGTGCTGCAGTCCACGGGGTCATAAAGAGTCAGACACAACTGAGCGACTGAACTGAACTGAGGGCTGGTTAAAAGCAGCAGAAAGAGGCTGGTTAGAATGGAGGACATAGACTCAAAGGGTGTATTATGTTTCTATTGCTGCTGTAACCAATACATTCAGTGGCTGTAACAAATACATTCAATGGCTTAAAGAAAACAAATTTATGATTTTGCAGTTCTATAGACCTGATACAGATTTTGCCAGGCTAAATTTATAGTGTTGAGAGGGCTACCTTTCTTTTTGGAGGCTCTAGAGCAGTGGTCCCCAAACTTTTTGGTACCAGGGGCCAGTTAGTTTTGTGGAAGACAATTTTTCCATGGGCCACGTTGGGGGGTGAATGGTTCTGAGATGATTCAAGCACATAACATTTATTGTGCACTTTATTTCTATTATTATTAAATCAGCTCCATCTCAGATCATCAGGCATTAGATCCTGGAGGTTGGAGACCCCTGCTCTAGGGGATAGACAATATACTTCACTGCCTTCTCCGGCTTCAAGTATGATCAAGAATGGTGGCCGAGTCCTTCTCATGTCTCATCTCTAGCACTTCTTTTATGATCATCTCTTTTTCTGACTCACCTAGGAAACATGCTGTTCTTTTAAGAACTCACGATTATACCATATACACCTGGACAATTCAAGCTAATTTCCCATCATGAAATCTATACCCTTTATCATCATTGCAAAGTGTCTTTGCCACGTAAAGTAACATATTCTTAAATTCTAGAGATTAGGGTGTGAATGCCTTTGGAGGCCTGTTATTTCACTCACCACCAAGGATGACTAAGGAAAGTCTTAGAGGTCTCCAACACAGAATCCCACTGATAGTCCTGTCTTTGTTCTTCCATTTCACTGCTCAGATTCCAAAATCTGGGACAGAGAACTTCCTTAGCTGAGCCTTGATGGCACACCCGCCTTGATTGACCACCCCAAGACTGCAAACAGGGGAACAATGGTCATCTCCCTCCTCCCCCTTCTGCTTTGTAAAAAAGGGGATAGGATGGTGGTTAGGTAAACAAAATAAAACACAAATTCACCACACTAGGCTATGTCCCTGTCCCTGGGATGGAGATTCACTTGACCAGCAGGGAGGAACACCCAGTAATTAGGACTAAGTAACCAGACCAAAATGGTCATGGAGCCTGAATGCAAGATTGGGCACACATCTTTAGTTCTTTCTAGAAACAGAGGAGAGTGTGTTAGTCAAATACCTCTAAAGAAATTTTTAATCTTCTATGTATATTATTACGGTAAGGTGTAACAATTACCTATGGTACACAAAAGCTTATAGGATACCATTATCCTTAATTAATGGGTAAACGCATGGCTTTTATTCAATGAAACTGATTTATTGTCTTAATTTTCAGATGTTCTGCCTCGCGTTTCCACCGAAACCATCGTGTGCCCATAGTAACCAGCAGACACCATGCATGTGTGGTCCCCTTTATGACCTGGGCCTAATTAGTTTTTTATTGTCATCTTCCAACTCACGCTTAAACTGTACAAACAGGGGCAGCATGACTCCCAATACCGATTAATAAGCCTCCAGCCCCAGTCCTGCAATAAACAGGGAGTATTTATGGCACGAGATCAGCATCTGGTGCCCGCTTCTCCTTGCGGTTCTCTGGGGCGGGGTGGGGGAGCGGTGGTGGAGTGCGGGACTCAGAGGGGGCGGCGCTGATAAAGACCCGGCTAGCCCCCGCCCCCCGTCCTGACTGCATCGCCCCTACCTGTCCTTCACTGCCTCTATTAGGCTCGGCTAGTTAAGTGAAAGGGAGAGAAAGGAGCTGAAAGCTGGTGGGTGTTGGAGCTTCGAAGTCCATAGTTCCCAGCTAATTGCTGGTCCTAACAGGCACAATTAACTGCTACAAGCCCTTTGAGATGGCCCAGGGCCTTTCTCAGGTAGCAGCCATCACCAGATAAAGGCTGAAATGTGCTGCTCTTAGAGAGACACTCGCAGACAGGAGTGTCACAGCCTGCCAATTACAGTCTCCCTGGACACAGTCACTTCCCAGAGAGACGAAGAACCCAGCGGAAGACCCAGCATTAAAGAGATATGGCAAGAGCTGTTCTCAGCCCCAGGAGCTGAACTGCAGCCCTGGTGGGCTGGGAGTTGGGTGAGGGAGGTGCTTTGCAGGTTAAGCCCTTATTGTGGAGTCCATCGGAAACTCCATTTCGTGGACATTTGCTATTTGCATTTCCCTCCATCTCCAAACTTCCTGGCCAAAGCACCATCCTGCACCCTCCTTCCCCTGTTTTTCTTGGAGAGGGGCAAACAGACAAAAATTAGACACTTTCCTGAAAGAAAAAGGCAGATTGATGCTGGGGAAAGAGTGCTTAATTAGGAGTCAAGATTCCCCTCCATTCCCTCCCACCCCGATTTAAACAACTACACAGAGTCACATCCTTCACAGAGGGTTAGGTAAGGTGAAAATCCCATTTCAAGTGTTATTTTGGCTACATATAATTTAAATCAGCTGTAAAGCACAGTATATGTGGATTTCTGAATATAATATTATTCAGTAATTTCTATGTGGTAATTCCAGTGCAACTGTGAAATATATAATAAAGAGTACACATTAAAATATAACTTTTATTTTGTCTCATTAAACAAAAGGAAAGAATTAGTAGTTTTCATTCTAATCCCAAAGAAAGGCCATGCCAAAGAATTCTCAAACTACAGCACAATTGCACTCATCTCACACACTAGCAAAGTAATGCTCAAAATTCTCCAAGCCAGGCTTCAACAGTATGTGAACCATGAAATTCCAGGTGTTCAAGCTGGATTTAGAAAAGGCAGATGAACCAGAGATCAAATTGCCAACATCCATTGGATCACTGAAAAGTGAGAGTTCCAAAAAAAAAAAAAATCTGCTTTATTGACTATGCCAAAGCCTTTGACTGTGTGGATCACAACAAACTGGAAAATTCTTAAAGAGATGGGAATACCAGACCACCTGATCTGCCTCCTGAGAATCTATATGCAGGTCGGGAAGCAACAGTGAGAACTGGACATGGGACAACAGACTGGTTCCAAATAGGAAAAGGAGTACATCAAGGCTGTATATTGTCACCCTGCTTCTTTAAGTTATATGCAGAATACATCATGAGAAATGCCAGGCTAGATGAAGCACAAGCTGGAATCAAGATTGCTGGGAGAAATATCAATAACCTCAGATATGCAGATGACACCACCCTTATGGCAGAAAGCAAAGAACTAAAGAGCCTCTTCAGTTCAGTTCAGTTCAGTCGCTCAGTCGTGTCAGACTTTTTGTGACCCCATGGACTGCAGCATGCCAGGCCTTCCTGTCCATCACCAACTCCCAGAGTTTACCCAAACTCATGTCCATTGAGTCGGTGATGCCATTCAACCATCTCATCCTCTATCGTCCCCTTCTCCTCCTGCCTTCAATCTTGCTTTGGCTCCGTCTCTTCATTCTTTCTGGAGTTATTTCTCCACTGATCTCCAGTAGCATATTGGGCACCTACTGACCTGGGGAATTCATCTTTCAGTGTCCTATCTTTTTGACTTTTCATACTGTTCATGGGGTTCTCAAAGTAAGAATACTGAAGTGATTTGCCATTCCCTTCTCCGGTGGACCACATTTTGTCAGAACTGTCCATCATGACCTGTCCATTCTGAGTGGCCCTACACATTATGGCTCATAGTTTCATTGAGTTAGACAAGGCTGTGGTCCAGGTGATTAAATTGGTTAGTTTTCTGTGATTGTGGTTTCAGTCTGTCTTCTCTCTGATGCCTTCTCTCAGCACCTACCATCTTACTGGGGTTTCTCTGACCTTGGATCTGGGGTATCTCCTCTCAGCCACTCCAGTGCTGCACAGCCACTGCTCTTGATGAAATAAAAAGAGCCTCTTGATGAAAGTGAAAGAGGGGAGTGAAAAAGTTGGCTTAAAACTCAACATTCAGAAAACCGAATGTTGAAAAGATCATGACAACTGGTCCCATCACTTCATGGCAAATAGATGGGGAAGCAATGTAAACAGTGCCAGACTTTATTTTAGGGGGCTCCAAAATCACTGCAGATGGTGACTGCAGCCATGAAATTGAAAGATACTTGCTCCTTGGAAGAAGAGTTTTGACCAACCTAGACAGCAGCAGAGACATTACTTTGCCAACAAAGGTCGATCTAGTCAAGGCTATGGTTTTTCCAGTGGTCATGTGTGGATGTGACAGTTTGACTATAAAGAATGCTGAGCATTTAAGAATTGATGCTTTTGAACTGTGGTGTTGGAGAAGACTCTTGAGAGTCCCTTGGACTGAGAGGGGATCCAACCAGTCAATCCTAAAGGAGATCATTCCTGAATATTCATTGGAAGGACTGATGCTGAAGCTGAAACTCCAATACTTTGGCTACCTGATGCAAAGAACTGACTCACTGGAAAAGATCCTGATGCTGGGAAAGATTGAGGGCAGGAGGAGAAGGGGGTGACAGAAGATCAGATGGTTGGATGGCGTCACCAACTCAATGAACATGAGTTTGAGCAAGCTCTGGGAATTGGTGATGGACAGGGAGGCCTGGTGTGCTGCAATCCATGGAGTCGTAAAAAGTCTGACATGACTGAGCGACTGAACTGAACTGAATGATGTCCAGAGTTGAATTTCTGTACTTTAAAGTGCATGATGCAACTTTGCTGTGTGATGTTAGGAACACGTCACATCTCCTCCAGTACTCACTTTCCCCATCTGCAAAGGATGGAGTTAGACAAGCTGGCTTGTGACATCCGTCACTGCCAGGGCGGATGTTCCTGGACAACACACTCCCCTAGGGTACCGCCTCTAGCAGCACCAGAAGGCAAGGTTGGTACTCACTCTTCCAACCTAGACCCTGAAGTCATGTGGTGGGGACAGTGTCTATTCCCGCTGCTGGTGTAATGCATCTATACTTACTACACACTCTGTCTACAACCAATGGTGGCCATGCCCCAGCCACTGATGAAGGAACAAGAGTCTGATAGAAGTCTGGATCATGGGACATCTCCATGTCCTGAAATGTGTGACAGAGTGGGACCGATTAGCAGGCAACTGAGCACTTTCAGATGACCACTTTGGAAAGGGATCGGTGCCCTTAACTCAAGCCTTCTGTCTTTTTCCTTCCACAGGCAGGTCTGTGTCAAACTCTACTTGAGAACACTCCTTCTCCAGATGGTTCTGTAAAGTTCCAAGAAATGGTGAGCCACTGGTGTTCAGAGAAAGCCCACAGAGGGAGGCTGTTGGGGTGGAAAATGAGCTTCAGACACCATGGGCAATTGGGAAACCTGGAATCTGTTCTCTTCTCTGCCAGTTCCTGGTGCTGTGACATTGAGCAAGTGTCTTAAACTTTCTGGGCCTCTTTTTCCTGATTTTACAAGTGAGGCATTCATGTTTCATGACACTTTTTATTCTTTCTAGCCTTGATGTTTAAAGATTCTAAGTGGTCCTACTTGGTCTCTTGCAAGTTATTATTGCTCTTTCTAACTATGGCAGTGGGGGTGCCCCAGAAGGAAGATGAGAGAAGGAAAGGATGGTGGGAAGGAGGCCTATTGCGAGATAGTATAACAGAATTACTGTACAGTACACGTGAAACTTACTCAACATTGTGAATCGACTAAATTCCAATATAAAATAAAGATTAATTTTTTTTAAAAAAAGAGGGAAAAGGAAAAAACTGGATTACCAAATGTAAGGCATAAAACCAAAAATTTCTGGGAAGAAAATAGAAAAAAATTGTGACCTTGGGCTAGGCAAAAATTTCTTAGATATGGCACAAAAAGTATAAACCAAAAGAAAAACAAAAATTAAGCTTCATCAGAATTAAAAACTTTTTCATTGGAGAAAACCACTAATAAAATAAAAAGGCAAGAATATATTAATAATTCTTATAACTTAATAATCAAAAAAACAAAACCTGGCTGAAATATGGTCAAATGATTTCAACAAGTGCTTCAACAAAGAAAATTCAAAGAAGGCAAATGCATGTATGAAAAAATGTTTAATATCATTGGTTATTCAGGAAATGTAAATTTAAAAAGAGATGTACACCCATTAAAATAACTAATATACAAAAACTGATACTATCAAGTGTTAGTAAAGACTTGGGACAATCATAAGTCTCACGTAGTGAAGATGAGAAAGCAAAATGGTTCAGCCACTTGGAAAACAACTTGGCAGTTTCTTATAAAATTAAATACCTATGTTCCTTATGACCCAGAAATTCCACTCCTAGATATTTATTTCCTAAGAGAGATGAAGACATGTGAAGACATATATGCAAGCATCCTTAGTAGCTTTATTCATAATAGCCTGACACTGGAAATAACTCAAATACCCACCAACCTGCAAGTGGATAAACAAACTGTGGTATATCCATACAATGGAATAGTTCTTAGCAATGAGTGAAAAAGAAAGAAGTACTGATACTTATTACCACTTGGATGAGCCCAGAAGTATTATGCTGCATGAAAGTCAGGCAGAAAACAATACATTCTGTCTGATTTCATTTCTTTGAAATTCTATAGTAACAGAAAGCAGACCAATAGTTGTGTAGGGCTCATAATCAGCCACACAAGAGGATTTGGGGGTGATGGAAATTTTTGAAGTCTTGATTATGTGGCCATTGTGTTACTATAAACCTGTACAAAACTTATGAAACTGTACATTTTATTTTATTTTATTTTAACAATCAAAAAATGGGCCAAAGAACTAAACAGACATTTCTCCAAAGAAGACATACGGATGGCTAACAAACACATGAAAAGATGCTCAACATCACTCATTATCAGGGAAATGCAAATCAAGACCACAATGAGGTACCATTTCACACCAGTCAGAATGGCTGTGATCCAAAAATCTACAAGCAATAAATGCTGGAGAGGGTGTGGAGAAAAGGGAACCCTCTTACACTGCTGGTGGGAATGCAAACTAGTACAGCCACTATGGAGAACTGTGTGGAGATTCCTTAAAAAACTGCAAATAGATCTGCCTTATGACCCAGCAATCCCACTGCTGGGCATACACACCGAGGAAACCAGAATCAAAAGAGACACATGTACCCCAATGTTCATCACAGCACTGTTTATAATAGCCAGAACATGGAAACTGTACATTTTAAATTGTTAAATTTTATGGCATATCTCAAGCACCAAAAATGTGCATTTGAAAGTGACAAAAATATGCACTTATTTGGGTGCCAGACACCGGATCTGTCATGGTGAGGTGTTGGGTTTCTTACTAGGGTCACCTTGAAGTAGCCTTGAGGGACAGGATGCCTGAATTCTAGGTCTGACCGTGTCACAAGCAGGGATGCTGGGGTAAAACAGGCTGAGTGCTCCCCCACCCCCAATGGATTCCTCTCCAAAAGGCCACTGCAATTGGATTCAAAGTTCTTCCATGAAACTTTGTAGGGAAGGTGAGACTCTGAGGAGTTGGGGTCTTCAGAGACAAGATAGCCTGGAAGACAACTTGACCATTGCCCCTAACTGATCAGTCACTTGGGGATGGGAGGACGGTGATAGCTGGCTGATGGAGCTGGCGCTGGCACAGTATTCCGTGAAGTAGCCACGTCTCTCTTAGGGACAAGGGCATCAGTACAGAATTTGTCCTCTGCTTGTCCAGGCACTCATATTAACTCACCAAAATAATTTCAGGAAATCAAGTGCCCAGAATGTCTGAGTAATTTGTCATGGAAATTGAAGGAAGGGTATATATTGAGCACATGGGTCACAACAATGCAAAACAGAAGAGCTGTCTGATGAGGCAGGAAAAAACCCGGAGGAGGTGACTCTCTGTAGTCATCACCCTGGGCCCCATGATTGTGCCTTGCACACCACTGCGCACAAGCAGCCTAGAGGGTGATCCCAGGTGGGCATCATTCTGAGGGAAGAGGCTCCTAGAAGCAGAAGGGACCAGGAGGACAAGTGCGCTCTCCATCTTTCTAGGGCTGACAGGTCCCCTTTCAGCTTCCATCTGCTCCCTCCACTAAAGGATTTTCTCTCCTTCCATATCCATGTGGTAGAACAGGGTTGGGCCACCCTCTAGATGTTCTCAGCACTTCAGGACCACTAGTCCACCAGAACCTCAGATCCAGGTTACAAACTCAGAGGAAAGACTGACCCAGTAGATACATGCCTCTGGTCCAAACGACTGGGCCCTGGGCCTCAATTGCCCAACAGAGCCCACGGGGCATGGAAAGCTGATGGGTAGTAGGATTTCCAAGTGGTCTCTCTAAGGGATCTGGTGAAATTCTTAAAATTCTGCAACAGTGGAATTCTGTGCCTCTCTGTGCAACTCTGATCTGCAGAGGTGACTGGTTTTGCCTGCTAATGCTCTAAGGACTTCGGAAGGTATGCTTGGCAGGAAAGAGCTGCCGCTGGAGCGCAAGGTTGCTGAGCCCAGTCATCCAGGCCTGAAGTTATTTTCAGAATCCCTTTCTCCTTCATATTCCAGTGGAGATTCCTGGCAAGGAGCTAACCCCTTGCAGTGTCTCCCAGCAGCCCTCCTCACCACCTCGCAATGTGCAGACCTCTCCTTCCAAAGGGGGCTGCTAGCACAGTGCTCCACCCGAGAAGGGCATGGAAGTGGCACCCACGACAGATTGTGGGTGGAATTTTTGTTCCTTTCCCTCAATCTTCAGCTGAGCAGAGCACTGGGGGAAGCAAACAACCACTTGTTTTCAGATCTTCACTGTTCTCCTCCATAAAATGTGCATAATCGCCTGGTCTGCCACCTCAGAACACAGTGAAGATCAATATGAAAACTCAAGATGAACAGCCATCAAAATCATGACATGTTCCTTGATGCTGGGTCTCAGAACTAGACTTCAGGGGACTGGGGCTTGGGGCAGACACCTGACTCATCCTCATCTTTTTCCAAAAAGACAGAGAAAAGCTTCCTGAACCTCTCAGGGTAGCTGAGCGGATAGAAAAAGCAGAGTTTTCTCCTGGCCAAGGTATGAGTTTCCAGATGAGTGTGTGTGTGTATATAAATGCATACACATATAGGAGTGTGGGGCTCTTCTTGTGCAACTTTGGGGCAAATTTAGCAAAACGCAGATCCTTTGACAGCCAGCAGCAGGGCTTATGGTGGTAGAGGTGTTCAGGTTTCATTGTTCATCCCTGCCCAGAGCCGGGGAGATGTGTGGTTTTGGCCACTGAGGGTGGAGCAAGAGGGGCAGGAAGGACAGCGTTGGTGTCAGTAGGCCATGTACATTTACAATTCAATCCAGGACCAGCTACATAATTTGCAGAGTCCAATGCAAAATGAAAACAGAACACTTCATTTAAAGATTATTAAGAATTTCAAGATGGCAACAGGAGTAGCATAAACCAAGTATGGGGCCCTAGTGAGCATGGGGTCCAGGGAAGACTACAGGTGACATGGTTGTGATGGGGGCCTGGATTGTAGCTCATCAATTTATACCCAGTCTGCAAGAACTTCACCTTCAGCCCTTTCCCTAGCCCTGTAACCACAGGCGCACCTGCCTCTGTCTCTGGGCCCTGTCTCTGGGCCAAGTCACCAAGACCTCCCTCTTGGCACCCAGCTCTGTGTCTTACACTCAGGATGGATACTTTAACTGCTGGTTGGATTGGCCTGAGATAGTTAACATTTGGTTAAATGCTGGAATTATGCATCTGATGAAATTGCCACATTTGTTTTTATGTCCTGATTCCTCAGCAAATGTGTGCACTGCTCATCAAGAGCTGCAGCCTAGAAGGCGTGCGCTTCCCTCCCACAGCAGGTATTCATTCGCATCCACCCATCATTTGGCATGGCTTGGCTGAGGGGAAACTTGAATAAGACACCAGGGTAGGAAGACACCCTGGTAGGTGTCTTAAAATCAGAGAACCATGCGAAAGTTCTGCTTTGAGGTGTGACCGAGCTGTCCTGGGACAAACAGCCCTCCGCAGTGGCCCGGGAGGACCTGCAGCTTGAACCCTTGCTCTTAGGGTTTAGTGGACCAAAGCCAGTGCTGCCCAGGACCCAGACTACAGATGACATAAGGCCGAGGACCAGGGTCAGCTGGCAACTGTGTCCAGAGGCAGAGCTGCATAAGATCAGATCAGGGCACCCCTTCCAATAGCCAGGCTGTTCAAAGGAGGAAAGGATACCAAGAAAGGCCCTTCTGGGCTGAGATGGCAGCTGGGTTGGGTCATTGGTTTGCTGACTTAGCCTTCCTCCTCGCCCTGGTCTTTGTCATGGTGGACACTTACTGCTAGACTCTGCTCTGAAAAACCCACAGGGATGATCACACATACCGATCACAACTCTATGAGATACACACTACTTTCCTCCCTTTTTGTAAGAAAAGCATCAGAAGCAGAAAAGTGGTGGAGCCTGATTTTGAACATGGTATTGGGAGAGCAAGCTTGCTTTATTACATTACCCTCCACCCACTTCCAGCCCAGGGAGCACTTTTAAAAATCCAAATGGCTAGGCTCTTTGTCCAGAGATTCTGGTCAATTTGGCCCAACAGGCATGTGCATGATTTAAAACTTCCCCAGGCGACTCTGAGCCCCAGACTAGAGGGTTAATGTTCAGAATCATAGGGCCAGAGGGGTTCCCAGGTCCCTCTCAGCCCCAGGACCCCCTGATGCTCTGATTCTACCTTTTGTACAAAGGATGCTTTGCTCATGCTTTGTAGGGCAGCTCAAATTCCACTTCCCTCTCCTAGTCTCAGAGCCAGATCTAATCACAGGGCCATTTTCCCCTGTCTTTTGTGCCTTACAAAGAATAAAATTAGCCAAATGGATAAAAGCTCATTGTAGGCATATGTAGAGCATTTCAAAGTCTATTTATCAAAAGACTGACCACTGCATTTAAACCATGGAAGCTCCAAGCGCACAATGACTCTGTCATTTAATTTTGAGAAAAAAAAAAAAAAAAATCAACAAGAGATGCAAAGTCATAGCCAGCAACTGGAGAGATTTTGTGCTGGATATGATTTCTCTTTGCAGAGACAGCCAAATTCAATGCCATCCTCCTTAGGGTGCTCCTCCCACCCCCCAATTTTTTTGTTGTTTAGTCTCTAAATCATGTCCGATTCTTTACAACTCCGTGGACTATGGCCCACTAGTTTCCTCTGTCATGGGATTTTCCAAGCAAGAATACTGGAGTGGGTTGCCATTTCCCTCTCCAGGGGATATTTCCAACCTAAGGATCAAACCCTTGTTTCCTGCATTAACAGGTGGATTCTTTACCTCTGAGTCACCAGGGTAGCCCCACCCTCATCCCCAAGTATCTGATCATTAAAGGAAGGAATAGGAAGAGTTTAGCTATGTTGCATGTTGCCTTGTCTCCCAGCACACCAGCTCCTCATTCTCACCAAGCCGTGACACCTGACTTAAGCCTTGGAAATGCCCCTCCCCACCAGATGCCATTCCCCATTGGTCACCGCTCTGCTATCATAACACCTCATACCAATGTCAGGGAAGGCAATGGCACCCCACCCCAGTACTCTTGCCTGGAAAATCCAATGGACGGAGGAGCCTGGTGGGCTGCAGTCCATGGGGTCGCTAAGAGTCGGACACGACTGAGCGACTTCCCTTTCACTTTTCACTTTCATGCACTGGAGAGGGAAATGGCAACCCACTCCAGTGTTCTTGCCTGGAGAATCCCAGGGATGGGGGAGCCTGGTGGGCTGCCGTCTATGGGGTCGCACAGAGTCGGACACAACTGCAGCGACTTAGCAGCAGCATACCAATGTGTGGTCAAAATGCATAATGGAGTCAGTAGTGGTGGGTCCAGAGCTACTGGAAGGCATTATTTTTAAGAACATGAATTTGTTCAGTCCTTCAATTAGCAAATGTTTATTGAGCACCTACTTTTCCTTATGCTCTGCGGGTTTTCATCACTAAATTGTGTGTTGCGCTAGTGTTTCCAATGGCTCAGCAGCACACTCGGCTCCATAATGTCAATGTGAAGTTTTCATCTGCGTTCACACAGGCAGCCCTGTCAAGGTATGCCCCTTCTCTGCATTATCTGCTTACCCAATGCTGCAGGGCAACTCCTGCGTCTGTCAGAGCACCTCCGTCCTGATGGACACTGGCTGGCTCATGGAGAAACGGAGCCAGCGCAGCTCAGTCGTGCCCTGGAGAGGGTACAGCCAGGACCGTGCTGTAGGACACACCCGTCTCCTGACTGCTGCTTTGCCAGGGCCTCAGACACTTGACCAGACACTTCACAACCTGCTCGACTTTGAGGACACACACATTCAGAAGTGGATTTCTTTGATAGGGGATATTGAAAACAGTGATGTACATACATATCCATCCATGCCCTTTCCTTAAATCAATCTTCCCATTTTTCCGATATGGAAATTTACACACTGAAGCACACAGATATACTAGGTGAGTATGTCATACAGTACCTTTCCTCTCCCAAAGCCAATTCAACAAGTCTTCACATTAAATCTGGAAGTAGGACTGAGTGCTGGCTGTATGCCAAGAAGTGAAGCACATACAAGGAACGTGTGAGACATGATTTCTGCCTCGTGGCAGCCCATAAGCTGTGCTCAAACTTGAGAGACGGCCGGCCATGGCAGCCAGAAGCCCCATCCCCCACTGCTTCCAGGAAATGGCCCAGCACAGAAAACCCTCCACCCAGCCCTGAAGGATCCTTCCTCTCCCAAACTGCAGCCAGCCCAGGGTTGCCAAAGGTACCTCAAGACCAGTTAGTCTCCCCAGCTTCCCGGACCCCACCTTGATCAGCCTTTGCGAATCAGAGATTGTCTCAATAGCTCCCCTTTTTGCTTCATAATGTGTATCCTTTCGAATGTTCCCTTGAACCCCTGTCCAGGAAAGTGACCAGAGAGACTCCTTTGCTGTACGGTTATGAATCAACGGAAGGTTCATTTTGTCTTAGACTTCATTTTGCCTTTGTCGGCTAACTTATCAACGACACAACCAGAGCAGCAGTCTAGATGAAATCGGGTCCCAGATGCATTCAGTGATGGGCAGAAGATGGGCTGAGGGTCCAGAGTGATTTCTCGGAGGAAGTCCGATGTGAAGGAGGCCTTGCCATAGGAGCTGGGTAGAGCTGCGGGGAAGGCAGTGAATAAAAGGATGACCTAGAAGGAATAGGTGTTTTTGTGGAAAAGAGCCATGGACAGAGGTGGGTGAGGACAGCCCTGAACCCCTTCCCTTGGGTGTATGCTTCAGAAATATAAATCCCAGATCAAGACAATTCACAACCAAATGTTTAGGATGTTGAGAGGAAGGCCAAATGTTTAGGCAACGTCGTGAAAGTCCATATATTAAACATTTCTGGTGTGATCCAAACAAAATTGTGACATTTAAACTTTGCCCAACTTTAGTCAGTGATAGCAGGTGCTGGGCAATATCATGCCATGTACATGCTTTACCCTCTGGAATATTTTTTGAATGTCCTACCTGTGAATTATCAAGAAGATGCTTGCAAGCATTTTATGTTGCTTTATTGTAAGTGATGCACATTCAGTCAATCAGTTAATGCATATTAAGTCCTCACCACGTGCTAAGCACTGCTCTAGGCCGGGAAATAGAGAAGGGGGAAAAAAAGAAAAGGAGCCTGCTCACACAGAACTGACATTCTAGTTGCGGGGACTGACATCTTCTCATCGCTGTTGCTCTCCAGCTTTCTCGAACCTTCCAGTGCCTCTGGCAGAGTGTTGCGACTCTAGCTGGTTCTTGGTCAAAAGCTTCTGGGACATTTTATGCACCAGTCCACAAAATGACACATCACAGACCTGTTCCTCCCAAGAGAGAGTCCAGGCCTATGGATGTGGCTGTAGATGGGGGCCTCTACCAGAGACAATGGGTACAGCAGTCTAGGAAGTGAAGCTCGGAGATGAGTTAGGCAAGTGATATGCACTGGAGTCCAAGGACTTGTGAGCCGAAAGAAAGATTCAGAGAAGACCACTTCAGACACTGGAATGAGGCTGCAGTCTATCCACTCACTCAGTAAACATTAGTGAGTGTTGCTGTATGACAAATGCTGTCCTGAGTACTGCGCCCTGGGAAAGCAAGAGTAAGAAAGAGAGAGGAAGTCCTTCCTCATCTTGCATCCAGTGATGGAGATGACTTAGCAAGCGATCACATGAAAGGGTGATGAATGCATAAGAGAGAAAAAAACAGAGCTCCAGAAACATTCTACAGGGGCACCTAAACTGATCTAAGTGAGAAAGTTTCGGTGAGGCTCTGGACAAAGAACAGATTTTTAAATGCAGGTCTCAAGAGTGAGGAGGAGTGAGCAAAGTGGAGCACACACAGAGGCAACTCACACACCTTGTACAGTAAGTCCCGTACATACAAACAGGTTCTGTTCTGAGAGTGTATTCCGAAGTCCAATTTGTTCCTAAGTCCAGCAAAGCTAGCCTAGATACCCAACTAACATAGCTCTATGCAACTGTACAGCAATAAGTTTATAATCTTTTTCACACCAATAATACATACATAAAAAACAAACACAAAAAATAAAGAAGCATTTTTACAGCACAGTACCTTGAAAAGTACAGTAATACAGGATAATAGCTGGCATATAGGGGCTGGCAGGCGTGTTCCCATTTTTGAAAGTTTGCATGTAGGGGACTTACCAAACGTTTGAGTGTCTGCAAGAAACTCCTTGTAACCATCAGAGTTCTTAATTACAGACACTAGAAACCATCTCTAGATAACTTCAGATGAGGAGGAGTTTTTTGGAAGAATATTAGATGCTGTTCAAAGGACAGGAGGGCTTCAGAACCCGGCAGGAGCCCAAGGAAGCTGGACCTCCTGGACTGTAGTCAAGCTTATCCCATAGGAAAGGTTCATTAGGACATTATTGCTGGAGTCCCATCACTGGGCACTTGTCAGGACAATCTGAGTTACATGAACTTATGTGTGTGTTAGTCACTCAGTCATGTCCTACTCTTTGTGACCCCATGAGCTGTAGCATTCCAGGCTCCTCTGTCCATGGAATTTTCCAGGCAAGGATACTGGAGTGGGTTGTCATTTCCTTCTCCAGGGGATCTTCCTGACCCAGGGGTCAAACCTGGGTCTCCTGCTTTGCAGGCAGATGAGCTACTAGGGGAACCCACATCAACTCATGAAAGATGCCAAAGAGCAGAGAAAGGGAATATCTGCCTCCCTTTGGGTGTAGATTCACGCTGGGGATTTCCCCTAATCAAAGTAAACTGTCCAGATGCTGGGCAACCAACACACGACAAATACCCACAAAAACTTTATGTGGTTGAAGCAGAGAGCAAAAGAAAAAAAAGAAGAAGAAAGAAATGGAGAATTCCCATTGGCAATTAGCAGACACCAGTAGGTCCAAAAGTCTGAAACTGGGTTAGGGAGTTGGACCTTTATCCTCAGAGTGATAGAAACCCAGTCATGGTTGTTCAGTGGGGATGGGAGCGGTGGTGGCGGCAGGGACAGGCACGTGGAGAGATCGCTCCCTGTTGGAGTGTGAGGATGGATGGAGGGTGAATGGCTGGCAACCAGACAGCACTCGATAAGAAATTGCAGAAATGAGGTGGGGGAGAAGAGTAGTGGTCTGAGTCAGAGCTGGAGACAAGTCCAGGGATCTGATGGGTATCTAGGAAATAGGATCAGAGTGAAAGTGAAAGTGAAGTTGTTCAGTCGTGTCTGACTCTTTGCGACCCAATGAACAGTAGCTTGCACCAGGCTCCTCCATCTATGGGATTTTCTAGGCAAGAGTACTGGAGTGGGTTGCCATTTCCTTCTCCAGGGAATCTTCCCGACTCAGGGATCGAACCCAGGTCTCCTGCATTCTAGACAGACACTTTACCTATCCTACTTTATCCTATCTAGGAAATAAGATCAGAGTGAGGGAGGAACAAATGCTTAAGAATGAACCCTGCTACTGCTGCTAAGTCACTTCAGTCGTGTCCAACTCTGTGTGATCCCATAGACGGCAGCCCACCAGGCTCTGCCATCCCTGGGATTCTCCAGGCAAGAACACTGGAGTGGGTTGCCATTTCCAATGCAAGAAAGTGAAAAGTGAAAGTGAAGTCGCTCAGTCATGTCTGACCCTCAGCGACCCCATGGACTGCAGCCTTCCAGGCTCCTCCATCCATGGGATTTTCCAGGCAAGAGTACTGGAGTGGGGTGCCATTGCCTTCTCCGAAGAATGAACCCTAGGCCATTGGTTTGGGCTACAGGGTGCTCAGTGATACACCTCATAGATGCAGGGGCTCCTAAGGAGGTCCAGCTCAGGATGATGGGGGGAGGCAGAGCTAAATGTCTGTGAAGCATCTGAATGTCCTTTCTCAGTGGGGCTCAGGAGAGAGGACTTGGCTGGAGAGGGCAAGCAGGGGTCAGCAGGCCAGAAATGGTGAAGCCAGACTCCCAAAGACATCACTTTTTTCCTTAAGAGGTGCTAAGGCGGACTTGTTCCAGGGTAGGGTGTGAAGGCTAATGGAGTCATATTAGAAAAGGACAAACAGATTACCAGGGTCGAGGGTGAATAGAGGTGAGAGATCATGTGTGGAAACTCATCCTTTGGATCTAGTGGCAGGAAGTTCATGGTATAAGCAACTTCAGTGCAGAGAAGCAGAAAGATTTTCTCTGTGTATTTAGGAGGAAGAACTCACAGGGGTGAAGATAAGAGTTGGAGGTGGCTGTGAGGGTGAGAAAGAATTTCTTCCTAAATATGAGAGATTTGAGCACTTGCAAATATCAGCAGAAAGAAAGCAGGGAGAACCTACCCTTGTTTAAAGCTTATGATGAGCCAGCTACTATTATGAGTGTTTTCTATGTACTAATTCTTTCAATCTCCAAAACAAGCACATTAGATGGAAACTTGTATCGTCTTTTTGCAGATGGTGACATCAGGCACGGAGAGCCCAGGTACCATCCTTAAAGTCACCAGGCTAGGTAGTCTGGCTCTGAGATAGAGCATTTCAACACCGACCAGAAAACAGTTCATGAGGAAGAGAGATGTCTGAAATGAATCAGAGAATGGAGATTCTCAGGGCTTCAGAGGAGGCAGAGAGACAGGACCCCCCCAACCCCCCTGCCCCCGCCACACACACACACAGCTGGATGGATCAGCTTGGACAGAGGGGCCCTTCTCTCTCCTGACACAGAAAGAAAGAGAAAAGGATGGGGTTCACTGTGAGTGGAGTGGCATGTGCTAACATTTTGGGGTGCACTTCAGCTGGTGGCTTTTGTTTTGTCTCTAAAGTAAGAGGCATGATAATCGGATGAGAAGGAGGGGCAAGATGAGGAGGTGGTTCAAGGATTTGAGGAGGATGAGGTCCAGGAACCTTGTCAACCAGCAAAATCTAGGAGATGGTGGGCAATTTAGAGGCTCTGGTCTGGCTGGCTGAATATGCCCTGAAGCTGACAGCTCAGACTTCCCCTCCCCTCGCTTGTCACTTCCATCAACAGACTGCCTCATCCTTGATCCTTCAGTAGGCCTGGCACCAGAGAACAGCTTCAGTTCAGAAGCACCGTCCCAGGAGGCAGTTCAGAGACCGTGGTTTTGCAGATCTGGGGCTGGGAGTGTGGGAAGGATACAGGAGGAATTTACCAGGGAAGGACTGGCTGGGAATTGTACCTGATACACTTTCCTTCCTCTGGGGTGAGGCCCCACCCAACAGATGGATGACAGAAGATGCATTTCCCTTTGGTTTGTTTTCACTATTCCATTTTATGAGACTCTTGGTCACTGAGGGAGCCTAACATCACTCACTGTTACTTTCTGGCCACCTCTTCAGTCCTAGGATCTGCCTTCTGGTTACAGCACCAGAGAGACTGGTGTCGAAGCATCAACTGTCACCAGTGTCTTTCTGGGACCCTGTCCTGGTGGTCCATGCTGCTGGAAACCCACATCTCACTGGTGCTGCCCTAATGCATTCCAAACATCCTTCAGCTCGTCTTGCTATTCTTGAAAACCAAAGAAGGAGATCAGGGGCGTTAAGGAATCTGTGTGGAGCTGGGCCAACCCAGCTGTATTTTGGAGTTTTTGCCTGCTTAAGAAATATTTTTCATTGTTTTGAGTTTGATGAGAATGTGTTTTCCCATTAATTTTTAAACCAAAATTGGATCCATATGTTTTCTGATTCATGTCTGCTTCACTCATCTTTCTGCTTCAACAGAGCGTTTGATGTCCAAGAAACCTCTTTATATGTACCCTTTCCTGCAGATTGATGAGAAAGAATGAGGGATTGAGGAAATTCTAATGACCATGAAATCCTGGAGTTCTTTTGGAATTGTAATCACAAATTGAAATGGTCACCTCAGGTTTTCCCAGAAAACAGCTCTTTCCAGGGCAAAGTGTCTCTGGGACCCTTTACATTTAGGGGAAATTGTTATATAGCCTCCCACCTTGAGCACACCTGAAGTCAGAGGTCAAATCTGTGGGGCTTGAAGGCAGCCGCTGTGTCCTCTCAGTGAGCTGGAATGGAGGGAATCGTTCTGGCTCATGTTCTGCCCAGTGGCCATGGCAGGGTGGACCTCCCAAGTTGACACTGGGCTTTGGTCTACATTTCCCTGAGACCTTTGTAATACCAGGGCAGGTCTGTTGTTCTGAGCCCTGAGATAGGCCCAGAGAGGTAGAACCCTGCCTCCATCGGAAGGTCTCCAGTCCCAGTGACACCCAGGCTCATGGAAACAAGAAATAGCCTTCACCATCAGGCCTGTCAGAAACCTGTCAGATGGCCCCACAGATTACATGAGCCTCAGGTCTTTTTCCTTAAATGTACCTCCATTGTAGCTTTGTTGCAGGAAAAGAAACATCCTGTTTAAAAATTTAAAAACCACGCAGAGTGGACGTTGAACATTGCTGTGAGTATTCTCAAACTGTTTTTGTTTTGTTTTTGTCTTGATCTTCTGAGAACCTCAATTTCTCTATCTCTAAAGTTTGAATAATAATACTTGGCTCAATATTGTAGAAAGGATTGATTTTGTTAAACACTCTTAAGCTGTAAAATGCTTCGGGCAGTTGTATAATAATCACCTCTTGCCTCTTAACCCACTCCGGAGGACCCGCAACTGGAGAAATGGACTAGTTCCCACTCCCTACCCGTCAACACACACATACACACGCACACACACACACACACACGAACACTCACGCAGCAGAGTATGAGCTTTCCAGGATCTCGAAGTGACAGCAAGGTTTCCAAGCAGGAGGAGTCAGTTCCAGGATTTCCCTCAGCACCCTCTCTTCCCTTCTCCATGGGCGTCAGTCTCTCCATTTGGTTGTTTGAATTTGGTAGTGGTCCAAGCAGAGACGTTTAATTCTCAAGACTGTCTGCATCTTCCCCGTTGGTGTGATGTTTAAGTGCCTTGTTGATATTCACTTGATAGCCTCTAGAACGAAAGAATGCAGTTCAAAGGGGCAAAAGACCTTATGGTTTTACATAACCCCTGCAGGTTTCCAACTGCCAACAGCCACAAAACCAGATCAAGGATTCAAGGTGCAGAAAAGTCCTTGAGAAGAAGCGAACCAGCCTCACATATGGTTGGTCTCTCTTTCCCTCTCTCTCTGTCTTTGCCAGGAAGAAGTGTAGGACCAATTTATGCACAAATTGGTCACATTTTCACACATAACTCCAATTATCTAAAAGGGGTTTAACATTATATTTATATTGATAAGCTTAACAATGTTGAACTGCGACTCTCAGCTGATCTGTTACGATTCACATCCAAAGAGACCAGAAGGAATAATTGGAAACCCTCCAGCATCTCAAGAAATAGAGGCAGCCTTGAAAAAGATGAAAACTGCTGCACAAGGTCTCGGTTTTGCTGAAATTATCACATAAATTCCAAATGAAGGATGGCCAAGAATATTCCAGCAATTACAAATTCCTCTCCCAAAGACATAGAGAAGCTATCAGGTTAGAGAGAGTGAAGATGTGAACTATCATCAAAGTCTCCAATGGAAAAATAAAATTAATGCAGAGCAACAAGATAGGCTCAGCACTCGGTGGGGCACTTGACAGAAAAATTTTGAATGTTCTACAATTTCTTAGCAAAAATAATGAAGTTTTAGGTTGGGATTTTAACGACAAGCAGTTCTGATTGATATCTCACACTTCTGATACACCTGTCATTGCAACAATCTTCACCCCTGACAGCAAGGTTAATTAGACTAAGCTATTTTACCCTTTCACAAATTATCCTCGGTGAACTACAGGGGCTCTGGTCCTCCCACGGTTCTCACATGCTTCAGCTGAGTGCTGGCTGGCAGTATGGAATGAGGACAGGGTTTAAAACAGCCTAGGTAACTGGCCTATGCCGCTGACTCTGGTTGTAACTCCATTGTGAAAAACAGCTAAATGGATTGGCAGGTTTTGATCATATGCGTCAGTAATGCAGATTAATATGATTAAATATGAGGTCAGTTTGGTCAATTGTATACAATTTGCTAAAGTACTCCCCACTGAAGTTGCATTGTTTGCTCCCACAGAGGGAGACCTAGAAACAGTACATAAGTATACCATGCGGCATTTCAACGTCCAACAAAGGTTGACTGTGTCCATTCTGGACATAAGCTTTCAGCCTTCACGTTCATGAGCATGTAATCCAGTTGCCACTCTTCAGACCGCCAGTGGCCCTGAGGGAGTCAGAGAGGTGAATCTATGCATGAGGTTTCCAAGGAAGCCAGGACCAGAGATTCACAAAATAGAAGGCTGACAACGCAGTTCACTCCACCCTTCCAAAAAAAAAAACCCCAAAAAAACCCACATGCACATTAAGTCAGACAGAGAAAGACAAATGTCATATGATATAACTTACATGTGCAATCCAAAAAAATGATACAAATGAACTTATTTACAAAACAGAAATAGACTCACAGATGTGGAAAACAAACTTACGGTTACCAAAAAGGAAGAGCGGAGAATAAATTAGGAGTTTTAAATTAACAGATACAAATTGCTATATATAAAATAGATAACCAACAAGGACCTACTATATAGCACAGGGAACCATACGCAATATCTTATAATAACCTATAATGAAAAAGAACCTGAAAAGAATGTATATGTTCACATATATTCAAATATATATATTTAACTGAATGGCAAATAGATGAGAAAACAGTGGAGACAGTGGCTGATTTTATTTTTCTGGGCTCCAAAATCACTGCAGATGGTGATTGCAGCCATGAAATTAAAAGACGCTTACTCTTTGGAAGGAAAGTTATGACCAACCTAGACAGCATATAAAAAGCAAAGACATTACTTTATCTGCAAAGATCCATCTAGTCAAGGCTATGGTTTTTCCAGTGGTCATGTATGGATGTGAGAGTTGGACTATAAATAAAGCTGAGTGCCGAAGAATTGATGCTTTTGAACTGTGGTGTTGGAGAAGACTCTTGAGAGTCCCTTGGACTGCAAGGAGATCCAACCAGTCTATCCTAAAGGAGATCAGTCCTAGGTGTTCATTGGAAGGACTGATGTTGAAGCTGAAGTTCCAATACTTTGGCCACCTGATGCGAAGAGCTGACTCATTGGAAAAGACCCTGATGCTGGGAAAGATTAAGGGCAGGAGGAGAAGGGGACAACAGAGGATGAGATGGTTGAATGGCATCACCAACTCAATGGATATGGGTTTGGGTAGACTCCAGGAGTTGGTGATGGACAGGGAGGCCTAAGGTGCTATGGTTCATCGGGTCACAAAGTGTCAGACATGACTGAGCAACTGAACTGAACTGACCTGAACTATCACTTTGCTGTATACCTGAAAGTAACACAACATTGTAAATCAATTTTCCTTCAACTAAAAAAAAATACATATTTGTTATCTACATATATTATATAGACATTTAATAAAAAGGGGATGTTTGGGTTTTACCCCTGTTTAATTTTTTGACTTGCATTTCCCAGGTGGATAAAATGGGAAGACCCCATCTGAGTTGGTATGGTTAGCCATGCTAGCCACGTTGGCCCATAAGTCGTCAACTATCCTTCGAAAGCCCAGTCCCCAGAGTATCTGGGAGGTGGGAGAAGGTGCCACTTTAAGAGGTAACATGGCGGTGTGAGGAGAACTCCAGGGAGCCTTGAACTTGGAGATAGGTGGGGGTGGTGGGAGGAGGCAAGGGCTTGCCAGGGTGTTCCTTCTCCCCATGACTGCTCCTGGGAACAGAGGCTGAGAGAAGCTGAGGTCATCAGGGGGGCCAAAGGGCACGGGGCCTGCTGTGTGCCACTCTCCAAGGTACTGAGGCAGGGCCCAGCTTGACAGGACCAGGACGCGTGCTCTTCACAAGAGCCTTCAGTTGCCCATTACAACTGCCATTAAATCATTGTGTGATTTCCCATGAAATGTCTGTGTCTTCCACAAAATGCACTCCCAGAAACCAGGGACTACTCCTATCTTGGTCTCTGCTAGACCTTGAACTTGGCACATTTCCCCAGGGTACAAAAAGCAAGAATCGAAAATTCCATACACTTTGCCAATCCTTTCATTCACAAGGAAGCTTGTCATTCCAGAGAAACAAATGGCATTTTCAGAGGGCAGAGAAAGTCATGGGCAGACCGGGCATCTGACCACCATGTCCAGCACACCTGCTGAAAGAGACTGTAGATGTAGCAACAGGAGGACGAGCGACCTGACCAGGGCCCTGTGCTCAGGGACAGTCGAGATGTGGAACAGACAGGCACACAGGACATGAATGAGTGAGCGGAGGACGGGGCAGACTTTCAGTGCCATTAAATCCTGCAAACCAGAGTAAAGTATAGAGTGACAGGGGCTTGGGGGCAGTAATACAAAAGATTCTCCAAGAAGGTGACGTTTGTGCTGAGAACTGAGTTGACAGGAAGGAGAAAGACTGAGACTTCCAGTCTGGATTTTGCCTCTGGAAGGAAAGCATTCATATGAAAGTGACTATTGAGAATGAGAAACCATAGTCCATTACTGGGGACTTGGAGATCTGGGCCCTTCTAAGGACTTTTGGGGCTTCCCAGGTGGCACTAGTAGGAAAGAATGTGTCAATACAGGAGACTTAAGAGACATGGGTTTGATCCCTGGGTCAGGAAGATCCCCTGGAAAAGGGAATGGGGTACCCACTCCACTATTCTTGCCTGGAGAATCCCATGGACAGAGGAGCCTGGAGGGCTACAGTCCAGAGGGTTGCAAAGAGTTAGACACCAGTGAAGCGAATTAGCATGCACAAAGGCTTTTTAGGTGCTCCCTGAAATGACTCCTAATTCCTAGCTGGCCTCCCCTCCCCACCACCTCCACCTCTCCTGGTGCTCCTGGGCCCTAAGAGTGAGGGGTGCCCAAGGTTAAGGAGCATGAGCTGCCAGGAGCTTCTCCCCTGGATGCCCCACATGACAGACTGCAGGAAGGGCAATATGAGCTCTGGGATGCACGTGTGTGCCAAGCACGTGGGTAGGAGATGGAGAGGAGGTAAAACCGTGATCAGGGCCCAGACAGTGGGAATCACAGGGCAGGTGGTGCTCACTGTGTCTCAGGTGTGAAACACCAAAGATGCAGGTGCCCAGCAGCCCCACCCAAGCGGGAGTGCAGGTAGAGCCGATAGGGAGCACCTGTCGCCACCTGACTCAGAACTCACCCAGTGCCAGCACGGGGAAGTGAGTCAGGCAGTGCAATCTGTGGTTCCTCGCACAAAACACGCTGCCATTCGCACACCGGCCCTTAATTCTATTCCTCCTCCTATTTTCCTTGCAAATGTATGTTTTGTGTGGCGTTATCCGTCACCCGGGCGCTGTCAATGAGATGTGTCACTCCTCTGTGTGTGCATTCTGATAAAATGGCCTTAATGCATATGCAAATCCGTCTTCTCGAGAAGGAAGTGTGTGGAAACACTCACATTTGGCTGGAAGTCTTATACTGTGAAAATACCGAAGAAGCATATGCGTTAATTTTACCTTAAATTGCAGACAGAAGCCACCCACCCTGTCCTTGTCACACAGGATGGATCAGATTTGAGGCCTCAAATATACCATGAGATCCGCATCAAGTTAGCTGGAGGAAAGTGAGCTAGGTACAGGAAGGCCAGACAAGGGACCTCAACTCCCCCTGCCCTCCCTTCCTCCCTTCTTTCCTTTCTTTTGCCCCTCCACCTCCTTCTCCTTACTTGTCATCTTTTTCTCCTTCTCCTTCTTCTTCATTTTCTTCTCCCAGGTAACTCTTCTTAATTCAGTTATATAGAGAACTACACTCCTCTCTGTATTTTTTTCCAGACAAAAAGAGAGCATTAGAGCAAGACTGAAATGATCCTCAATGTGAATCTGCAATCACATGCCGGATAAAAACCATCACATAGCCGGTAAAAGCAACAAAAACAATCATGGTGCATCAGTCATGTCAAAGGCCAGGTCGGGAAACTCCAAGTTTCCACTTGGCTTTGGGTTTCTCTGCTGTTTTAAGGTCCTACTAGGATCACACCTTGGGAGACTGAATAGTGACTAAAGCATGTGGGTGGAAGAGAGCCATGAATTCAGGGTTAATGAAGAACCATGAATTAACGCAGACTTAAGGGTTTCCTGGGAAGGGGGATGTTTGAACTTCAGCCTTCAAGGGTCTACGTATAAAAAAGAAACTGAGAGGCCTCTGCAGTCTCAGAAGACAAATCTTCATATCTTTCCCAGGAGTTGAGTCACTCTTTCCTAAGACACATCTCACAAGAAAAAAGTAGCCCAAGACCCCTGGTTTATTTTAAATCTTGACTAAATCCTCATTATAACCCTGTGAAGTAGACACTCCACAGTACTGGTGGGGAAAGTAATGCTCAGAGAAGCAATATGTCCAAGGCCACCCAGCCTCTCAATGATGGGCAGGGATTTGAATCTGAAGATTCTAGCCCTAGAGTCTTTGCCTGAAGTACTGAATGGCCTGCAAAGACAGGAGTGGAGAGAAGACATGGCCTTTTCCAAGAACAACAGAAGTTTCCAACTGGCTAGAAGTGAAGAGATGAGTGAAAGTGAATAGACCTAAAGCAAGAGAGCTAGTCGAGGTTGAGGGAAGGAGCTGTCAGTCAGTCAGTCAGTTCAGTCGGTCAGTCGTGTCCGACTCTTTGCGACCCCATGAATCGCAGCACGCCAGGCTTCCCTGTCCATCACCAACTCCCGGAGTTCACTCAGACTCACGTCCATCGAGTCCGTGATGCCATCCAGCCATCTCATCCTCGGTACTCCCCCTGCCCTCCCTTCCTCCCTTCTTTCCTTTCTTTTGCCCCTCCACCTCCTTCTCCTTACTTGTCATCTTTTTCTCCTTCTCCTTCTTCTTCATTTTCTTCTCCCAGGTAACTCTTCTTAATTCAGTTATATAGAGAACTACACTCCTCTCTGTATTTTTTTCCAGACAAAAAGAGAGCATTAGAGCAAGACTGAAATGATCCTCAATGTGAATCTGCAATCACATGCCGGATAAAAACCATCACATAGCCGGTAAAAGCAACAAAAACAATCATGGTGCATCAGTCATGTCAAAGGCCAGGTCGGGAAACTCCAAGTTTCCACTTGGCTTTGGGTTTCTCTGCTGTTTTAAGGTCCTACTAGGATCACACCTTGGGAGACTGAATAGTGACTAAAGCATGTGGGTGGAAGAGAGCCATGAATTCAGGGTTAATGAAGAACCATGAATTAACGCAGACTTAAGGGTTTCCTGGGAAGGGGGATGTTTGAACTTCAGCCTTCAAGGGTCTACGTATAAAAAAGAAACTGAGAGGCCTCTGCAGTCTCAGAAGACAAATCTTCATATCTTTCCCAGGAGTTGAGTCACTCTTTCCTAAGACACATCTCACAAGAAAAAAGTAGCCCAAGACCCCTGGTTTATTTTAAATCTTGACTAAATCCTCATTATAACCCTGTGAAGTAGACACTCCACAGTACTGGTGGGGAAAGTAATGCTCAGAGAAGCAATATGTCCAAGGCCACCCAGCCTCTCAATGATGGGCAGGGATTTGAATCTGAAGATTCTAGCCCTAGAGTCTTTGCCTGAAGTACTGAATGGCCTGCAAAGACAGGAGTGGAGAGAAGACATGGCCTTTTCCAAGAACAACAGAAGTTTCCAACTGGCTAGAAGTGAAGAGATGAGTGAAAGTGAATAGACCTAAAGCAAGAGAGCTAGTCGAGGTTGAGGGAAGGAGCTGTCAGTCAGTCAGTCAGTTCAGTCGGTCAGTCGTGTCCGACTCTTTGCGACCCCATGAATCGCAGCACGCCAGGCTTCCCTGTCCATCACCAACTCCCGGAGTTCACTCAGACTCACGTCCATCGAGTCCGTGATGCCATCCAGCCATCTCATCCTCGGTTGTCCCCTTCTCCTCCTGCCCCCAATCCCTCCCAGCATCAGAGTCTTTTCCAATGAGTCAACTCTTCGCATGAGGTGGCCAAAGTACTGGAGTTTCAGCTTTAGCATCAGTCCTTCCAAAGAAATCCCAGGGTTGATCTCCTTCAGAATGGACTGGTTGGATCTCCTTGCAGTCCAAGGGACTCCCAAGAGTCTTCTCCAACACCACAGTTCAAAAGCATCAATTCTTCGGCGCTCAGCCTTCTTCACAGTCCAACTCTCACATTCATACATGACCACAGGAAAAACCATAGCCTTGACTAGACGGATCTTAGTCGGCAAAGTAATGTCTCTGCTTTTGAATATGCTATCTAGGTAGCAAGAGCCTAAACTTGAGCTGGGGCAATGAGGAAGCAAGGATTTCCCCCAAGGTGGTGCAAGGCTGGTTATATTAGGAGGATTGTTCTGGCGGTGAGATGCGCGGCATCTTCGAGAATTGGCTCGGAGCCTGGGAAGGGTCTCATCTACAGCAGAGGCAGGGGCAAAGGGAACAGAGTGGGTGCTAAGCAATGAAAAAATTAGAGCCGTGCTTTTAATAATACAATGTTATGATTATCAACTGCCCATTTTCCATGCAGTTTACTTTTCAAAACCCCCGTTTATGTGATTTGCTTCACTTGAGTTTCCTGATAAAGCTAGGAGAGCAGTATTCTGACTCCTGTCCCACTGCTCATACGCATGAAGCAGCCAGCAGCTGAATTCAGCCAGAGCAGGCCACATGAGCCCGGCATGGAATGACCTCCACTCTGAGGGGTCTGAGCAGAGCCAGATCTCTACCATCACCCGTGGGCGACGCTGCTTGAGTTCAATTCTGTCACTCTTTGCAAGAGGCTGTTTGAAGAAACCTCCCAGGAAGAACTTTCCAGAAGCTCTAAATCACACACCAGGACAATTTCAAAGCTTTAAACGTATTGGCACGTTTGATCACTATGATCATCCTACACCAAAAGTCTTATTCTTGCTCCCATTTTATAGAAAAGGAAACAGTGGCTCAGAGAAGTTAGGAAACTCGCCTGAGATTACACAGCAAGTGAGTGGCCTGAGGCAGGACTCTGCTGAGCTGCACCTTCAAATATAAATGAACCCGGGCCCCCTCAGACTACAGCCTATGAAACAGCTGCCTAGGAGAACCCCAGTAGGTCAGGCTTTTAAAGAACCCTTTACAGAGCAATTGTTTCTTGGAAATATTGGAAGATGAAGGGATCAGTGCATGCTAGGGCATCTCACTGATTTGCTCATAATAGATATCATAGGTATTAAGTGCAGTTTATCCTGAGTGTAATTAGCAGATGCTTTTCAAATGATGATAATTGCAGTCCATTGTTTCTACAGTAATTTACAGAAATAAGGAAACTCTTCTGCTGCTCATTTCTGGAAGAGAAGGGAGAGAGCTCCTGCCCAAGAATCAACTGATGTTTGTGGCCAAATAATGCAACAGTCACTGGTCATGGTTACCAACGGACCCTCACACCTGCAGAAATGACCGCTTGCACTAATATTCTCAAGATAAAATATGATTTGCCTATTTGGTTGGGACTCAAAACCAAGGGAAAGAGGATTAGCATATCTGCTGTCCTTTCGGCTACAAGATGTTTATTATTTTAAAATATCTGCAGACACCCACCTCTGATCTCCTGGTTAGAACTGGGAAGTGCCTTTCTCTGATGTGTCTAACTGATGATGCTCTAAGAACAATTTGGCCACCACTGGCCGAGCATCAGCTGGGCTGCAGAGGCGTCATGCATCCCCACCCCCCTCCCTGACAAGTAGTACTTCCCGCTGAAGACCTAGAGCTCACAATGAGCAAAGGTCTCTTCTGGACAGTCACAACTTCAGGGCATCTGGTATCACGCTGGTACCTTTCAATGTCATGATATTAGAACTGTTTAGCTAGTCCTACACTACACGTATCACCCAAGCTCGCATCGTTTGTTTGCTCATGAGCCCAAGGACATGGCCTTGGGAGGAACCTTTCACTTCTCAATCCCAAACCTGCAGGTGACGGCAGAGAGGTTTTGCCCCTGTGGTGATTTTTGTTTATTTACAACATCATGCTATTTACCTCTCCTAGCTTTTTACCTCCAATCATCCTCTTGAGTAATTACATTTCTTAAGGCAGAGCTGTCTTTTGACATCTATCAAAACAAAGAGGGAGAAGGCTGCTAATAGAAATCCTTTTGTCAAAGCCAATCTCTACAGGGACAGGGAGGCTCCTGCATGTGACTTCTGCTGTCAGAAACTGAATGATCTCGGGGTGTCAAGAACATTCCGTCAATGGCTGAGGCCAGCTCAGCAACATCTAAGGCAAAGGTGAGATTTATGTCAGAATGAAAAGACTGGGGCTTATGAAGTCCAGGTCAAATTAGGTTAGGCCATTTGACAATATCTTACCCTTCAGGAAGACGGCATAAGTTCTAGCTGTCCTGGTGTCTGAAATATCCCTACAGCAAGAGACAGCTGGGACACCACCCAAGGTGGCCCTCCCGGGCCTCTGCCAGGGACTTGACATTGCACTCTGAGGCAGCTCTTGCTGGGGAGCTCTTGCTGACTGCTTCTTATCCCACTGGGCTCTGGAAGCAGAGCTTCCATAAATTCACACGTACACATTGCCTGCTTCCCCACCCCCACCCTGGCAACACTGGGCAAATTTCAAAAGACACTAAATTTGATAACTAACACTTATTACTCATTGCCCTCTCCACATATTCTTGGCAGAGGTTAGAAACTGACATTTGCAGCTGAAAATAATGCATTGTCAAATAGGAAAACTGCAGGCTATAATTTTTAACACTTGTATCTGTTATTTTAAACATGAAACATTGCATCAGTTTGACATTAATTTATATAATGGGGACCGAAAAGGATAATGCAATCTTAGTGACCACCTCCATTTAATTAACTGACAGTGAGAGCCACTAACCAAAACTATGGAATTACCACACACAAAAACAAAGGCTGTTTGTACACCTTCCATCATGCATTATTGAAATGCACCATGTCATTAGGGAAAATAATCAGGATGCTAGTGTGAAGCCAGCCACTGATAAATGCAGACACAAAACTTTTATGAAAGTTTGTAAATACAGTATTGTATGGAAATTCTGATGCATATTGGCTTTCCTGAGCATCGTAAAGTGTTTTATTATGAAAAAATTGGATAAGATACTTATCTTTTAAATTGGAGTTTAATATTTTATTAGTGCCAGGCACATAATTCTCATCAAATGGCAGGAAACTCTTTTTTGTATGGATATAAATGTCTAGAGTTTAATATTTCAAAGATAAGTACCTATCGCTGCATCTATCACACAGCAGCTTAATGGAATTTACTTTTTCTTAAATATTTATACTGTATATGTGTTTGCTAGTCAAGTGATTATAGAACTCTAAGGTGGAGGGCAAGGCTGGTCATGTTATTAAGAAGACAAGCCGCCAGCGCATTTTACTTTTCTGTATGTCATTAACCTGGACGGGGAGAGAAATAATTAAGTAATTCAGAACTAGGGGCTGAAGAGGGGAAACAGGAAAGAGCTGCTTCTCGAAACCAAAGAGCCAGAAAGTTTCTTTGATTTAACCTGAGTTTACAGACAACTTCTCAGAAGAAATTAAGTTTAACTAATTAGAACAAAATGAGGGGGAGCGAAAGGTGCTTGGCTTTAAAAGGGAAATTGCATTGTGTTCTCAACATCTCTCTCCCTCTGCCCCCTTGCCTCCACCAGGCAAGCTTCTTCCCAAGGACTGAGGGTGCAGCCATTGCTCCCCACTCCTCAGCCCTGCAAACTCTTTCATCGGGCCTGAGAAATGCTTTCTGATCCATGCTGATACAATTACCTAGCCTTTATTGGCAATTTAGACCTGCTTTTAGGGACATTTTAGAGCAAATGATGTTTTCTTGATATTTTAAAAAAAGCAGTGCTATTCCCTATACCTTTGGGATAAGGTAGAAACCAAGTTAGAGGCTCATTAGAGGGCTGATTGCTACAATGAGGTTTTTTTTGTTTTGTTTTGTTTTTGTTGATGTTGTCAGGAACTGAGCTATCCAAACTGCAGGCGTGGACCGGGTGACTCTCTGCTCTCCTTCAAAAAGTATTTTTATTTTCTGTTTTTGGGTGAAATGCGAACCAGGATTTACTGCTTCTATACTTAGAAAGGTCTTAAAAATCCTCCCATTAGTAGAAAGATATGAAAATGGGCTCAATAAATTTTCTCATCTGCACATATGCCAGGGAGAGGTGGGGGGCTGTTTCCTTCAGCAGGTGGATGTCCAGTTTATAAGACGCATGCTTTCCTCCCTGATGGCGTTCAGGCCGGTATTAACCAGGGAGCGGATGTATTGACAGTAAATAAAACCAGCTGTCCTGAAGGGCTTTCTGACAGGGATTTAAATAGAGTGACATTGAAAGCCACACAATGGAATTAGTGAGGTCGCAGAAGCCCACAATGTTTCCTGTCCACCCAGTGAGCTGCCGAACCAGACACACCCAGCGATATTTAATTCAGACACTGCTTTGGCAAGACCACATCCCCCAGAGGGGGCCAGCTCCTGCCCTGGGGTCTGCAGCAAGAGAGGGCAGCAGGAAGACAGTGTGTGGCCATCAGCAAGGGAAGCCTGGGCTCCGGCTCTGTCTCCCAGGGACCCGGGGTCCCGACTGCAGGTCTGACTGGCGGTTCCTGGCCCTGTTCCCTTGGGCTGCAGAAAGTGCAGGTCCATACCTGGTCGGGGAACTAAGATCCTGCAAGCCAAAAAAATACATAAATAAATAAAATAAAATTCTCTTCAATGAGACTGCGTCAGCAAGAGAGAACTCAGCTGTGAGAAATAAAGCCTGTTTATTTAAAACATATTCTTTCAAGAAAACGGTGTTTCCTAGATCCCCGTGGGCACAGGCCTGTGCCAAGTGCATATTTTCTGCATTGGGACAGGGTTGACTTCAGCCAAGAGCAGGTCACAACTGCTGAGCCCTCCCCGGGGCTCATCCCACGTGCTCAGCTGAGTCCGGGCTCCTTGTCTGCTCTGGGATCTGGGCCCGGCTGGCCTTCAGACCACACTCTGATGCTCCTCCCCATCCTGTGCCCAGGGCACTCGCCACGCTCAGGCCACTTCTGACCCCTGTCCTTGCTTTTCCTCTGCCTGAAATGCCCTCCCGTGTGGGCGCAGTGGCTCCTCCATCACTGAGTCACCATTGGTTTTTTCCGTTGCGCTGGGTCATTTTTGTGCTGGGTGCAGGCTTTCTCTAGTTGTGGCAAGTGGGGGCTACTCTCTAGTTGCTGTCCTCTACGAAGAGTAACGTCCCCGAAGAGAACGACGTCTCGTG
Organism: Cephalophus harveyi; assembly: GCA_006410635.1. Classification (NCBI taxonomy): domain Eukaryota; kingdom Metazoa; phylum Chordata; class Mammalia; order Artiodactyla; family Bovidae; genus Cephalophus; species Cephalophus harveyi. The sequence goes on from SJYT01077953.1 coordinate 140,369, forward strand.
TTCGAGATCCGTGTACCCGAGTCGTCAACTCCGAGTCCCCGAATCAACGAGGTATCGTACACTTTAGAAGGGTCTGACCCCTAGTTTGGGTGCAGGGACCGTAACCGTCCGTCTAAGAATAGGTGACATGGTGGTTACTTCAGATCAACGGTGAAAAGCTCTGAGTCACCCTGATATAGGTTACAACTGTGGATATCGAAGTATAGGTCAGGGGTCGTGGGACAAAATAAAGTAGGTACCGGGAAGAGTGATGACTTTTAATAGTAGTAAACGTAGAAAGACCCACCGGACAGTGGGAGTGACTCGATATACCGGGTTCTCTCCTCTCCGAAACAGAAATGATGTAGGAGTCACGACTCGAAGTGTTTCCATGTGTCAGCCATAAGTTCAGTAGGGACAACTTTCTGCCTGCTCTGGTCTGTCTGAAATGTCCCTCCGTCCCGGTCGTGGTCCACTTTGAAAAAGGGACTTCCCCTTGTCGGAACATGAGCGTACTCCTTGGACGACGACTCCGACGACGACGACGATTCAGCGAAGTCAGCACAGGCTGAGACACGCTGGGGTATCAGCCGTCGGGTGGTCCGAGGAGGCAGGGACCCTAAGAGGTCCCTGCCTTGTGACCTCACCCAACGGTAAAGGAAGAGGTACCCCTTGGACGTCCGGACAATTTACTCCAGCTACATCGAGTTTCGGTATCCTTCACACGTTTAGCCGGTCGTCCCCCGTGACTCGAGGCATGCATGTGCCCAGTGGAGCCAGTCGCTTCCAGGGTGTCAAAGCTCCACAAACTGAGTGTGTGGATTGATGCCTGCAGGGTTCTCCACCGTAGGCTGGAACTCCAGCGAAGGCTGCAGGTAACCTTCGCCAGCAGTAAGCTCGGACCACTTGAGGAAGTCTCAGCCCTCACACCAAGGCAGGCCCCAAGTCAACAGAGTGACTGAGGTTCCAGAAAGCCAAGCTCACTCAGATCTGGCTGTCATATTCGAGTGGCCCAGGGAACCCCAACTCAGACATCAGGGCTGAGGATGAATCTCCAGGCACCAGACCCCGGGACCAGCCGGAGAGTAAGGGATGCGGAAGCAGACTACACATCTGGGATATGTAGGAGCAGGGTCAGGTCAGAAGGGCCCACACAGCTTCAAGAGTGTCCCATTGTGGGTGGCCAGGATCTGCAGGCATCCTACCAGGACCCTCAGGTGAGGCCCTCAGGCCTGGCTCGTGGGCATGCCCTGGACAGCAGAGTGCAGTGGGGCATGTGTGCCTGCCAGGGGTGAGGAGACGTAAACACAGGGCCTGCAGTGCCCAGTAAATGCCCTGGCCTGGAACTCAAGAAGTGTGGCAGTTCTGTCCCCTGGTGCTAGGAGGCTGGGTTAGCTGGTGACAGCAATCTCAGAGAATGCCCTTGTCTAGAGAAGACAGGTCAACCCACGTAGGTCTTGGGACAGTGCAAATTGTCTCCCAGGTTTCAGTGGCAGGGCCCTGGTGTCATTCTTAGCTGTCCCCAGAGTTCGGAGCTCCTGCCCCCATGGCAGAAGTACTGAGTGCTTGTTCACTGGAATAAATATATCTATCACTCTCTTTAATGGTGGGGAGAGAGCAGAATCCAGGGCTCAGCAGATAAGAGCAATTAAGGGGGAGACAAGCCCCCCAGGAAGAAACACTATTGCTTTTAGATAAGTTTTCAAACATGCAACTCTGGGAAAGCACATCCTTCTTCCTTTTCTCTTTTCTAGGACACATTCTGAAAAAACAATGATACTTTGTGTATGTGTGGGGTGTGAGGATACAGATAGCTTCTTGTGTGTCTAAATTCTTGCAGTCCTCAAATGGCTTTTCCCATATGAGAATTCTCTCTCATCAACATGGCTCCCTGCATTTCCGTAAAAAAACATAAATAAATAAAGTAAAAAAGTATAAAGATGGTGCAATGAGACCTCTGGGTCAGGCAGAGCCTGCGGAGCTTGAGCCGGTTACCAGACAAATACAAGGGAGCGATTATTACAGGCCACACTGCCTCCCGCTTAGCATGAGGGAATCATTTGGGGAGAAAGATTCAATTTCATAAAAATGATTTCCAAGAGCTGTTTTGTGAGTAGTAGAATGTTGGGTATCTTTTTCTTTCTTTTTTTTTCTTTCTCCGCTTTCACCAAAATGAATAAAAACTTTATGTTCAGTGCGGTACTTAGGTATTGGTTTTGTTAATTTCTTAAAACAAATTGGCTCCCCAGTAAATCCCAGACTTGGACAGCCACATTAAGCTAGCAGTGGGGAGGCAATCTGAGCATGATTATCCTGCAAGAGAATTCCCAGAATTTCATCCAAACTGTGATTTGTTCTGTTATAAAAGGCCTATAAAACCCAGTATAGAAATTCCTGCAGGAAACTCGAGTGTTTAAATATCTGCAATTACTCTCTCATGATTAAAGAAAAAGATGAAGGACAGGACATCAGCACCCAGCAGAAAGTTCGAGGTGTGGCCTGAGCCATAAATCACAGAGGGAGTGGGGGGACCTTGAGGCTAATTCACAAATCAGCTCAGTGCTCTAAGATGTTCTGTATGGACTTGGCCAGGAGGGGTAAGAGCCTGGGCTGGGAGGTACACGACATGCCTTACACCTAGGTCCATGGAAAATCACCTTGAAACTTCTGGTAAAGGGAGCCCCTGGGAGCCTGGAACCCCTGTGATGAGAGGGCTCAGTAGGTTCAATTGTCATTTCACCTTTCTGCAGAAGCAGTGCTTCAGGACTGCCGAGAACATGAGCTTTCCTGCCTCACAATTGCCTTATTCACAGAAGCCCACACCACATATCCCAGATGCTGGCCCTCCTTTCCAACTCCTGGGTTGGTTCTGTCAGGCCTTGTATATGACACTTCTGAGCTGGCTTGAACAATTACCTTTTCCTAAAGCTCCATCTTCTAAATGGTGATCTTTAACCCCATTCCCTACAATGACATCTCAGGGTAACACCCAGCGATCCCATGTTACAGATGAGGAAACTGAGGTCCAGTCTGGCACAGAGACCAGCCCTGGAAAGAAAGCCTACCATCCTGATTCTTCACCTCCATCACACTCAGGAAACCATCCATCATCTCTAGAGTTCTAGCCAGGCTGCAGGGCACCTTCACCCCAGCTGGACTTTCTTCCCCCTGCAACACACCAGCTGTCAACCCCCAGCTGTCCTAAGCTTCTCTGGCTTGCTGCTTGGCAGGCAGGAGCTTCAGATAGCAAATTCATCTGCAAGGACGCCTAAGAGCTTTGGGTTCGTAGAGGAGTGGTGGATCAGCCAGTGGCTGACATCATCTCCAGGTTAAAGGAGCAGCCCCAAACCCTGAGCAGTGACCTCGTCTCATCACCTCTCCAGTCAGTGCCCGTGAAGTTGCTCAGTCGTGTCCGACTCTTTGTGATTCCATAGACTGTAGCCTACCAGACTCCTCCATCCAAGGAATTTTCCAGGCAAAAGTACTGGAGTGGGTTGCCATTCCCTTTTCCAGGTCTCCAGTCAAAGAAGCCTGAAATTGCCAGTATCAGAGTGCTCTCCATCACCATTGCCAGTGTACTTCCCGACACCCTTGTAAATCATCTCCAAGATTAAACTAGAGCTTTTGCTGATAACATGTGTGGTGCCGAGCTCCTGGGGGCAGGAGCTGTCAGTTCCCCTCTCCATCTCCTCCCAGCCCAGTGCCCAGCACAGAGTGGGCACTCGTGGGTATATTGTGAGCGGATGGTTGAATGGCCTTAAAGGACATTCTGTGGAGTTTGCACATCACCCTGGAGACCATATGTTGACTGTCTTGGTTAATTCACTCCCCTTCCTTCTCACTGGTCTTTAGAGAAGTACATCAGGGCTGCCTGTGAGGCTCTTCTCCCTCTGGGAGCAGCAGCCTGACTTCTCGGGCAGCCAATCAAGGGTACCCATTACCGAGCTGACCTCAGAGGGGCTAGGATGATATTGGCACCTGGTCTCCAAAACAGGCCAACTGGAACCAGCACTTCTGGGCATTCTTTCTCAATCTCTCTCTCTCTCTCTCTGAATTCTACTACCTCCCTCCCTTCTTTCCTCTTTCTCTACCACTCCGCTCAGAACTGGGAACAATATACTGACAGGCCAAAGTGGAGGATAAGGAAGACCATGGAAACACACGTAGCTCGGGTTCTTGTAAGCCCCAGAACATCCGTGTAGGTCAGAGATGACAAATGGCAGAGCCTCGGAGGTGTGTAATCCATTTATTGATTTCTAGCTGTTCCTCCCTCTCGTTCTGCGGGCCTCTAAGGAGAGAGAGACTGCAGCCCACCAGGCTCCTCCATCCATGGGATTTTCCAGGCAAGAGTACTGGAGTGGGGTGCCATCGCCTTCTCCGCTCTGTGTCACTAGAAAGGCCAATAGCGGGGGGCAGCCCTTCTTCTTAATCACGTGGTGCAGTCCATGAGGGTCATGGACTGATAAGAATAAAGGGAATATTACTATTTAACAAGGACTGAAGATATGCTATATGGTGGGGACTCTTTAAACTCACATTTGCTAACTTCTTAAACCCCCGCAGCTCCTATGCAAAACAGAGTCTGTGTTTCTCATCCCAGGTCTGAATTAACCTGCAGGCCATGGGACCCCTCTAAGCTTCAACATTTTCAGAATATTACTATTTAACAAGGACTGAAGATATGCTATATGGTGGGGACTCTTTAAACTCACATTTGCTAACTTCTTAAACCCCCGCAGCTCCTATGCAAAACAGAGTCTGTGTTTCTCATCCCAGGTCTGAATTAACCTGCAGGCCATGGGACCCCTCTAAGCTTCAACATTTTCAGCTATACAATAGAGATAATTGCACAGCCCTCCATTTGGCCTAAGTAAAGAAAGAAAACTTCTTTATATGTATATAACTTCTCAGGACATTCATTCTTTCCAAAAATATCTCCACTAAGGATCTGGAAAAATTAGTCCCAGAAATGAAGATGGAAGAGAATGAAAATTAGGGATTCTAAAATTTTTTTCATATAGGCCACAAAGTAAATGTTTTAGGCTTTGTGGGTCTCTGTAGCAACCCTTCAAGTCTGCAGATTGAGAGCATCAGAGACAGTATGTGAAGGAATGATTATGTCCCCATAACACTTTATGTTTTTATTTTTATTGAAGTATAGCTGCTTTACAATGTTAATTCCTGTTATACAGCAAAGTGATTCAGTTACACATGCATATATGTATATATATGTGTGTGCATATATATATATATATATTCTTTTAAAAATATCTTTCCATTATGGTTTATCATAGGATATTTTTTTTAATTTTCAATGTTGTGTTAATTTCTGCTGTACCAGAAACAGGTCAGGCCAGCCATGGGCTGGATTTGGCCCCCAGGCCATAGTTTGCCAAATTCTGAAGAAATCTGCAAAGTGTCTTCTCCCATTGTGTCCAGGGCACATCTACCATAAAGCGAAAGAGTCATCAAAGGTGGTTCTGAGATGCAGAAATCAAATACTATCATCTCCATTCTTCTCCCTTTTTATTTTAAGGATGAATGAACAAAATAAGGTGACACTAACCAAAATTTCTTAAGTCTAAAGATCTCTAATTCACATAGTGAATGAGCCTGGGGTTTTCATCTTAAACATGGAGAGTTCATGAATGTAAGTCTCTGGCATGGTTTACTGGATTATAATTGACAAAAGAAACAGTAAAAATAGATTAATGCTAACATGAGTGATCAATTTCCCCCTGAAGTACCACGCAGGATTACTTTGCACATTTACTTCATTTCTACGGCTTCCTTCTGACAGTTTCGAATCCTCTGCAGCAGGCTCTAGGATTCCTTGTACTACACTGGGGTGATGGTACCATGTTTCAAAGTTATTCAGAACCTGATTGGCCGTGTTCCTGCAATACATTTTCCTAACCTCAAGATAAAGATCCATGCATCTCTTTACCCTTTAAACAAAAAAGCTATTGTAATGGCATGTAGTCTGAGGCATGGTCTGAATACCAAAGCCTGTACATGCACTGCTAAACTGTTTAAGTATGGAAGAAGTAGTGTCTAATAGCATCAGGAAATTGAAATTTAAAAATTTTTCTCACTCACTTATTTGATGAGAACTGGGTATGCTGACAGGTGAAGCAGAAAGCCATTTTTCAAGTTAAATGCCAAGTGGTTATATAGCATAATATTCAGTCAAAATTAACCACCTCACTGCTGCACTGACACCCAGCGTATTTAATGCCAACGGTTCCTGCAAAGAAAACGGCAGACCTTTGGGATTGCCTTCAGAAGGGGAAAGAAACTGTTACTAATACTTCAATTATTCAGTAGGCGCCCCGACTCTCTGAGTGGGAAAAATGGACTGGCAGCCACACTGACTCTCTCAGACACCACATGGAGCTGGAATCACTGCCTTCCAGGCCCCTCTGGGTCTGCCAAGCCAAACTCCAGAAATTTCTGGATTTATATGTGCCTCCGGCAGATACTCTACTGGCAAACCCTTTCAAAAAAAAGCAAGTAGACACCTGCCTTCAGGCAATGGCACCAGGGATGTAGGGGAGACTGGTTTTCTGAGCTAGTTTCCTTGTGCCTGTAAAGTAAGATCCCCCAGCCTCCAGGAAGCCAGAAATCTACATATGGGAGCACTGTGGGTGCAGGGCCCTGGGCACAGGCAGCAGGGAGGCATCCCAGGCAGGAGCCTGGGAATCCCCATCTGGGGGCAGGCAGAATGACAAAAACAGCCTCTTGTTGGAAATTCTAGCCACTTTTTTCCTGGACGATTTTATCAGCGAACATGCCCTGATGCCCTGGCTAATGTCCCAGGAAGTGTATCCCTCAGATGCCAACCACAGACAGAAACAGGCTGTGGGATCTAGTCGAAGCTTCCAGAGGGGCCTCTTCTTCCTTCCCACAAAGGTAAGGACACCTGCCTATAAACAGATGCCTCCTGAGTGTCCTGGGACCTGCCAGGAACAAGAGGATAGCCAGACTAGACCCAGGTCCATTAGGCATTGATCAAAGCCTTCCTGCAAGAAGGATGATCTCAAAATCTTTCCTCTCTCCAGCTTTCCAATCCCCCTACAGTGTTTTATTGACCTCTTAGAACCACTCTGGGAGATAAGAAGAGATTACCAGGGTCATCTTATACCCCAGAAAGAGATACTGGTTGGCCCAAGTCATGGCATCTACTGGTGGACAGACCAGACCTAGTATCCTGATCTCTTGGTTCCAAGTCGTATGGGCCTTCTTTAAAAAGTAACTGATATCAAAAATATTTTTTTAGTGAAAACAAATTAAGGAAAAAATTTTCCTGTCAGTATTTATTTTTGCCAACTTGGATAATACAGAAAATTAAATTTAAGGGGGGCGGTCCTAAGATGGCAGAGGAATAGGACGGGGAGACCACTTTCTCCCCCACAAACTCATCAAAAGAACATTTAAATGCTGAGTAAATTCCACAAAACAACTTCTGAATGCCGGCAGAGGACATAAGGCACCCAGAAAAGCAGCCCATTATCTTTGAAAGAAGGTAGGAAAAAATATAAGGGCCAAAAAAAGAGACAAAAGAGGTAGGGATGGAGCTCCGTCCCGGGAAGGGAGTCTTAAAAAGAGAGAAGTTTCCAAACACCAGGAAACACTCACTGCTGAGTCCGTGGCAAGCCTTGGAAGCACAGAGGGCAACATAACAGGGAAGAAAAATAAATAAATAATTAAAACCCACAGATTACGAGCCCAATGGTAACTCCCCCAGCAGAGAAGCAGTACATACACCTGCACCTGCCACTAGCAAGTGGGGCCTGGGCAGGGAGGCACGGGCCGAATTGCTTAGAGTAAGGATCTGGCCTGAATGCCCCAAGGGCAATCTGAGCAAACTAACTTGGGCTAGCAAACCAGACTGCGGGATAGTTACCATGAGAAAAGCCCTAAGGCACCGCCAGAACAAAAGACTGAACAGAACTAGCCCGCTGCAGACCGTCCCCCTCCGGTGACAGGCAGCCAGACCCAGAAAGAGGCAATTGCAGCCCCAGAGAGGCATTATCTACCAAACTGCAAGCAGGTTTCTTTGCTAACTAAGACTTCATGGGGTTCTGGATAGTCAACATCCACCTGAGAAGGTGTGCTGGTTGTACACACAGAAAACTGAGCAGCAGGGACGGGGGAGGTGATAAGACGCAGCGACCGCACTCGCCAAACGCCTCATCACCTGAGCTGCTCGGACCTGGGAAGGGCACAAAACACAGGCCCAACTGAGTCTGTGCCTCTCAGGACTACCCGAGTGCCTGAACCTGAGCGGCTTAGACCTGGGAGGTGCATGCAGCCCAGGGCCGGCCTCAGACAGTTCCCAGCAGAGCAACCTACAGCCTGAGCAGTGTGGGAAGGGAGGGCACATGCGCCGTGAGCGGGGACAGGCCCAGTATGGCTGAGACACTGCGAGCACACGCCAGTGTTATTTGTTTGCAGTGTCCCTCTCTCCCCACAGCGTGACTGAACAAGTGAGCCTAAAAAAAGTGTCCATCACCACCCACTTTGTGCCAGGGTG